>CM030360.1:179483438-179918438 GCA_017893485.1 Hemerocallis citrina
TATAACCACTAAGAGAATCTCTGACGCACTTGGCCTCGCTCGTCCTTCCGATCCCCTAAAGCCTCGACGGTCGACCTATACCTCGAGCATAGGGATAGCTTCAACAAGCCAAGCCACTTGGCCTCGCTCGTCCTTCCGACCCCGTCAAGCCTCGACGGTCGACCTATATCTCGAGCACAGGGGTAGCTTCAATAGGCCATGTCACTTAGCCTCGCTCATCCTACCGACCCCCTCAAGCCTCGACGGTCGACCTACATCTCGAGTACAGGGGTAGCTTCAACAGGACAAGTCACTTGGCCTCGCTCGTCCTTCCGACCCCCTCACGCCTGGACGGTCGACCTACATCTCGAGCACAGGGGTAGCTTCAACAGGCCAAGTCACCTGGCCTCGCTCATCCCTCCGACCCCCTCATGCCTCGACGGTCGACATGTATCTCGAGCACAGGGATATCTTCAACAGGCCAAGTCACTTGGCCTCGCTCGTCCCTCCGACCCCCTCATGCCTTAACGGTCGACATGTATCTCGAGCACAGGGGTAGCTTTAACAGGCCAAGTCACTTGGCCTCGCTCGTCTCGCCGACCCCATCCAGCCTCGACGGTCGACCTGTATCTCGAGCACAGGGATAGCTTCACCAGGCCAAGTTACTTGGCCTTGCTCGTCCTTTCAACCCCCTCAAGCCTCGACGGTCGACCTACATCTCAAGCACAGGGGTAGCTTCAACAGGCCAAGTCACTTGGCCTCGCTCGTCCTTCCGACCCCCTCAAGCCTCGACGGTCGACCTACATCTCAAGCACAGGGGTAGCTTCAACAGGCCAAGTCACTTGGCATCGCTCGTCCTTCCGACCCCCTCAAGCCTCGAAGGTCGACCTACATCTCGAGCACAGGGGTAGCTTCAACAGGCCAAGTCACTTGGCCTCGCTCGTCCCTCCGACCCCTTCAAGCCTCGTAGGTCGACCTGTATCTCGAGCACAGGGGTAGCTTCAACAGGCCAAGTCACTGGGCTTTGCTCGTCTCGCCGACCCCCTCCAGCCTTGACGGTCGACCTGTATCTCGAGCACAGGGGTAGCTTCAACAGGCCAAGTCACTTGGCCTCGCTCGTCCTTCTGACCCCCTCAAGCCTCGATGGTCGACCTATATCTAGCGCACAGAGGTAGCTTCAACAAGCCAAGTCACTTGGCCTTGCTCGTCCTTCCGACCCCTCAAGCCTCGACGGCCGACCTACATCTCGAGCACAGGGGTAGCTTCAACAGGCAGAGTCACTTGGCCTCGCTTGTCCTTCCGACCCCCTCAAACCTCGACGGTCGACCAACATCTTGAGCACAGGGATAGCTTCAACAGGCCAAGTCACTTGGCCTCGCTCGTCCTTCCGACCCCCTCAAGCCTCGATGGTCGACCTACATCTCGAGCACCGGGGTAGCTTCAACAGGCAAAGTCACTTGGCCTCGCTCGTCCTTCCGATCCCCTCAGCCTCGACGGTCGCCCTGTAACTCGAGCACAAGGGTAGCTTCAACAGGCCAAGTCACTTGGCCTCGCTCGTCCTTTCGACCCCCTCAAGCCTCGACGGTCGACCTGTATCACGAGCACAGGGGTAGCTTCAACAGGCCAAGTCACTTGGCCTCGCTCGTCTTGCCGACCCCCTCCAGCTTCGAGATCGACTGTCCGAGCCAAGCTCCAATCATCATTTTGTTCAAAAGGGAATCACTGCGACCTGCTCGGCAGCAGACCCCCGTACTCGGCCTCCAAAGCCCTCGCGCTCGGCCATGCGAGCCCTAAACCAGCCCGACGGCGACGTTAAACGACCCTAGGTACAGGAACTCACTTCTCACTCTCCATCATAAAACTCAACTACTCCTTCACGACCAGCCAGACACAGTCCCGCAGGAGTGGGGGGCTTGTGATATGGGATAAATTAAGCAGCATCAACCAGAGCCCTCTGATCTCCTCTGGATCCTTCCCTCTGTGATCATCAGGCCAGCTAAAGTCCAATGGGCCTCATCCAGCTCAGGCCCATGGGCAAACGGGTCCAACCCGGCCCGCCAGGGCTCCAGACCCGTTTACCCCTGTCTATAAATACCAACCCCTCTCCTCACTTTCAAAGGTAATCAAGCTCTCCCCACCTGAACCCTAGTTGCCCAGTCTCTTTTCCAGTGACTGACTAGATCGTTGGAGCGCCTGTCGCCGGGACTTCTCTCTGTGTTTCCAGGCCGTGTGCAGGTACAGAAGACCCAGCCAAGCCGAGCCCCTAGATCCGAGCTGGGCACCTGTCCACACTTCCGAGCCCCTCTGCGCTCCTGCTTCCGAATCGCTCCCGCTATACGGGATCGGACCGACGCCAGTACTACGTAACGACTTCCACCATAAAAATTGAGAGAATTCACACCTGTTATCCCCACATCCCAAAAACAAACAGCATCACATATATATATATATATATATATATATATATATATATATATATATATATATATATATATAGGGAAAGCTTCGGTTGAGCACTACTCTAGTGCTCACCGCGTGAACACTAGACCTTCGGGCGTTCATATCGAAAATCCGAACCGTTCACATTGATCTACACATCTAAATTAGTCTAAATATGTAAAATCAAATCATTTGAAATTCATTTGCCTATTCATCATGTGACTATAAAAACAATGATTTTCAGCCATACAATTTTGTAACACTTCAATGAATAGGCAAATGAATTTCAAATGATTTGATTTTACATATTTAGACTAATTTAGATGTGTAGATCAATGTGAACGGTTCGGATTTTCGATATGAACGCCCGAAGGCCTAGTGTTCACGCGGTGAGCACTAGAGTAGTGCTCAACCGAAGCTTTTCCTATATATATATATATATATATATATATATATATATATATATATATTATTGAGGTAGGGGTTCTTTACCGTTCCATCAGGAAATTTTTTTTTATACTATTGCTGATTAGCCTAGTTGCTCAATAAAATGGCTAAGGCCGATCCCTTAACAAATTAAGAAACATAAAAATCATCCGTTAGAGTGGGAGAATTCCGTACCCCTATCTTTGTTAGGCGTGCTTAAGATTCCTATCTAGCTCTATCTGAGTTGAGTGAATGTTTTTTTTTTCTTTTAAAACTATCATTATGTTTACTTCTCTTTAGTTAAATGAATATATTTAAGGAGCATTACCTATAGAGAAAGAGATAGCTCCAAGTACAGTTTAAGTGGCGCCTCGCACTATGGAATGTTTTACCAAAATGACCCACTTTGTGAAAGTATTACCAAACTAACCCACTTTCGAAAGTATTTATCAAAATGACCCACTTGTTTTTTGGTGAAAATCCTATCGCTTTTTGTATAGGCTTAGCTCTTTGGAGAAAATACTTTAAGAAAAATATCAAATTTAGACTCACTATCTCAAACAACGAGAGTATTTTCACCAAACTCGCTGTCTCAGATAGCGAGTTTGGTGAAAATACCCTCGCTGTTTGAGACAGCGAGTGCATACTTAGGTGTTTCTCCACGACCTGGAGATAAAACTTGAAGAAAAAAATATCAAAGTAAGACCCGCTGTCTCAAACAGCGAGTTTGGTGAAATACCCTTGCTGCTTTGAGATAGCGAGTGTAGGCTTAGGTGTTTCTTCACAACCTGGAGAAAAAACTAAAAGAAAAATATCAAAGAAAGACACGCTGTCTCAAACTTCAAGTGTAGTGAGTTTTCTAAACTCGCTGTTTGAGATAGCGAGCCTGACTTTAAGTTTTTTTTATAGATCAATTTAACAAAAAAATTGATGTGTCTAATTTTTATATAAATATTTTTACTCAATTACCCATAAAAATTGCTTGTATTTGTCTATCTTGTTAATAAATTATCTTATTTTCATAGATTTCAGTTGATTAATTATTTTTGAATGAATAAGATTTTTTTGATGCAAAAAGTGAATATTTTCAGTAAAAATTAACAAAGAAAACAAAGAGAATGATTGATTAATTTTTATTGATTCGTTGAATTTTGTATTTTACAATTTGGCCATATGGAAAGAAAAATAGAGATTTTAATTGACAATAGATGGTGAAAATGAATTTAAAATTTTAAAGGGTTTAATTGAGCTAATATGATTATTAGTTAATTTATTTAATTTAATTTTTATTTTTTAAAATCCTAAATTCTGATTTTATTTTTGTGTTTGTAGCACGTGCCTTAAGAAAGAGAAAGTAAAGAAAAAAATAAGAAAGAAATAAAGAGCAAATCAAAATAAGGAAAGAAATAAAGGAAGATGTGGGGTTTTCTGTAATAACCCAGGGTCGGATGCCTATAAATACCGCAGCCAAAAGCAAATCAAAGGCACGCTGAACGAAGAGAGAGAGAGAGAGAGAGCAACGACTGATCTCAACATAATAAAAAAAATACAGAGAGACATTGACAGAAATCGAGGCGTGAACAGTTGGCGTGTGGGCTACTTGAGCTGCAGTGCACGTGTTGACGAGAAGAGGGCTTCTCTGTAGGAGCAAAGATCAAGACTGAGAGTGAGAATGGGTTGCTGGCGTGCAGTTCTAGGAGAGAAGGAGAAAGACAGAAAGGAAGAAAGCAGGGGCTGTGTGCGTGTGTTGGCGGCGCGGAAATCAAAGTAGGGAGAGAGAAGGTGGGCTGACGTCAGCGATGTTAGAAAGCTCGAGGAGAGAGAAATAGAGGAGTTGGCTGCGTGGGTTACTGTGCAGCGCGGAATTCAAGCTTTCGGTTTGGATTTTTTAAAAAAAACAAAACAGGGTTCTTTCTGTCTCTCTTTTCTTTTTCTAATTTTTATTATGCAACCCATGAACAAGTTTGTTAGTTTCAATTTTATTATGAACTAAATTTATTTTTCTAGGACTTTGATGTAGCCTAGTATTGAGAACACAATTTTAATTTCATATTAATTTTCTATTTTTCCATGGTTGTGTGTTTGATTTTTGTTTTTTTAAGAAAATGTTGTTTGATTTCTGTTCTTAATGCTTACAATTGGTTGGCCAACTTTTTTATGAGTTATCAAATCATGGAGAGACCGAACTTGTAATTTGTGATTTTGAATTAATAAAATTATACACCGTTACAAGAGCGAACCGCTGTTAATGTGACCGTTAAGAAATCCATAAATCTTAATGAATTTTCAATTAGTAATTTGTGCATGAATTATGATAAATAATTAGTTGAGAATATTTTTGATATTGCTTGAGAGTGAATATTGAATAATTTGGGGGTTTTGATCTAAAACTTGAAAAAATAATATATTTATTCACATGGAATTATTAATTGTGTTGGATTAACTAGTTTAAATTGAAAGCCCTAGAATTTATTTTGCCATTAACAAACAACCAAATTTCGGATTCCGTTCCTTTTAATTAGTTTTTTTCTTTCATTTAGATTAATTTATTTTAGTTGCTATTTTTATCATCTTTTCGATTTTCCAAATAGTAGTAAATCTAGTAATTTCGGTACTCGAATAAAATAATTAGTTCTTATGGGTTCGACACTTTTTTCACTTATCTATACTAATTGTTGCGATTTTGTACATATTCACACCAAAAATTCAAAGTCAGACTCGCTATTTCAAACAGCGAGTTTTACTTTGATATTTTTTCTTCTAGTTTTTTTTCCCAAACATCTAAGTCTAGACTTGCTATTTCAAAAAGCGAATGTGTGAAAATCACCAGACTCGCTTTGTAAGATAGCGAGTTGGTCATTTTAATAAATACTTTCAAAAGTGGTTTAGTGTGGTAAATACTTTCAATAAGTGGGTCATTTTGGTAAACAATTCTGCAGTATCACCACATTCAGAGATCTAATTACCTTTTTAGTATATGCTAATCTAGTTAGCTTGTCACTTTACAGGTTCATTTTATAGTCAATATTGAGAGGCACTCTTTTTTTTTTTTGATGAATCGGATAGAGTCGAACGACTCCAGCCATCAAAATATCATATAATCAAAATAGTAATAATAAGTAATTTTACAAGATGTAAAACTCGAAAAAGACTATGAATACATCAGCTCAAAGGTTATCGAGAATAGACATAGCTAACAAGAATAAGACGAGTAAAAACAAGGTCAGCAAGGTTGAAGACGAGAGCAGCTCCAAAATGCTCCCTTATCTGCGGGCTCGGCTGATGAAGCAAGGCAGGATCGCTGCATGTATCCGATCACCTGAAGGAAGTGGGAAGGCCTCCATCCATTGCACTATCCCTCGATGATCGCTGCACCATGAAGCAACTCAACAGTGGAAAGTCACCTGAGGTAGATTCAATATAGACAGAAGGGAGGATAGTAGGTGAAACATCAGCACCTTAAAGAGAAGAGCAACAAACTAAGAGGAAGAGAAAAAGGCTCAAAAGAAGGGAGAGAAGGATACGTTAAAGCATTAGACACCCAAAGAGCAACATGACGAAGTTGGTTTAAATTAAAACCATCTACTGGCGCAAACACACAGTTTGACAGACTACCGATCACGATAACACAGATCGCGCACAGCATAATACATCAAAGAACAGGCTCAAAACCAAAAGCCCTCCAACTAAGGAAACCAAACAAGAACCAGGCAGCCATTAAGAACCCAATCACAAAGATATAATAGCGCCAAACAGATAATAGAGCATAAGAGTGACTAATAATGCAGCAGTCAATCCTCCAACATCAGATAATTACATAAGGTAGCTTCACCTTTAAGGATGAAACAGTAATAAAGAGGAACAAACAAGTAAATAGAGTAGAAGTTGATGTCCTCATAACACAAAAGGAGGATAGAACCTATCAGTCACCAAAAGAGTAAGGGCATTAAAGCTCTACCTGAGCTAGTAAAACCAACAGCCACTAAACTAAAAGAAGCCCCAACAGTAACCAATACTTGTTAATTACAAAAGAGAGCTCAACCTAAGCAGCTAAGACCGTGATCGAAAGTAACGATCAGCTGAGCCGATAACCTGCTATTATCCATGCAACCCACAAAATAACAGAGGCCCCAACAGGCACCAAAAGAAGACAGGCCTACACAAACAACCTGAGCATAGCCAAAACAGCAAAAGCACTTGGAGATCCCACCATTAGTTAGTGGGAGAGTCTTCAACAGGAACCGAGGAGGCCTCCTGCCAAAAATAAGAGACGCAGAAATATATTGGTTATTTGAATCAACAAATAAAATGATACCGTCCAGTTAAATAGCATGAAGAGTGCGAAGACAGAGATAAGCATTATCTAAAACACGAGAAATAGAAGCGGATGAGTCCTTGGGGCTCAATACGGACGACCAAAGTTTAAATAGAGTTAAAAATTCATCAATAACCGTAGTAAAAGGGGAACTGCGGTTTTGAAATAATCTGTTATTCCTCTCCTTCCAAGTAATCCAGATGATGATATGAACCGCTGAAATCCAAGCGTTATGGAGTGACAAATTCGGGGGCTGGAAGGACCAAACGGAATCTAAATCTGGAGGAATAGAGACCGTGCCCCACGCCAAAGTACAAATCTTCCATAATGGAATCACCATGGGGCAACGGATGAAAAGATGGTTAGCATCTTCCGAGTGCTGAGCACACAAAACGCAGAGTTGACCCCATGCTAGGTTTCATTGAGAGGCACTCTTAAAGAGTATGTATATTTATACTATTTTTGTGCACAAGTCACTGATAAATTGTTTAATTGCGGACTACCTTTTAAAAAATATATATTATTTACATATACACTATTAGTAATGTGCGACTTATTCAGAAATAGTCATTTTGGTAGCTTTCTTCCATTTAACTCTGCCTAGCTTTATATCTTGGTTGGCTATCAAAACATCCTCGAGTACATAGTAGATTTATTTCGTCTCCTTCTTTATCTCATCTTTTTTTAAAATTTCAATAGAGATAATTCTAATAGAGAAATGTATGCAGATGAATATATGGTAATTTAAAGCTAACGATGCAAAACTTTGGTGGTTCGAAGATTCAACAAATATACAAGAAAGGAGAAGGAAGCCAGTGGGGGTAATGAAGGAGGAAGAGAACAAGGTATAATGGTCAAAATACTTTAGGAGCTAAAAATATGAAATTTTCCACTTGTTTTGATTGAAGATAACCATGATGATTATTTTTAAATGAGTTACATATTTTCCGCAGTGTATATTTAACAATTTTTTAGGGAGTAATTTGCAATTATAAAATTTATTAGTGATTTTTGTACAAAATACTTATATCACATTGCTCGAGAGAAACATCCGAAAGACGAGGTATGAAAATAGATTGAGGAATTGAGCCAATTAAGATTTATACAAGTAGAAATGAAAGAAAAAAATATTTCTACATAAAATAGGACCAAAACGATATAGAAAGGTTTTTCTCCTCATATTTCTTCTCCAAATTTGCCATTAATCTTAGATTAAATTTATGTTTTTAAAAGAAATATTGGTCAGTTCGTATTTCCCACGTATGGTAAAGGTTAAACCAGAAATAAGTTATAAAATATAACTAAGAGTTAATATGTAATGAGGCTGTCATTGTTAGAAACAGATGTAAAAATATATATATTTTTGAGGGTCGTATATGAAATTAGTATATTTATGTTGGATATAAGTGTTCATAAATAGAATAATACCCAATATATGAACACTTATATCCAAATGCTACACCCAATTCCAATTCTACTACATTTCTCTTCCCTACTTATGTGGCACACTGCAATAGATAGAGAAAAAGAAAGTAAGTGGGGAGAATATAAGTTTGCCACCTAAGACAATAAAGAGAATGATAGTAGAATTGGTAATAGATAAAACATTACTCATATATGTATATGTCTAATAAATACATACTACTCAAAATTAGCCACATGTCTACATTTGGGATTTTCTTCCAAAATGACCTACCTTTTGGAAGTATTTACCAAACTGACCGACTTTCGAAACTATTTACCAAATTGACCTACTCGTTATGTAAGATAGCGAGTCGAGTTCAAATTAACTCCTTATCTCGGATAGCGAGTGTAGGTTTTATACATTTTAAGTATAAATTACATTTTCAAAATTTCTCTGAAAAAATGAGTTAACTACACTCGCTATCTGAGATAACAATTCTACTTCAAATGAACTCGCTATCTCAGATAGTGAGATAGCGAATATAGTTATAAACATTTCAGATAAAAATTGCATATTCAAATTTTTTCTAAAAAAATGAATACAACTACACTCGCTATCTGAGATACCGAGCAGGTTCAAATGAACTCGCCATCGCATATAGCAAGTGTAGTTATATAGATTTCATTTAGAACTTACATGTTCAAAATTTCTCTGAAAAATGAATATAACTACACTCGCTATTTGAGATAGCGAGTCTAGTTCAAATGAACTCGCTATCTCGGCTATCTGAGATAGTGAGTCCGTCTTTAGACTTTTGTATCATCGAGAGATTTCTCCAAGTGTTGGAGAAAACCATAGAAATACACTCGCTTTCTCAAACAACGAGGGTTTTTCAGTTTGGAAAATACTTTCAAAAAGTGGGTTATTTTGGAAAAAATTCTAAATTTCGTTGGTGGAGGAAAAAGAAGAATGACAAGGTACCTGGAGATTCTAACACAGTACTTTTGAGGAGAACCGTTGATATTAGAGCATCCACTATCGTCTGCTAAAAACCTAAAATATGAAAATTTTGACCAAAAATATGCTACTATCGTTTGCCAAAAACCTATTTTCTGGCCAAAACGTGAACAGTAGATTGCTATATATACCAGAGCGAAATAGCAAATGCAAAATATAAAAGACGGAAGATGATCTTCCGTCTGTACAAAATTTGGAATTGGTTTCAATATCAAATTAAGATAGATGAAAGAAGATTTTCCGTCTGAAGAGTGGAACGGTCAAAATTAGCGAGCTCCAAATTATTTTATTTAAAAAAGAAGAAGTAATAGACGGAATAAGTTCTTCTGTTTGTCTCATTTAATATTTTTTTTAAAAAAATTAAATGTTGTTTGATTGGTTGTTGTTTGATTAATGAAGCAAAATGTGGACGTGTACTGTATGCAATTTTGATGATCATTAACAACAATATTATTTGAGAAGTAAAAAATGTGAATGTGCAGCTGTAGTATTGAGTTGTTTTTTTATAAAAAAATAAAATCACCCATACGGAAGATGATCTTCCGGCTGGGTGTTTTTTTAAATATAAAAAAAATCTCCCCAGACGGAGGATCATCAACCGTCTGAGTTGATTTTTTTATTTTTTTTTAATTTAAAGTAGCGAGCAGACGGAGGATCATCAACCGTCTATCCAATTTTGGGTATTAAAAAATTCGTTTTTTATTAGACGGAGGATGTTATTCCGTCTTAACCAAATTTTAGCTTCAACGATAGTAGCGCAACCCATTCATTTCTAAATACCTATTGCCAAATACCTATAATTTAGAACAAACGATAGTGGATGCTCTTATAGTTGTTCCATAATCACCTTTTAAATATGCTTGAAGTAGCAGATTCTTACTTGGTAAATCTGGAAATTTACTGATATTTTCATATGAGTAAAGTTCCGTTGTGCACTCGGCCTCCGTGTGCACTCGGTCTTCCCGTCTTCGTATCGATGATCCAAACCGTTCACAATTATCTACACATCTAAATTAGTCTAAATATGTAAAATCAAATAATTTGAAAATCATTTACCCATCCATTGAAGTGTTACAAAATTGTGTGGCTGAAAATCGTTGTTTTTTATAGTCCCGTGATGGATGGGCAAATAAATTAAAAATAATTTGATTTTATATATTTAGACTAATTTAGACATGTAGATCAATGTGAACGGTTCGGATCGTCGATACGAAGACAGGAAGGCCGAGTGTACACGAGTATATACGAAGACTTAGTGCACAACGGAACATTTCTCATTTTCATATTATCTGGCTAGCTAGTTCAAATATTGTCAAAAACCAAAAAAAGATAGCTACTTCTAATCACTGATATTCTTTAAATAGAATTCATTTCGAGGTGTTAGTAGAAAGAATTATGAAATCACACTTTGAGAATCACTGCATTTTTTATAGTTAAGTGTTTGTGGAGAATAATTTCAATGTGGGATTTTTAAAGTTGGGCAGTAATCAAGCATGTTTTTAAAAATAAGGTGATTTTATTGAAATCATCCTTGTCTTGACTTTAAAATTAAATTATACTATAGATGAGCTCAAAACCTTACTTTAAAATAACACTTATAACCCATATGATTATGAAATTATGATAAAATGATATTGATGCTGTTTATTTCTGGGAGACGTGTGGATGCACCAGGTGTGAGTTCGGACTCAATTTGTATTGGAGGAGAATGCCGCTCGTCTGCCGATCTTCGGTTGACCTTCTGGAACCTGCGATGGGCTCGGAAAGATGTTGAAGGCTGGGCTCGGATCGGAAGGGTCGGATCCGAGGTCTTGTGTACCTGCAGACGGTCCTGAAACACCGGGGTTTATCCCGGCGGCGGACCCTCCGACGCTCTAGTCAGTCTCTGTGAGAGAGTAGCGATAACTAGGTATATTTAAGTGGCAAAAGATTCATTACCTCAAAAAGGTGGGTGTGGGTCTAGTATTTATAGAGAATCCCAACCGGGTTTGGTTCCACTTGGGGGCCGGGTCTGGATCCGAAAGCCCGTGGGCCTGACGTGGCAGAAGGCCCAGGGGGTTTAGGGCGGACGTGGCAATACCAGGAGTGGTATAGGGCTGACGTGGCGAAACCCTTGGTGGTATTTGGAGTTGACGTGGCTGATCGTGGGTCTCCTGTGCTTCGGGGGGAATCAGAGGGCCTAGGCTGCGCCAGGTCATCCTTCTGCTACGGGTCGGACTCCGAGGACTACCAAGGCTCGTCGATACGAGGAGGCCAGTATTGTGAGGGCAAACACGAGGTTCGGCGCCGACCCTGAAGTGGTTCGGAGCCGAACCAGGTTGCTATCTTTACCTTTCTGAGTGGGAATTGTATTGGGCCCTGGTTGGGCCTCAGGCCATTTTTACCCTGTCACACAAGCCCCCCACTCCTGCGGGGGGTGCGGGAGCTAGCCGTGGAGGAGTGCTTATGGTTGTAGAAAAAATGGGAGGGCGAATCACAGGGCCTTCCTGGTGGTGCTGCCCTGAGGCTTGGATAGGACCTCGAGCTAGTCGAGGGTTTACGTGTAGGTGAAGGCGATGGCGAACCGTTGTCTCTTCCGGAGAAGAGTACCCTGGTGTTCGACAGAACCTCGAGAGGTCGAGGGATTATGTGTCGACAAGGGTGATGGCGAGCCGTTGTTTCTTCCTGAGAAGAGTACCCGGGTGCCAGACCAAACCTCGAGATGAGGGGGAATTATGGGCTGGTAAGGGTGATGGCCAGCCGATGGATCTTCCGAAGAAGAGTACCCGGGTGCCAGACCGGACCTCGAGCTGGCGAGGGATTATGGGTCGGTAAGGGTGAAGGCGAGCCGTTGTTTCTTCCTGAGAAGAGTACCCTGGTGCCAGGCCGAACCTCGAGACGAGGGGGAATTACGGGCTGGTAAGGGTGATGACCTGCCGGTGGATCTTTCGAAGAAGAGTACCCAGGAGCCAGACCGGACCTCGAGCTGGCGAGGGATTATGGGTCGGTAAGGGTGAAGGCGAGCCGTTGTTTCTTCCTAAGAAGAGTACCCGGGTGCCAGACCTAACCTCGAGACGAGGGGGAATTACGGGCTGGTAAGGGTGATGGCCTGCCGGTGGATCTTCCGAAGAAGAGTACCCGGGTGCCAGACCGGACCTCGAGCTGGCGAGGGATTATGGGCCGGTAAGGGTGAAGGCGAGCCGTTGTTTCTTCCTGAGAAGAGTACCCCGGTGCCAAGCCGAACCTCGAGACGAGGGGGAATTACGGGCTGGTAAGGGTGATGGCCAGCCGGTGGATCTTCCGAAGAAGAGTACTTTAGTGCCGGCGAAGGCGAGCCGTTATTTTGCCCGAACCGACCCCCGTACCGGGCGGCCAGTCTGGCACTGGGTGACGTCAGAAGCACATGTTTCGAGGACGTGGCGTGATTTCCTAGGCGGCAGTTGCACGTCAATCGGTGAATAGTGACTGCGAAAATCGAGGAGTTGTTCCTATCCCCTATAAATGTTCCCCCCTCTCCTCCTATCGCCCATTTCTTTCTTGCTCCTTACTTTTCAAAAAACCCTTCAACTCTTCAGCGCTCGTCCCTTCAGTTTCCTGCAGCAAGGTCGTTTTTCCGAGGTGATCCCAGGTTAGTTGGTAACCCCGTTTAGCTTAGGCACAGATGGATAAGGCTCAGTCGGGCTCGTCGGCGTCGACCTCTGGGGAGGGGCCGGTAGGCGAGGAGGAGGTTGTACACAATGTGAAGCCATTGCGATCTCGGAGGCATTTCGTGGTGGAAAGCAGCGACTCTGAGGAGGGGGGCGGTAGTTCAGACGAAGTCCGGACCCTAGGGTTGGCTTCCGGAGAGGAGGGTGGCTCCGAGGGAGATGGCACCGCAGGGTCTCGGAATCCGCCCGTTCTGGGGCGTTTGTCTACACCTTCGCCGGAACGGACTAAGAGGAGGAGGGCTCCGAAGAAGAAGGGATCGAGGATTGGCGGCCCGAGCGACTCGGTGATAGGGTCGTCTGCACAACCCCCGTCTTTCCGTCGCTACCCCGACGATCTCTCAGATAAGGAGTCCTCGGGGGTCCAGCCGTCGTCGTCAAGTCGGAAGAGGTTGAAGGTGGACGCATCCCCGACCATTCTGGAGGCAAGCGACTTGGGGGCTCTGCAGTTGGCCTACTACATAGGGCCCAGTTATGAGCTTATGCTGCCGAGTTCTACTCTTCGGCCGACCGATCCCCTGCCGGATAGGTATTGTATCTTCCCTGTGGACGCCTTTATCTTCGGCCTGAGGCTGCCCATCCATCCATTCGTTCGAGAGGTGTTAAATTGGTCGTCCCTGGCGCCGATGCAGTTTGGACCGAACTCCTGGAAGCAGATCATCTGCTTCGTGCTGTTGTGCGAGGAGCAGAGGGTACCCCTGCGGCTGAGCGTGTTCCGAGCGATGTTGTTGATCGGCTCATCAGCAGAAGGAGTATACTATATCTCGCCTCGAGGTAAGGCGAAGGTTGTCCACGGTCATCCAGATTCCATCAAGTTCTGGAAGAAAAAGTATCTGGTGATCCGGAGTGAGGATCCTTGGGCTATCCCTACTCGGTGGAACCCTTCTAAGCCGAGCTACGCAGCACCGGGGCCGGGGGACTTGACGGCGGAGGAGTGGAGACTCGTTGAGCGTCTCCGCCTGTCGTATAGCATCAATTGGGGGAAGGTGACGGAGGCCCATCTGGCGAGCGTCGGACTGAGCCCTAGCCCGGCCGTGCCTCGTACGTGGTTGTTTCTTTCCTCTCACTCCTCTTGTACTTTCTTGCTCATTTGTT
Source organism: Hemerocallis citrina (assembly GCA_017893485.1). NCBI lineage: Eukaryota > Viridiplantae > Streptophyta > Magnoliopsida > Asparagales > Asphodelaceae > Hemerocallis > Hemerocallis citrina. The sequence continues at coordinate 179,497,798 of CM030360.1, forward strand.
CTTAATGGATCTTTTTACAGAAATGGATGAAGAGTCGATTAAGGCGCTGAGGCTCGCCATGAAGAAGAAGAAGGCCGAGAAGAAGGATGTCGTGGCGAAGACGACCGAGTTGTCCCAGGTGGTCTCCGAGGCCCCCATTCAGCCGAGGATGAAAAGGACTCGGTCGGAGACGGGTGGGGACGTGGTGGTCCAGGGGGGTCCGGATCAGGGTACGGCCGCCGACCTTGATAAGGGGAAGGGTCCCCTGGTGGATCCCGGACTAGAGGAGAGACTTCGGCGAAGGTGGGTGCCGGATTGGTCGATCCGCGAGGGTGATTGCCTGGTCCGGGGGCGCCAGGCCGTGGAGGTTGCAGATAAGCTGGCGACCCCTCGGGACCGTTCGGACATGAAGTCCCAGACCCTGGACGAGGCGTACGTGCATCTTGCGCAGGCCACTGTGCTGGTAAGTCAATCGAACCCCCTAGCTGTCGGGTTATGTTGTTTTAAGAAAGATTTCTTAGTAGTGTCTGGCTGTGGCAGGCGACCGTGCAGGGGGCCCATGTGAGGGGCCTCTACGAGGCGGCGTTGCAGCGAGAGCGAGACCGGGCTGACAAGGCCGAGCAGGAGGTGACGGAATTGAAGGGAGAGCTCGAAGGCTCTCGTAAGAAGGAGGCGGAGACGAAGGCGGCTTTTGACAAGGAGAAGGAGGAATGGGCGAAGGCGAGGGTGGCTCAGGAGGAGATGTCGGAGAAGGAGAAGAAAGAGGTGACTGAGTCGTGTCAGATCCTGGTGATCAAAGCCCAGGATAGCAGTTATGCAAAGGCCCTCAGCCATGTGAGGCACTTTTATCCGACTATCGACCTGTCCCACCTCGAGTATGATATGGAGATTGAGGGGACACCGAAGACCCCTGGCGGACAAGGGTCCGATGATAAACCGGTTGCCGACCCCCCTACGGATCCGGCTGACATTGAGGTGGGAAAACCAGCTGTATAATTTTTGTCCTTCTTTTTCCTTCTCTCGATTGTATTTGCCTTCCGCGGACTGACCACCGCATTTTTTGTATGGGGAAACTGAATTTATAAAAAGAGGGTTTTTTGGCTGGCTAAGTGTTCCAACTTCGAAGAATTTCTGAACCTCTTTGCTTATATGTCTTGAGTGGGCTGGTTCTCTTGTAGGTTACGGCTCCCCTTCCTGAGGTGGACCCCCTTCGTTCCGACGTGGCGTGGCTTCGGGGCAAGGTTGAGGCCTTAGAGGCCACTTTGGTTCGGTATCGAAAGAGGGCTCGCGACACTGATGCGGCCTTCCATTATTACAGGAACAAGTCTGAAGCCCTAAGTGAGGAGGCGAGCCGGCTGAGGAGGGCGATGGTGGATCGGGAGCTAGGGGGCGTTGGTCTTGGATATACCATGTCAAGTTCCTCGGTGCAGAGGCCTTCCTCTGAGAAGCTACTTCGCGACGTGATAGTGGAGAAGGAGATGGAGATACACCGTTATAGGACTATGTTGGGTGTTTCGACATCTTCCTCGAGGGGTCGGCGAGCAGAGGGGGCTCCCTCGGAGTTGCAACTGATGGAACGCATGCGATCCGTGGATGCCCAGAGCTCCGTGGCCGGGGTGTCGACTGTGGCAGAACCGAAGGACCGTCATGACGAAGAGAGAGTTCCAAGTCGTTTGGTCGGAGTGATTCCGCCCTTCGCCGGATCCGAGGGGCCCTAAGTCGGCGATTCCCTTTAGTTTGAGATGAGTGGAGTGGTCCTGTAACGGTATTTGCTTGTTTCCTCCGCACAAAATAAAAGAGTATGAATAAAGCTTTCTTTTCCTTCTTTGCTCTGGCTAGCGGGGTGGTGAAGGGCGGTGTAGGCGAGGTTGGGCTCCGCCGATTCGTGAGGGATCGATGCGGGGCGACAGGGAGACCTCCGGTCCGGAGTTGGGTCGAACCTGCCGAGGCGTTTGGGGATGAGGCCCGAGTGAGAACCCAGGTGCCGCCCCCATTGCCCGGTACCGGGTCGGAGTTGCCGAGGTATTTAACTTTTGACAAAAAGAGACTTCTTTTATACCAGACAGGGGGGGGGTCGCTGAAGCGGCCCTTTACATATGAATGTTTACAAAAGTTTTAATTTACTTAAGCCATGCTAGAACCTAAGCTTGCTCTCCCAGGAATTTCATGAGGTGCTCAGCGTTCCAGGGTCGGCTGATGGGTCGGTCGTTCATATCCGCCAGTCGGTATGTACCAGGGCGTATAGCCTCGACTACGCGGTATGGGCCTTCTCAGTTGGGAGCCAGCTTCCTCTTCTTGGTTGGATCAGAGACAGATAGCTTTCGCAAAACCAGGTCCCCTGCCTGGATGCTGGTGGGGCGGACTTTCTTGTTGTAAAATCTCTCGATCCGTTGCTGATAAATGCTCCTTCGGACCGCGGACTTCTCTCGTACTTCGGCGACGAGGTCCAGGTTAGCCCTCAGGGCGGACGCATTGTCTTCTTCATCGAAGGCTAAGATCCGGGGAGAAGGCAATCCGACCTCGACGGGGATGACTGCCTCGGTCCCATAGGTCAGATTGAATGGCGTCTCCCCCGTGGGGATCCTCTGTGTGGTTCGGTGTAACTCCTGTTACTCCGTATTCGTATTTTATACTGTATTTCTCTCAATTGTACTCTTTTGTCTATTTGAGAGTCCGTATTTTGTTCTGTTCAAATAAAATCATTATTTTTGTCTCAACTCGAAATTTTGGATCTTTTTGTCAAATTCGATTGTGTGCCATCTTGCACCGTTCTTCATGAGAAATAGCCCTATTCTTCTCTTTTATCTTTCTAATCCCCATTATTGTGCTTTTTGACCATTTCTTCTGTTGGGCCCTTTTTGAAACGGATCACCTAAACTCTCAAACCCGCAAACCCGCTAACCTAGTATTTAAACCCTAACCCCAACCCCTAACCCTAATCTCTACTGTGTTAACCTAATTAACCCCACCGCTAATCCCCTTCTCCTTCGTCCCCATCCTTCGCTCGCCAACCCATCTCCGATCGTCATCCTCCACTCCGATCACCTTCGCCGTACCTCTCTACCCTCGTCAACCCACTCCCGCTCGCCATCTCACCACCGTAGATCACCCCTCGCCATCGTCCTCGCCATCGAACCCAACTCCGAACCCACCCATTTCTCGCCATTACTCCCACTTCACCACCTCCGTCAAGATCCCCGCCTCTTCACCATCTCTAGCACACCCCCCTCGACCGCCTCACCATCTCCGCTGCTTCGCCAGGCGCCGACGAACCCCACACCGCTTCTCCCCTGTTCTCGACCACGAACAGAGCGTCTCCATCGCCGTCGTCGTCCGCCTCATCGCCGTCGCTGCGTCGCTTCCCGACGTAGCGCCGCCGTCGATGAACTCCCGCCGTCGCCGCTGCACCCTCCCTCTCTCCCTGTTCGATCGAACGTCGAACGTCGAAGAAGCAGCGAAGAAGAAGAACGAAGAAGAAGAGGAGAAAAGAGCGGGAGTGAATCACAGCCGCCCGATCTCTTCAAGATCCGCGCTCCAGATCGCTGTTCGCTGTGCGCCCACACCAGATCCCGGATCCGCTGTCCCCTGTTCGGATCTGATCCGCTGCGTTGCTGTGATCTGACTGGGCTGGATTTTGCTGTTTCCTGTTCTACCCGCAGCGAATCCGAAGCCGTGTTTCGCTGTTCTGAGCCGATCTTGTGCGCAAGGAAAGCTCGATCTCCGATCAAATTTTGCACGTGCATTTCGAGGATATTTCCGGGGATTTTTCTACTCTATTTGCTTCAACAAGCGGAGATTTCAACCGTCGATTTAAGGCAAGTAACCTTGTACATCTTATTGTCCTAGTACAAGTCTCCTTGAAATACCACATGTAGTTAGTTTGTGACTCTCTTTGAATATCATAGTAAAACAATTTGAACCTTCAAACTCACCAGTCTAAGAGTCACAAAACTTCCTCGCATTAAATAATAATTCAATTGGACTCTTTTACCCCTTGAACTTGTGAATCACTTGGACATATGAATTAAGGACCCCTAGAAATTGTAGACGCATATAAATTTAGTGTTTTGACAATTTGTGATTATTATGACCTGGAAAATATTATTATTCGCTGTTTGATTCCCATTACCATGTATTTGTGCCACATAATGATTTTAGACACCAAATTACGTAATTCTATGAAATCTACATTAGTGAATTATTTCCCTATGTTGCTGTCTGGATTTTCTTTTGAGGTTTCGACCCTTTTAACATTGGAATTTGGGCCCGAGGCCTGAATACAAAACGTAGATCAGGATGTGTAGATGTCGATAGACTCCAGAACGATTGAATTTGGAGTTATGGTCTAGGAGATATGGCTGTTATACTGCAGCTGTGTCAGTAGGCGCAGTTTTGTAAAAACTGCTGTATATATTTTCTTTACAAATTATTTTCGCGGTGCAAACAGCGAGTGTTTGACCCCAAATTTTATATGTAGTTGCTGGACACCCTATAGGACATCCCCAATTTTTCTTAGAATTAAATTAGATTATTTCAACCCTGTTTCACATGTATAAATACAAGAACACAAAATCTGCCTGAACAAATGTGACAAGCCGGGGGTTATGGGAAAGACTATAGAGTGGACAACATAGGTAAGTGTACTCGGAAGGGGGCCCGTGTTTCCCAAGTTGTATGTTAAATGGAACTAAGTGCCACGTAGAACTAAGTGCCACGTCATGGTTGACGGGGGCCACCTCTAGAGCCTACGGGGGCCACCTCTAGAGCCCATTATATGATTACATGATGTATGTTTGAGATCACATGGAACTAAGTGCCACGTAGAACTAAGTGCCACGTCATGGTTGACGGGGGCCACCTCTAGAGCCTACGGGGGCCACCTCTAGAGCCCATTATATGATTACATGATGTATGTTTGAGATCACATGGAACTAAGTGCCACGTAGAACTAAGTGCCACGTCATGGGTGACGGGGGCCACCTCTAGAGCCTACGGGGGCCACCTCTAGAGCCCATGGTTGATCACCTGCTAGTTTGATGCCTGAGTACACCGCCCTATAGACTCCACTACTAGGTCTAAGCGCAATTGATTTGACTGTAGCAACCATGTAGTATAATGGATGCATGTCGTGCTACCTAGATAGTAATAATTACAAGACTTGAACTTGACACCTGTCACTTGATACCTGATGATATGATACATGAAACATGATACCTGAGACTTAAAGCCTGGAACTTGATACTTGACAACTTGACATATGAGACCTGACATTTGAAATAACATATGACACTAGACTTGAGGTTGTCGCTTGATATTAAATACCCCTATAAGTATACCTGACATGTGATTCACCACTAGCAGTTGTTATCCAATCTAGTCATTATGATGTTCCCTCTTGCTAGCTAGTCTTTGAATTTGCCACTACTTCTTATAACCTTGCTTATTCTTGATTCCAATTCTTGTTTTCCCCTTTCTTGTACTTGCTTTTACTATTTGTGGCCCTAGCTTGCACTAAGGGCATTTTCTCTTGTTTCCCCTTCGTTTTCCTGTTTATATTTATTAAGCAGACTTGGGAGACAAGTTATCTGCTGGAAATTGGCGAGCAGACATTTCAGGTTTTGCTTGGAGCAAGGACCTGTTGCTTTTCTTAAGGTATTTATTTCTTCTGCTGTATAAGACTTGTTCCCGAGTTTATACTTGATCCAGACATGAGAACTATTTGAATATTATTATTTGTTTAAATTGTTTTCTGTTGCTTAATAAGTTATTCATGCATGCTTGGATATATATAAATCTGGTTATATTCTTGTTATGATGCTGAGTCGATCCTACAGCTTATGGATGATGTAAAAATCATTCGCTGGGCTTCGTCACGTGCTCGTATTCCATATTTTTGGGAAGCGGGGCGTGACATTCGGTGTGCCCATAGTACGCTGGGCAGCTCCTCAACCTATAGCCCTTTGGGGGAATTGTCAAGGCGCTTTTTGAGGCCGTCGAGGATTTGCCTGTTCGCATTCTCCGCTTGGCCGTTAGACTGAGGGTGGCAAATGGCGGAGAAACGCTGCTGGATGCCGATGTCCTCACAGAAAGATTGGAAGTTCTGCCCTTGGAACTGGGTTCCGTTGTCCGTGACGAGGATTCGGGGGATCCCGAATCGACAAATGATGTTCTTCCAAAAGAACTGTTGCACTTGGCGCTCGGTGATGCTGGATAGTGGTTCGGCTTCGATCCACTTGGTGAAGTAGTCGATGGCGACAATCAGGAATTTCTTTTGCCCTACTGCTGGGGGGAAGGGCCCCACAAGGTCCATACCCCACATGGCGAAGGGCGTAGGGCTTGCCAGGGATCGGAGGTTGGCTTGAGGAAGCCTTTTGATAGGGGAGAATCTTTGGCAGGGGCCGCACCTCTTGACTAAGTCTTGTGAGTCTTGGAGCATGGTGGGCCAATAGTACCCTTGATTCAGGGCCTTTCGGGCAAGTGTCCTACTCCCCATGTGGCATCCGCCGATCCCCTCATGCAGGTCTTTGAGGGCGTAGCTGGCCTCGTCCTTGGCGAGGCAGCGGAGGTATGGTTTGCCGTCGGCCAAGGTGTACGAGCGCTTGAAGAGGATGTTATCGATCAGGACGAACCTTTCAGCTCGGATTCTGATTCGTCTGGCCTCGGCTTTTTCTTCAGGAAGCTCGGCCTTGCTTAAGAATTTTCGGATGGGAGTGGTCCAGTCGTCCGGGCTGGTCCCCTCTTGCACACACATCGCTTCCGGCTCTGGGCTACTGATGCTTGGCTTCAAGAGGACCTCGACGAGCACCGTACGATCGAGACCCTCGAAGGAAGAAGAGGCAAGTTTGGATAGCGCATCGGCTTGGGCGTTCTGTTCCCTGGGGACTCTGACAACCGCAGCGCCGTCGAAGAACGCCAAGAGTCGTCTGACTGCCGCCAAATACCTCATCATTCGGTCGTCACGGGCTTCGTACTCTCCGGTGATTTGATGGACCACGAGCTGAGAGTCGCTAAATGCCCGGATTCGCTTGGCACCGGCTCGGTGGGCGAGGGTCAATCCGGTGATCATGGCCTCGTACTCTGCCTCGTTGTTGGAGGCTGGAAAGTTGAGGCACAGGGAGTATTGAAGTAGGAATTGGTCGGGGCCACGAAGGATGACGCCCGCCCCACTCCCCGTTTCGCATGACGAGCCGTCAACAAAGACCTCCCAGGTCGGATCCGATTCTTCTATGTCAGGTTGCTCGGAGACGGTGCATTCAGTTATGAACTCGGCGAGGGCCTGTCCTTTAATGGCCGCCCTGGGATGATAGCTAATGTAGAACTGGCTCAGCTCGATCGACCATTTGACTAATCGGCCGGAGTTTTCGGGCTTGTGGAGGACAGTCTTCAGTGGTTGGTCGGTCAGTACTTGGACGGAGTGGGCCTGGAAGTAAGGTCGAAGTTTTCGGGCTGCCATAACCAGGGCATAGGCCACCTTCTCTATCTTCGCGTATCTCGTCTCGGCCGGGTGTAGTACTTTGCTCACATAGTACAGTGGTTTCTGAACTCCTTCCTCCTCTCGGACGAGGACGGCGCTGAGGGCGCAGTCCGAGGCGGACAGGTAGAGCCAAAGCGGCTCGCCCGGCTCGGGCTTGCTGAGGAGAGGCGGGTTGGCGAGGTATTGTTTCAGCTGCTCGAAGGCTTCTTGTTGATGGGTACCCCACTCGAAGCCCCCTTTCCCGTGCAAGGCTTTGAAGAAGGGGAGAGATTTCTCCCCTGACTTGGAGAGAAAACGGCCGATTGCCGCCAACCGACCTGTGAGCCTCTGAACCTCTTTGACATTCCGGGGCGGGGACATGTTAATGATGGCCTGTATTTTTTCGGGGTTTGCCTCAATGCCGCGCTGGCTGACGATGAATCCTAAGAACTTCCCCGTGGAGACGCCGAAGGCGCATTTAGCCGGGTTGAGTCTCATGTTGTGGCGTCGGAGGACACCGAAGGCTTCCTCGAGGTCGGCGACGTGGTTCGGCCCAGCCCGGCTCTTGACAAGCATGTCGTCGACGTAAACTTCTACGTTGCGGCCGATCAGGTCCTTGAAGACTCTGTTGACGAGTCGCTGGTACGTGGCTCCGGCGTTTTTCAGCCCGAAAGGCATAACACGGTAACAATAAAGACCTTGGTCGGTGACGAACGAGGTCTTGGAGATGTCTGGTGGAAACATCCGGATCTGATTGTACCCCGAGAACGCGTCCATGAAGGACAGCAGCTCGTGCCCTGAGGTCGCGTCTATTAAAGCGTCGATGCGCGGGAGGGGGAAAGGATCTTTCGGACACGCTTTGTTAAGGTCCGTGAAGTCAATGCAGATTCGCCAACCCCCTGTCGCTTTCTTCACCATGACGACATTGGCCAACCACTCGGGGTAGCTAACTTCCTGGATGAATCGAGCGGACAAGAGCTTGTCCACTTCTGTTTTTACAATTTGTTGCCTCTCCGGGGTGACTTTGCGCCTCTTTTGGATGATCGGTTTAGAGCCAGGGAGGACGCTCAGTCGGTGCATGATCAAGTCTTCGGAGATCCCGGGCATATCGGAGGGCTTCCAAGCGAAGAGATCAACGTTGCGGCGGACGCAAGCGATGATGCCCGTCTTCAGGTCTTCGGCGAGTGAGCAGCTCACCCAGAACCATTTTGACTCATCCTCGGTGTCGAATAGGACCTCCTCCAGTTCGTCAACGGGCTCGGGGGCGGGGCCGTCTCTCTCGGGTTCGAGTTCAACGGCGCTGAGGGGGAGTACGCCCCCTCCCCCGGTGGCAACGCAACATGACCGTGCTGCTTCGACGCTGTTTCGGACGATGCTGACCCCTTGGGGGGGGAATTTGAGTTTCAGACGGTGGGCCGAAGGTATCGCCTGGAGGGAGTTTAGCCCGGGCCGGCCGAGGATGGCGTTGTAGGCCGCCTTGACGTGGATGACCATGAAATCCAAGGACTCGGTCCTCTTGTCAGGGGCCGATCCAGCGGTGACGTCGAGGGTAATCATTCCCTCCACTACGACCGGGACGCCCGAAAATTTGAGCAACGTGCATCCTGCTGGTTTGAGTTTCCCTCTGGATAATCTGAGACTTTCGAAGGTTCTGAGGAAGAGAATATTTACCGAGTTGCCGTTGTCAACAAGGATTCGGCGAACCTCACAATTGGCCATGTGGAGGCTAACGACGAGGGCCTCGCCGTGGGGTAGGTGAACTCCTTCGGGGTCCTCTCCTGAGAAGGAGACTGGCCGCGGTTGTAGCTCGGGAGAGGGGCTGTACTGAATAGTGTTTGTCTCCTGGGTGAAGGTTCTTTGGGAAGTATCGGATCCTCCCCCCACCGGCCCCCCGTGGATGTAGTGTAGGGTGAATGGCGTATCCATGGATACCTCGGATTCGGGATCCTGACCCTGGGTGCGGTTTGGGTTAGGGTTCGGGGTTGATAATCCCCGGTTCCTATCACCTTGCCGACCCCGTGGGCCGTCGTCCCTGTGGGTCTGCCTCGGATGGTTCGGGGCCGGGTTGGAAGCGGCCCTTCCCCAGCTGTGGGTAATCTTGCGGTTGAGGATTACTCCCCGGAGGTCGGGCTGGGCTGGCCAGCCGACGCTCCTTTGGGACTCCCGAGGGGGAGCCTTGTGTTTCGACGTGCGTGGCCTGGCTTTATCAGTGGGTGGGGGCGAGTCCCGTTGGTTGACGGAGGAAGCAGCCCCCTTGCCTTTGGAGGCCATGAGGGTTCGGCTGTCGAGGTCTTTTGAGGGTCTGGATCGGATCGGCTTCTGGAGCAGCTGGTTCCCACAGACGGCGCCAACCTGATGCTGTTTATTTCTGGGAGACGTGTGGATGCACCAGGTGTGAGTTCGGACTCAATTTGTATTGGAGGAGAATGCCGCTCGTCTGCCGATCTTCGGTTGACCTTCTGGAACCTGCGATGGGCTCGGAAAGATGTTGAAGGCTGGGCTCGGATCGGAAGGGTCGGATCCGAGGTCTTGTGTACCTGCAGACGGTCCTGAAATACCGGGGTTTATCCCGGCGGCGGACCCTCCGATGCTCTAGTCAGTCTCTGTGAGAGAGTAGCGATAACTAGGTATATTTAAGTGGCAAAAGATTCATTACCTCAAAAAGGTGGGTGTGGGTCTAGTATTTATAGAGAATCCCAACCGGGTTTGGTTCCACTTGGGGGCCGGGTCTGGATCCGAAAGCCCGTGGGCCTGACGTGGCAGAAGGCCCAGGGGGTTTAGGGCGGACGTGGCAATACCAGGAGTGGTATAGGGCTGACGTGGCGAAACCCTTGGTGGTATTTGGAGTTGACGTGGCTGATCGTGGGTCTCCTGTGCTTCGGGGGGAATCAGAGGGCCTAGGCTGCGCCGGGTCATCCTTCTGCTTCGCCGGGGAGGGAGGACGGCCTGTGGTACTGTCACGGGTCGGACTCCGAGGACTACCAAGGCTCGTCAATACGAGGAGGCCAGTATTGTGAGGGCAAACACGAGGTTCGGCGCCGACCCTGAAGTGGTTCGGAGCCGAACCAGGTTGCTATCTTTACCTTTCTGAGTGGGAATTGTATTGGGCCCTGGTTGGGCCTCAGGCCATTTTTACCCTGTCACAGATATATACATGTTAAATTTTATATTCTATAATAATAAGATGGGTTAATGTTACACTATTTTGATTACAAAAATCGTTTACAATAAAATGAAGTATGATTTAAAGGCACAAAATCAGAAAAGGAGAAGAAGAAAACCAATAAAATTAAAAGGAAAATGAAAATAACAAAACCAAACCGATTTATGTCGAGGCTTGTTTATCGCACAATCTCCTTAAAACATATTTGCCTCGTCCGAGTGTTGGAGTTTACTGAGACGTCTGTCTCCCAAGATGGAACGATAGTAGAGTGTTGACATAGGCACCACCACACTCTTGAACTGAACAGAGCTAGAAATCTATCATCGAACGAACGGACAGTGGAAGTAGAAGAACATGATAGGGGGGAGAGAAGAGTTTCTGGTGTGTTGATTCAGGGGAGAGGGGGTCTTTATTTATAGGGCTAGGCTGAGAATCATAACGGCAGAAAACTCATTGACTACATCCATTTTAACGACAGACAACTCCTTTAATGCACCGACTGTAACGGCAGACAGAAACTTAATTGCAATACTATAACGGCGGATAAAACCGTTTCTACGGTTTAAAACATGAATAAATGGTAAATGACAGACAAAATCGTTTCTGCATTTATTTCAGCCGTTACAGATCAGAAAAATAAAACTGTAACAAAAAAATTGGCTCTGCACGGAGTGAGTTCATGTTGGTCCGGCATTCGTATCTGCAGGACGTGCGGGTGCACACAAGTCACATGTAATTTCTCAAAACTGGTTCGTAAATGGACTATAAAATACCCATTTTCTAACAGATAATATGTGTATGATTTATCATGTATATCATTTTCTGCTAATAGTCCACTGATATCAAATTTATTCCTGCTAATAGTCCACGGATACAATCATACAATCCAAGTTCTATAATTATTACCACTGGTATAAATACTCGATACCTGGACCAGACCCGGACCCGACATTGGACTGGAACCTACCCGGTCTATACGGGTCCGGGTCCTAAAACATGATTTGTTGTACTTCCGGATCCGGGTTCGAGTCTGGATCCGCTTAAAATAGATCCGAACCCGGACCCATTTAAAAACCCCAAAAACTTAACATAAAAATAAATATCATACTCTCCTCCCTCCCTCCTTCAACCTCAATTCTAAATCCTCCTCTTCCAAACCTAAAACACATGTCTTCTTCTCTTCTCTATTCTAAATCCTCTACTCGTCCCCTCCGCTTGCCGCTCATGTTCCCGCTCCTACCCGAACGGATAGGAATATTTTAATAGGACCCGAATCCGGATCCGGAATTGGACCAGGTCCTCACGGGCCTGAGTCCGGGTCCGGGCAGTGAATACCGAACCGAAACGGACCGGACCCGACCCGACCCGGTACCATTGTTAATAATAATAAGATAGGTTAATATGTATGTGATAAGGTTTACATATTTTATTTAGGGAAAAAAAAGATCTCCATAAATGTCAAAAATCCCAATTCTCAAATTAGGGTTCGGGTTAGGTTCTTGGCGCCAAAGATCATGATGGTCCTCGACACAATCCAAGATGCCCAAACGTGCATCTTAGAACAAGTGCCACTTTGATAATTAACATCATTAATATATAATTAAGGAAACAAATTTTGTGATTGATCCAATTTGGCACGATGTGAACTTTCACATCTAATTCAATTTTTGGTAAACAAAAAAGGGATCAAGTTTCTGTCCTGTCCCTTCTCTCCCCTTCCCTACATTCATGTTTCTTCTATCCTTCATCTTCTCCCTGACCGATTTTATTGTTAAAAGAAAAAAAATTTAATCTCCAAATTCAGTAAGCATAAAATTCGTATGATTGATCATAGAAATTATATATATATATATATATATAGGGTAAAAGGGATATGAGCAACTTGCTCATTTAGTAAATGAGCAAGTGATGAGATGGCATGCATGTGATACATTGAGTACTACTTTAGTGCTCACCACGTGAACACTAGGCCTTCGGGCGTTCATAACGAAAATCCGAACCGTTCACATTGATCTACACATCTAAATTAGTCTAAATATGTAAAATCAAATCATTTGAAATTCATTTGCCCATCCATCATGTGACTATAAAAACAATGATTTTCAGCCATACAATTTTGTAACACTTTATTGAATGGGCAAATGAATTTTAAATGATTTGATTTTACATATTTAAACTAATTTAGATGTGTAGATCAATGTGAACGGTTCGGATTTTCGATATGAACGCCCGAAGGCCTAGTGTTCACGCGGTGAGCACTAGAGTAGTGCTCAACCGAAGCTTTTCCTATATATATATATATATATATTTTTTTTTTTTTGATACAATGTAGAAGTTGATGAATGGAAATAGAAGATAAGAGAATAAGGTTTTTGATTACTTGCAGAAAAAGATAAAATTACAGATAAAAGAAGAAGAACAATCCAAAGTTTTTTCATGCCTTATTACAACTATTACATTCCCTTTTATACTCAGTACTCTACCAATCACTTGCTACCATGTGTCTCTCCTCTAACCGCCTCCAGGCTCTGTGATAGGATCTTCTTCAATGTGTGTGCACGCTGATGATTGCAGCTCAAAGTTTTTTTTTTTTTTTGAGGGAAAAGGTGGAATAAGGCCACCCTGTTTCATTAATAAGAGTTTAACGAAACAAACCCAGAGTACTGGGCCCAAATACAAATTACAGACAGAAAATAAAACATATATGAAGCAACATGACGCGTACAAACAATAAATCCCTCCAACAACCCTGGAGGGGGGCGGACAAACCAGCTCGGTCCAGCCAAAGCATGAGTACGTCAGTTTAGCTTCGTACAGTGCCTCCACGACACATGCACACCTACCCGAAACAAGTCAGGCAGGATTTTATCACCTGCAGCTCCCTTCATTCACCTCGCTGAAGGGACCCCATCTTTGGGCCCAAGCTCCACCAACGTGCAAAACTACCTAACTCCCAGTATCTTCACACGCACTACCAACCCTCGCAGGTTACCATGAATGGCCCCGAGAGTGTGGACACGGTGGCAAGCGCGCAGAACATCTGGGCACCCAACCAGCAAATCATGGAGGGACCCCATCTTTGGGCCCAAACTCCAGAAACGTTCAGGCCCACCTAACTCCCGGCATCTTCACACGCACTACCAACCCTCGCAGAACGCCAAAAATGGCCCTGAGAGTGTGGACATGGTGGCAAGCGTGCAGAACATCCGGGCACACAACTAGTAAATCGTGGAGGGACCCCATCACGGGTCCTACCCCACAATCGAACAAACCTACTTGCTACACACCCCCAACCACCCTACCACAGCAAAAACAACCACTGGCCCGCCGAATCACCGGCCTCCCCAAGTGGGATCTGGGCCCAGTGTGTGTGTGCGGGGGCAAAGTGTGTGTGTGCACAGTGTGGGGCAAAGTGTGTGTGTGTGTGTGCAGGGGTGGGGGTGGGTGGGGGGACCTCACCCACGGGATCGACGGCAGGGCGTCGTCGCTGCGAGCGGGGATTCGGCGGACAGGGCGCGGGGAGGGACGTCGTCGGCGCGATCTCCACCTGACGTCGTCGTGGGTGAGGTAACATATACCGATATGTTTATGCTCACCCCCAACAAAACAGCAGCCGACAATATCCATTTCCACCTACCCCAATCAATCACTCCCTCCACCCCAATCGCCATGGCCGATCCCCGCCTTCTCCTCCTTCCCTTCCAAGTCTCACCATCCTCCTTCTCCTCCGACCTCCAAACCCTCCAAAAAGACCTCAACTACACCTTCAAAACCCTTGACCTCCTCCGCCGCGCCGTCACCCACCCCTCCTACTCCCTCGCCAACTACCGCTCCCTCTCCATCCTCGGCCTCTCCACCATCCACTCCTCCGTCGCCCTTGACCTCCTCCAAACCGACCCCGATGCCGACGCCAAGCAACTCAGCCGCCGCATCGAGAGTTTCGCCGGTTCCGCTGCTTGCGCTGCCGCAGGGGCGAGGCTGGGGATAGATAGGGTCGTGAGAGTCACGGCGGGGACCAACAGGACGGCACCGGCGGTGGTTTGCGGCGCGTTTAAGGGGGTTTTGGGAGCGGTGGACGCCACGGGGAGCTCGCCAGTCTCGACGAACGGGGAGGCACGTCGTCGGCGTGAACGATCGCCCGTCTCCGCCTGGTGTCGTCTGCGTCCACTGGTCGCCGCGGGGAGCTCGCCAGTCGCGACGAACTCCGCACCCAGCGCGTCGGCGCTTCGACTTCATCGCGCCGCCGTGCTCCGTCGTGGCTTCGTCTTCAGCGCTCGTCGTGGAAAGGCAAGGGAGAACGCCGAGGTGCGAGGGGGGGCGGCGCTGAGGGCGCCACCGCCCCCAAACAGTGTAGATCTAGGGTTTGTTTAGAGGGGGTTTTTTGATTGCAGCTCAAAGTTAGTATAATGCTTAGGTCTGTTGTGCACTCGATTGGGTCTGCTCAAATGTGATGCAGCATTCTCTTCAACAAGTTGACGATCGACTGGTATTGTCACTTGAATTGTATCATGGTCGACTGATATTATATCATTGCCGCCCCCTAAAGAAACAACCTTGTCCTCAAGGTTGAAATTGGGATAAGCTTTGGCCATTGCAAATTTCTCCTCCCAAGTAGCTTTCGTTGCTACAATTCCCCCCCACTCTACCAATACTTCATCAATGAAAGTTGTTCCCCTCTTAACCTTTCTTGACTGCAGGATCTTGTATGGCGCAACTGTGACATAAGATTTTGACATATCTTCAGGTAGTGGAATAGACTGCACAATTTAAGGATCTTCTTTGCATTCTCTCAACGATGAGACATGGAAAACAGGGTGGATACGAGACAGTTCAGGCAATTGCAGTTTGTATGCCACTTTCCCAATGCGTTTAATGATTAAAAATGGACCATATTACCTCTTACCTAGCTTGTGGGAACTTCTTTGTACTACTGATTGTTGACGAAGAGGTTGTAGTTTGACAAATACCCATTCTCCTTCGCTGAATTCCTTATCCATTCTATGATTATCTGCCGTTGATTTCATTCTCCCCTAAGCTTTGATGAGGTTAGTCTTGTGTTTCTGGAGCACTGTATCTCTCTCTGTCAGTTTGCTTACTACTTCCTCATTTGCAAATGACCCTAGTATGTAGCTCTTGATTGTTGTTGGCTTCCTCCCATATACAGCTTTGAAGGGTGACATGTTTAATGCCTAGTGGTGTGATGTGTTGTACCAATATTCTGCCCAGTCCACATATTTAAGCCACTGCTTGGGGTCATCAGATACAAAACTTCACAAGTATTGTTCCAAACATCTGTTGAGTACATCTGTCTGTCCATCCGTTTCTGGATGGTATTTCGTTGACATGCACAAGTGTGTACCTTGTAAATTGAAAAGTTCCCTCCAAAATTGGCCAACAATCAGAGGGTCTTTGTCTGATGTAATGGTTCTGGGGATTCCATGCAGTTTCACAACATATGTAGCAAAGAGTTCATCCACTTTAGCTGCATTGTAGTTTGTAGGAAGTGGAATAAGGTGTGCAAACTTAGACAATCTATCAACAACTACTAAAATAGATGTTTTACCCTTAGGCAAATGAGTGATGAAATCCATCGCTATATCCTCCCATATTTGATCAAGAATTTGCAGTGGTTGAAGAAGGCCAGCTAGTGGCTTTGTATCATATTTTGTTTGCTGACAACTTGTGCATTCTGATACAAATTTACTGATGTATAGGCTCATTATCTCCCAGTAGAATGTGCTCTTGAACCTTGCAATAGTTTTAGATATACCTGAGTGTCCTCCTTCTGGAGTGGAGTGGAACATTTGAAGTATCTCAGGTATCAAGTTGGTGGGTATTAGAATCCACTTCTTAAAAAGAATGATTGTCACGTTCTGCTTCCCAAAAAGGAATACAGAATACGGATACGTAACAAAAGCCCAGCAAATGATTTTCATCATCCTTAAGCTGTTTCAGAATCTTTACAACACATCACAGAATTTATCAGAGTCGGAAGCAAAAGGCACAACCAACATGCAATATTGAAACAGATTTACAAACAGAAATTTACTTGAAACCAAATACAATATCCTCAAATAAATCAGAGTCTGGAGAAAACAATATCCTGGGTCACATCGCCCAAATACAAATAATATCCAATAACCCAAATACACTTTCATTCAATGTTCAAGCAACAACTAATAACAATAAGAAAGCAGAAATTTCCAACTTAATACATCCTTTCGCCATTACCATCAAGTAGCTGACCAACCTGATCTGCAATTAGTAATTTGCAGAAAAAGGAAAAAAGAAGAAAACAAGTGCCCGTCAATTACAAGTCGAGGGTCATAAATAATGTAGGATACAAGCACATGGGAAAAAACTAACATATCTAATTATTAGCTGGAACAGACCTGGCATGGTATGCTAACATATGTCAAGTGCTAAGTGTCAGATAATAAGCAAACAGATATACAGATAGTGTTAAGTAATGTGCCACATGATAGTGTCAGACAGATATCAGATAATCAGATAATCAGATAACAGATAACAGATAATAGATATTCAGATAACAGATTCAGATTTCAGATTCAGAATTCAGAAACAGATTCAGATTCAGATTCAGATTTCATGTAAGTCTTGTGTGATTACTATCTAGGTAGCACTTCATACAGCCCACCTACATGGTTGCTACAACACAATAGTTTTGCTTTAGATTTCGTAGGGGATCATATAGGGCCGTGTACTCAGGATTCAGACAAATAACAGACGATCATGTAAAATGATCTCATAACAGATAACAGACGATCATGTAAAATCATCTCATAACAGATAACAGACGATCATGTAAAGTGATCTCAACAGAAGATCATATAAAATGATCTCAACAGACGAGAAACACGGGCCCCCTTCAAAGTACACATTTCTATGTTTTTCCACTACTAGATCTTTCCCATAAATCCCGGCTTGGTTACTTTTATTATGGTTATCAAACAGACATGAATGTGTGCGAAATAGTGTCAAACTAACATTATACAATCATTATTAAGTTCAGGGAAACCATTCAGCATGCATAGATAATATACAGTCACATAATTGAGCAAAATGGTGTATGTTCCTAATCAGGACAGCAAAACCAATCAGTACTAAAACAGAGATTCCCGTCTCTACAGAAATGAAAACCTAGATCCGTCGAAGGATCTGGAAACTAGACATCCATACGAATCCAACGCATATAAATAAGTTACATACTAGCTCACAACAACACAGCTCAAAACTGATTTGAATACAGAATTTAGGTTCAGCCAGAAATCTGGAAAACAACTTCAAGAACAAGAAAACAGCATGAAAACACTTTAAATAAATTCACGAAAAATCTGGGGTATTCCCCTATAAGTCTAGAGTCAAAATAATAAGTTTCATAATATTCCAGTAAGTATAGGTCAGTCATCAAAAATACCAAAGCATCAAGAAAACAGAGTTTAACGAATCTAAAAATCTCAACACTGCTATACGAAAACTAGGATATCTCGCAATCAATGAATCGAAATCCAATTCCGCCAACAGGACATGAAAATAGATAGATTTTACTAACTTTCATATTTCACAAAGAATTTACATACAGTATAAGGAATTATAGTGAAAATAGAGTTCTTTACTAAACAGTAAGCAAAATACAGTATGAGAAGATTTTAGAAAAGAGCATAAAACACCACACAAAACTTGTCTTTAAAATTCATCAAAAATCTGGGTAGTCCCTAATATCATAAAGAAACACTGACCAAAATATTAGATCATGATATTATGTATAGAATAGTTCTTGAAAATAGTTTGTTAACAAAATTAACCCAAAACAGAATCTGGAATTTATCGACACGTCTGTACCAAAACATTCATAACTCAGTCATACTAAATCCAAATCAAGCAAAACCAGTGGGGTTTGAAAATAGACAAAATTATCTAAAATTCATCTTTTATTTTGGAATCAAGATTCGGACTATAGCATAGACGAAAACAACAACCAAAACAGAATACCAAGTAAATACAGATTTCACACTTCTAATCAAGAACATCATAACTTCAAGAATATTGATCCAAACACAACCAAAATTGAAATACAACCTACCAAACATCTAAACATCATGTTTTAGGGTTACTAACATGTCCACTCCTGTTATTTCACATGGGTATTCATCCAAACATTAATTCACACAAATATTCACATACATGACTAAAAATCAAGTTTTGGGCACAGCCTAGGTTATCTCCATCAAGATTGGTGTCATAAGTCATCTATGGCTAAATTATCACAATAGAGACAAAACCCATCAAGAAAAACACAATCTTTGGTCGTCTCTAGACCCAACTACACTATATGTAAACTTTTTGACTTGTATCAACCTAATGAATTGTAGTACAAGTTACTTGTCTTTGTATGGAGATGAACACAATGCAAATAGTCCTAGAAGCAAAACCCACGAACGAAATCCTCTCCAAGCACGAATCCAAGCAACAACGAATGAAAACTCCTACACGAACAATCTCCTTGATGCAACGAACGAAGTGAAAAATACCCACTTCAAGAATCCACAAGAAGAGATGATTGAAGGGATATTGATGGTGATTGTGGTGCTTGGTGGTTGCCGGCCAACAAGGAGGGGGAAGGCTCGGGTTTGTATGGTGGTGTAGTAGTGGCCGGAGGTAGGGGGGATGTGGTGGCCGGATGTAGGAGTAGTGGTGGCCGGGATTGGGGAGTATTGGTGTCGGGTTTGAGGGGAGGAAGCAGCCGGGAGCAAAAGATTAGGGGGAGAGAGAGGCCGGGATTAGGAGGAAGAGAGAATAGGGATTAGGGTTAGGGTTTAAGGTGTTATGGGTTATATATATGGGGTTAAATGTGGGCTAATGGGTTGTGGGTATTAGTATGTAGGAATAGGTATACAATTGGGTAATGGGTATTGGGTAATTAACAAATGCGGATACAATTTAGGATGAATTTTATGGCTCTTGAAAAATCTAATTAGGAGTCAAAAATCATAGGGTTGGAAAATCACCACCAAAAATTCCATCACATCACCAAAATATAAAATAAAGAGAACGAGGCCAAGAAAATGAGAAAAATAATCAAAATGACGAAACCGAACAAAAGAGACGATCAAACAACACAAGGAGCTCAAAATGAAATAAAACGAGTATATATTGAAAACAAATCCAATATACGGTTCCGAAAAATACAAAAGAGATAAAAATACATAAAAATAAAAAATACACTCCTAAATACATAAAATGAAAAACAGGGCTTACAATCCTATCCACCTAACAGAAAAATTTCGTCCTCGAAATTCAAAAGAAAGATATATAGGGTAACCCCAAAAGAAAGATATATAGGGTAACCCCAAAAGAAAGAAAAAAAAAAGACCAAACAAAACCAAAACAACTACTCAAACAAATAAGGAAACTTTTGCTGAATTTCCTCCTCCAACTCCCAAGTCGACTCACCAGGCGAGTGAGGATTCCAAGCAACACGAATCAGCTTGATGACCTTGTTCTTAAGCACTTTCTCCCGTCGATCCACAATAGCAACTGGCAGAATCTCACAAGTCAAATCTGGCCGAATGGTCAACTCAGAATAGTCGATCACGTGGCTCTCATCTTAGTGTATCTCCTGAGTTGTGAGACATGGAAAACATCGTGCACTCCTGATAAAGCTAGCGGCAATGCAAGACGATAGGCCACCTTGCCTACTCGCTCCAAAATCTCAAACGGTCCAATAAACCTCGGGCTAAGCTTGCCCACACTACCGAACCGAATGACACCGCGCCACGGCGATACCTTAAGAAAAACATGGTCACCAACAACAAACTCCAAAGCCCTACGATGAACATCAGCCCATCACTTCTGCCTGTCCTGAGCCGCCTGCAAGTGCTTCCTGATCTGAACCATTGCATCCACTGTCTTGGTGATCAACTCTGGGCCCAACAACTTCCTCTCATCAATGTCATCCCAGCACACTGGTCACCTACACTTCCGTCCATAGAGTGCCTCGAACGGAGCAGCTTTAATACTGGTTGGAAAGCTGTTATTGTACGAGAACTCTACAAGATGCAAGTGATCCTCCCAAGACCCAACAAACTGAAATATGCAGGACCTCAACATGTCCTCAAGAATCTGAATAGTCCGCTCTGACTGTCCATCAGTCTGGGGATAAAAAGCTGTACTGTACTTTAATTTACTTCCCAAACTGTTCTGAAGACTCTCCCAAAATTGAGATCTGAATCTCGTATCCCTATCGAATACAATACTGACTGGAACCCCATGAAGTCTAACAATCTCTTGCATGTACCTCTCAGCAAGGCTCTCAGTAGACTGACCGATGCGGAAAGGAATGAAGTGAGCACTCTTCGTCAAACAGTCAACAATCACCCAAATAGCTATGACCCTTCGGACTCCTCGGCGAAGCAGTCACAAAATCCATGGTGATATGTTCCCACTTCCACTCTGAAATAGGAAGCGGTTGAAGAAGTCCAGCGGTTCTCTGATGCTCTGCCTTAACCTGCTGACAGACCAAACACTGAGAAACAAACTGAGCAATAGCCCTCTTCATACCATGCCACCAGAAATAAAGCTTCAAATCCCGATACATCTTCGTACCGTCGGGATGGATAGAATACGAAGACTGATGAGCTTCTTCAAGCAACCTCTAATGAACTTCACCCTTAGGGACACATAACTAGGAACCAAAACGAAGAGAACCATCTGAATGAATAACCATGTCCGTCCTGGACCCAGACTCAACCTCAGCTCGAAAACCCTGCAACTGCGCATCACTAGTCTGTGCCTCTTTAATCTGCTCAACAAGAGATGACTGCAGCTGGAGCGCCAAACAACTCCAACCAGAACTTGGCAACACAACATCAAGCTCCAACCTCCTCATCTGCTCAATGAGATCTCTCTGCTGAGTAAGAAACATAACTGCCAGTCTCCTGCTCAAAGCATCAGGCACCAAGTTTACTTTACCAGGATGGTATTGCAAACTGATTTCATAATTGGCCATAAGTTCCAACCAACGCCTTTGCCTCATGTTTAACTCCTTCTAGGTGAAGACGTACTTGAGACTTTTGTGGTCTGTAAAGATCTCCACTCGGTCCCCAAGTAAATAATGTCTCCACAGCTTCAAAGCAAAGATCACTGCCGCTAACTCCAAGTCATGAGTGGGATAGTTCTTCTCATGCGGCCTCAACTGCCTCGATGCATATGCAACAACACGACCTTTCTGCATAAGAACTGCTCCAAGACCCTTACCAGAAGCATCACAGTGAACTACAAATCTGCCTGAACCATCTGGAATAGTCAACACAGGCGCTGACATCAATCTATTCTTCAACTCAACAAAAGCCTCATTGCACTCATCAGACCAACAAAACCTCTGATCCTTCCCAGTCAATTTAGTCAAAGGTCCTGCTATCTTCGAAAAATCCTGGACGAACTTTAGATAATAGCCAGCCAAACCAAAAAAACTCCTGACTTCTAAAACTGACTTGGGAATAGGCCAATCCTTCACAGCATCAATCTTGGCAGGATCCACAGAAATACCATCGCCAGAAACAATGTGCCCCAAGAAAGAAATCATGTTAAGCCAAAACTCGCACTTGCAAAGTTTCACATAGAGCTGATTCTCTCTCAAAGTCTGCAGAACCACTCTAAGATGATCAGCATGATCTTCCCAATTCCAAGAATACACTAAAATATCATCAATGAAGACCACCATAAATCTGTCCAAGTACTGAGAGAAGACCCGGTTCATAAGACTCATGAATACGGCCGGCGAGTTCGTGACCCCGAACGGCATCACAAGATACTCATAGTGCCCGTATCTAGTCCTGAAAGCAGTCTTCTGTATATCTGCAGTCTCCACCTTAACTTGGTGATATCCAGAACGAGGATCCAACTTCGAGAAAATAGCAGCCCCACTCAGCTGATCAAACAAATCATCAATCCTGGGCAACGGATATCGATTCTTCACAGTAACTCTGTTCAGCTCTCGATAATCCATGCACAGTCGACGACTACCATCCTTCTTGTCAACAAAAAGGATCGGAGCACCCCAAGACGAAACACTAGGTCTGATGAAACCCAAATCAAGCAACTGCTGAATCTGCACCTTAAGCTCTGCCAGCTCAACCGGTGCCTTCCTGTAGGGACTCTTCGATATTGGTTCTGTTCCAGGCTGAACATCAATACCGAATTCCACTTCCCTATCAGGGAGTAAGCCAGGCAACTCATCTGGAAAAACATCCATGAAATCTCGAACTATAAGAGTATCACCAAGATGCGCAGCTGCGCCTCTAGTAGTTGAGATGGAGTCTTCTAGCATCAAAAACAATTAGCATCCAGAATTTGAGTTGGTATAAGTTTCATTTATGCATGTATGGTTAGTGAAATGTTGTGCAGATTCCAGTTCGAGTCAAGCTTGTCTAATATATTAGGTAACTAATACATTAGCCAAACCTGAGGCTTTGATACCACTAAAAATCCTATCACGCCCCGCTTCCCAAAAAGAAATACGGAATACGGATACGTAACAAAAGCCCAGCAAATGATTTTTATCATCCTTAAGCTGTTTCAGAATCTTTACAACACATCACAGAATTTATCAAAGTCGGAAGCAAAAGGCACAACCAACATACAATATTGAAACAGATTTACCAACAGAAATTTACTTGAAACCAAATACAATATCCTCAAATAAATCAGAGTCTGGAGAAAACAATATCCGGAGTCATATCGCCCAAATACAAATAATATCTAATAACCCAAATACACTTCTATTCAATGTTCAAGCAACAACTAATTGTAATGCCCTGATTTTTCAATTTATGAAAAATTATTTATTTTGCACGTAGTGTGCACGTGCAATATTTTTTGGTAAATATTTTCTTCAAAGATGAGTAAAGATATTTTAATATGTGCTTTTAATTATTTTATACAAAAGCCTTCCTTTAATTAGACAAAAAGCCTTTTCTTTTAAAAGCCCAAAGTTAATTTAATTTATTATTTTTATAATAAGTATTTTGGCCCATAAACAAAAGCCCATGGACTATTTTCTATACAACTTGTCATGTAGAATACAATTTAAAGACTATTTTATTTTTATACAAAATTTAATGTACAATTTTTGGGCCTAGTTGCATGCACGTGCACTACAAGTACACGTGCAATAGGCACTTTTTGGACTAGGCCGGTTGTAATCTTTTTTGGAGGGAAATGAAAATTGTAATGGTGATCATGGTGTGGTGGTTACTTGGTTGTGGGTAGTTATTGCAACTTCTACTTTCATCTTGACCCTCCATCTTACAACCAACCAATTGATCCTAGCCCTCTATTCTCTTTGATTTTTAGTATAAATACCCCCCCCCCCACATGGCTAGTTATTCTTGTGCAAAATCATTCTCTTCCAAAACCTATAGTTCAATTATACTATCTAGTAGTAATTTTGTGAGTTAAAAGATTGAGAGAGTGTGGGATTGTGCTTGCAACATCAAGGGGAGCCCGGCTACATCAAGGAAGAAGGAGCTCTTGGTGAGGTGTGCTTGGAAGCTTGTGTGCGCGTCGTCTAGGAGGAGGTGCACTCGTGTTGCAAGGACTTTTGTTGCTAATTGTGTTTGTCTCACCATTTGAGGTGGGTAAATTTTTCCTATTTCTAAAGTAGGAATGCATGCTAGCTTATTTAGAAAGAATGAAGCATGAAAATGATTAAGAAGTGCACACTTTAGTTGGGAAAAATGACTTCTTGAATGATTGAAATGTGGATATACAAATTTATATGTGGTTCTATTATTTGAGTTGTATGTGAATTGATTAGAATCATGGATTGATTGATAAAAACACATTTATTACTATCAAGAATTACACACAAAAGTTAGTAGGTTGATTATACCATTTCTTGTGTTAAATGGATCTTTTGTGTTAATATGGGCATGAATAATTTAAAATATGTGTTGTATGTTGGGTAAATGGTTAAAGACAGAGAGTTAAGGTGAAAATTTATTGATAAAAAGATTAGAATGCTACAATGCGAAGAAATGTCGAAAAGAGAAGAAATGTAGTATTATAATGTATAATTTGAATTAGTTGTATGAAAATATGTTTTAATTGTTACAAAAATTATTTTTGCTCATACTGATATGTAAATTATGTGAGGAAGAATTAATCTGGAGTTATACAGTAATTTTCATGAAAGCAAAATGAAATGAGGACTAGTTGAACATCGAGACATTTTAACAACAGAGGGAATTGGTTCAAAAAGAGTTTAAAGTGTACTATGACAACCTGAGCATGTAGCTCAAGTGGTCAGAGGGCACGGTTGGGTCCTTATGGTGACTGGTTCGAATCCCGTGAGCAACACTATTTCCGTTTGTTTTTTTAAAACCAATTTAACAGCGGGCCGAGAGCATTTAATGCTCTCAGCCATGTTTATAATGCTTAGCGCATATGGCCTGGTGGTCTGTGCGGTCGACTGTGTCGCTGGGGTGCTGGGTTCGAATCTTGCCCTCGGCAAGATTGAAAAATTAATTTTTTGGGGGTTTTTAATTGTCCAAAAATTATGAAAAAAATGTGGTTATTCCTCTAAAATTATATGGGACTTTATAAAAATAATTTGGGAATTATTTGCATGAAATAAACTATGCTTTGAGAATAAAATGCATAAATAGAACTATGGTTCTATATGTATACTTTGTGAAAAATTATACCTTGCAAATAGAACTTGAAATGAAGGATTAGAAGATTAATATAGTAAAGATTGAAGTGATATTATGTGATGGATGTGATTTATTCCTAATTGAGAATAGTATGAAAAATATGAATGGTGAATATTCGTTAGTGATGTAAAGTACTTCTCATTTGAGAATAATGTGACAACTATGAAATGTGAATTATTCTCGTTGGAGAATAGTGCGACAAATTATGATGCGTGAATATCCATCTTGATTGAATACTAGTGATGTGGGTTTTAATGTGAAAATAACAATTCATGAGTTTCATGATGAATAATTAAAATTCATGTATAGTTATGGACTATTGAATAATTTAGAATTGGAAAAGAGAATTGCTATTTGAGTATAATAACTCAACATAATGAATTTATGAATTGGAAATACTCATTTTGGAAATTGTGAATTGGAATTGAAACGAAAGAGTAGCTAAGTCTCCCCCGGCATTTGGAAAGAAATGAAATGAAAAATTGAAATGAAAGACCAAGGTTGGTCATGTTTGAATGAATGAATAAGTCCGGTTTAGTAGAGAGGCTAACTCTAGAGCTTTGATTTTTGTTCATGATTCTAATAAAAACTAAGGATTAGTGCATAGTGAAGATGTGATGAAAGTGAGAGAAAAATACGAGTATGAGAAGTAGGGTTTACGGTGCGGGTGTGTGAGCCACAGAATGCATGCTTGATGAGTCAAGACATGGCGTGGGAACAAATCAGTAATGATCGGACTCTAGCCACGCTTGTGGGATGTTTGGTGACTGCAAGTGGATCGTGTGCCATGAAGTGAGGCTGAATTGCCACAGAATGCATGCTTGATGAGTCAAGACATGGCGTGGGATTCTCCTCCAGAATTTTCTGTACACGAGCTTGTACTCATAGATCATCTAGGATACTCACCATAGTTACAGTAGTAGATTAAGTGATGGCGAGGGATTGAACCCTACAAAGATGAAGAACGATTAAAAGGCTTACCCTCGGACCTATATAGTATGGGATGCATAGAATCCGAACAAGTGCGCATTAGTGTCATCTAATATAAATAATTGCATTAAGGACTAAGTGCACAATCACAACACGACATCAATAGGGTAGTCCCTTTAGTTTGAATGTGACAAGTTTGTGTTTGCTAAATATGCAAATTAAGTTATACTATTTCCGGCATAGAGAGGATGGCCGTGTATAATGTTCGTCGGTTGAATAAACTGACGTACCCACAGTCTTATATGCAGGTAAATGACATGTTAAAGATTAAAGAGGAATGGATGCTTAAAGATTATACCATGTTGTTGTACATTTATTTAATTGTTGTAAATTTTACTTCCGCTGTGCAAATGAAAAGTGTAATATTTATGTAAACTCTGATGTAAAATGAAAAGTTCAAATTTTCTTGTAAAATTGTACTAAAGGAAGTGAAAAGATCCTGTAGAACATCTCGAATTCAGTGTATTTGGGATTCGGGGCGTTACACTAATAATAATCAAAAAGCAGAAATTTCCAACGTAATACATCCTTTCGCTATTACCATCAAGCAGCTGACCAACCTGATATGCAATTAGTAATTTGGAGAAAAAGGGAAAAAGAAGAAAACAAGTACCCATCAATTGCAAGTCGCGGATCATAAATAATGTAGGATACAAGCACATGGGAAAAAACTAACATATCTAATTATTAGCAGGACCAGACCTAGCATGGTATGGCAGAATCACTAGCATGGTATGCTAACATATGTCAAGTTCTAAGTGTCAGATAATAAGCAAACAGATATACAGATAGTGTTAAGTAATGTGCCACATGGTAGTGTCAGAGAGATATCAGATAATCAGATAATCAGATAATAGATAACAGATAACAGATATTAAGATAACAGATTTAGATTTCAAATTCATATTTCAGAAACAGATTCAGATTCAGATTCAGATTTCATGTAAGTCTTGTGTGATTACTATCTAGGTAGCACTTCATGCAGCCCACCTACATGGTTGCTACAACACAACAGTTTCGCTTTAGATTTCGAAGGGGATCATATAGGGCCGTGTACTCAGGGTTCAGACAGATAACAGACGATTATGTAAAATGATCTCATAACGGATAACAGTCGATCATTTGAAATGATCTCAACAGACGATCATGTAAAATAATCTCAATAGACGATCATATAAAATGATCTCAACAGACGAGAAATACGGGTCTCCTTCTAAGTACACATTTCTATGCTTTCCCACTATTAGATCTTTCCCATAAACCCGACTTGGTCACTTTTATTATGGTTATCAAACAGACATGAATGTGTGCAAAATAGTGTCAAACAGACATGAATGTGTACAAAATAGTGTCAAACTAACATGATACAATCAGTATTAGGTTCAGGGAAACAAATCAGCGTGCATAGATAATATACAGTCATATAATCGAGCAAAATGGTGTATGTTCATAATCAGGACAGGAAGATCAATCAGTACTAAAACAGAGATTTCCGTCTCTACATAAATGTAAACCTAGATCCGTCGAAGGATCTGGAAACTAGACATCCATAAGAATCCAACGCATATAAATAAGTCACATACTAGCTCACAACAACACAGCTCAAAACTGATTTGAATACAGAATTTAGGTTCAGCCAGAAATCAGGAAAGCAACTTCAAGAACAAGAAAACAGTCTGAAAACACTTTTAATAAATTCACGAAAACTCTGAGGTATTCCCCTATAAGTCTAGAGTCAAAATAACAAGTTTCATAATATTCCAGTAAGTATAGGTCAGTCATCAAAAATACCAAAGCATCAAGAAAATAGAGTTTAACGAATCTGGAAATCTCAACACTGCTGTACGAAAACTAGGATATCTCGCAATCAGTGAATCGAAATCCAATTCTGCCAAAGGGACATGAAAATAGATAGATTTTAATAACTTTCATATTTCACAAAGAATTTGCTTACAGTGTAGGGAAGTATAGTGAAAATAGAGTTCTTTACTAAACAGTAAGCAAAATACAGCATGAGAAGATTTTAGAAAACAACATAAAACACCACACAAAATTTGTCTTTAAAATTCATCAAAAATCTGGGTAGTCCCTAATATCATAAAGAAACACTGACCAAAATATTAGATCAAGATATTATGTATAGAATAGTTCTTGAAAATAGTTTGTTAACAAAATTAACCCAAAACAGAATCTAGAATTTATCGACACATCCGTACCAAAACATTCATAACTCAGTCATACGAAATCCAAATCAAGCAAAACTAGTGGGATTTGAAAATAGACAAAATTATCTAAAATTTATCTTTTATTTTGGAATCAAGATTCGGACTGTAGCATGGACTAAAACAACAATCAAAACAGAACACCCAGTAAATACAGATTTTACACTTCTAATCAAGAACATCATAACTTCAAGAATATTGATCCAAACACATCCAAACTTGAAATACAACCTACCAAACATTTAAACATCATGTTTTAGGGTTACTAACATATCCACTCCTATTATTTCACATGGGTATTCATCCAAACATCAATTCACACAAATATTCACATACATGACTAAAAATTAAGTTTTGGGCACAACCTAGGTTATCTCCTATCAAGATTGGTGTCATAAGTCATCTATGACCAAATTATCACAATAGAGACAAAACCCATCAAGAAAAACACAATCTTTGGTCGACTCTAGACCCAACTACACTATATGTGAACTTTTTGACTTATATCAACCTAATGAATTGTAGTACAAGTTACTTGCCTTAGTATGGAGATGAACACGATGCAAATAGTCCTAGAAGCAAAACCCACGAACGAAATTCTCTCCAAGCACGAATCCAAGCAACAACGAACGAAAACTCTCACACGAACAATCTCCTTGATGCAACGAACGAAGTGAAAAATACCCACTTCAAGAATTCACAAGAAGAGATGATTGAAGGGATGTTTATGGTGATTGTGGTGCTTGGTGGTTGCCAGCCAACAAGGAGGGGGAAGGCTCGGGTTTGTATGGTGGTGTAGTAGTGGCCGGAGGTAGGGGGATGTGGTGGCCGGATGTAGGAGTAGTGGTGGCCGGGATTGGGGAGTATTGGTGTCGGGTTTGAGGGGAGGAAGCTGCCGGGAGCAAAAGATTAGGGGGAGAGAGAGGCCAGGATTAGGAGGAAGAGAGAATAGGGATTAGGGTTAGGGTTTAAGGTGTTATGGGTTATATATATGGGATTAAATGTGGGCTAATGGGTTGTGGGTATTAGTATGTAGCAATAGGTATACAATTGGGTAATGGGTATTGGGTAATTAACAAATGGGGATACAATTTAGGATGAATTCTATGGCTCTTGAAAAATCTAATTAGGAGTCAAAAATCATAGGGTTGGAAAATCACCACCAAAAATTCCATCACATCACCAAAATATAAAATAAAGAAAACGAGGCCAAGAAAATGAGAAAAATAATCAAAATGACGAAACCAAACAAAAGAGACGATCAAACAACACAAGGAGCTCAAAATGAAATAAAACGAGTATATATTGAAAACAAATCCAATATACGGTTCCGAAAAATACAAAAGAGATAAAAATACATAAAAATGAAAAATACACTCCTAAATACATAAAATGAAAAACAGGGCTTACAATCCTACCCACCTAACAGAAAAATTTCGTCCTCGAAATTCAAAAGAAAGATATATAGGGTAACCTGTAATGAAGCTATCCTGAACTTGCAACTTGGCCAATAACTGAGCACACTTAGGATCAATAATATATTCTTCTTTAATTCTCTCCAACAATAACACTTTCGGGGTTGATATAGCTGATATTTGTTGTAACTCGCTATCAGGTTGCCTTGACAATGCATCTGCAGCAAGATTTAATTTGCCTGGCTTATATATCACCCTATAATTGAATCTTGGAAGTTTTTGTATCCATTTTTGTTACTCTGGTGTCTGAATTACTTGAGTCATGATGTGGTGAAGGCTTTTTTGATCTATAGTAATGGTGAACTCTCGAAAAGTTATTGTCTCCATTTCTTGACGGTCTCTGTAATTGCAATCATTTCTCAAACATATGTTGACGAGTTTTGCATTCTTAATGACATTTTCTTGCTATGGTATGCTATAGGATGCTTGTTTTGCGACAATACAGCTCCGATACCAATGCATGATGCATTTGCTTCCAGTTCAAAGGGTAATTAGAAATTTGGGAGTGCCAATACTGGTGCCTTGGTCATTGCATCTTTTTTTTGATAACATGGATAGAAACATAAGATTCCAGCCTAAAAATTAAATTAAAAAAAAACATGAGTACAAAGAGAGAACGAATTTTACAAAAAGTAAAACGATAAGAAAGCTAACAAGACAACCTACAACGAAAGCAGGTGCAATTGAACTAATTGCTGCTAAGGCCTAAACTAAATACAAAAAACAAAAACTAAACACAGGCTGCAAAGAAGATGACAAAAGCGCTGGCGCAACGAAAGGCGCTCCATCACAAAACACAGGAAAGGGCCCAAAGAAGCTAACTCAGCGAAACTGGGCCAGCACATAGGAGCTATCAAGCCAGATGAGAGACCGACACCGAGGCCACAGGGAAGCAAAACCATCCCCCAAGCGAAACAACCAGTATGCATCGACCTCGGAACCTGGCGCAATAATTGAAGCAAACCAAAAAACCAAGCTAGCGACAACAAAAGCCACAAAACAAATCAAAGCATCCAGACATCACTCAAACAGAGGGCGATGCCAAAATGACCACCTCGGCGAAGAAATCCTAAAAAGCTGATCAACAAACAGGTGCATAATTGGATCCAAAAGAGAACGCGCAGTAGGACCCAAAAATGGAAACAGGCTCTAAGAGAACTCAACTACAGAGGAAAAGCTAACAACACTACTCATCGATGGAAATCCCACCAAGAGGGAAAGCTGAATCGTCCACTTGCACACAGCTAAAAAACCCGTAAGAAAAAATGTAACTACAGACCCAGGCAAAAATCATACCACACATCACCATAACAGGAAGAACACACCACATCAGAAACAGGATGGATTAATGTCACCTAAGCCGGCCCGTAACAAGCCTTAGCAGCCGGCCACAAAAAACAAAACCATAAAGCACTTCAGAACGTGAACATAACAAAACAAAGCCAGACCATAAAACAAAAAGAACATAATCCATCACAATAACATAAGAAACAAAGAGCCAAGAGAAAACCAATCCAGTAGAGCTAGGAAGCCAAGAGCTGAACCAAGAAGGCTTAACATGTCCAGAACTACCCAAAAAACCTGTCGGAATGGAAGTAGAGCACCACCACAATAGATCAGAGCTGCAGGGAAAAGGAAGATGGGTTATAAACAATAAGCAATGAGCACTATGAGGAATAAATGTTAATGGCACGATAAAAGCTAGTCGCCTCATCCAGGCGACCAAGATGCAAAGCTTCTACTTTATCGTGCGATAAAATGGAAGGCCAAAATTTGGTAAAGAATTGGTCATTGCATCTTTGAGTTTGTGAAATGCACTTTCGGCTTCGGAGTTCCACACAAAATTGCCCTTCTTTAGAAAATCTGTAAGTGGAGCTGCTATTGATGCATAGGACTTTATGAATCTTTTATAGTATCCTGTTAGTCCCAAGAATCCCTGTAATTATTTGATATTAGTATGATTTGGCCACCTAGTCATCGCTTCAATTTTCTTGTAATCCACTTGTATATCCTTAGCAGAGATTAAGTGGCCCAAGTAATCTATGGATTGTTGAGTAAATGAACATTTAGATCTCTTGACAAAGAAAAAGTTTACTTCGAGGGTCCTTAGAACCACTGATAGGTGATGCAGATGAGACTCCGAATCTCTACTGTAAATTAGTATATCATCAAAGAAAACCAGTACAAATTTGCCCAGATAAGGCTTGAAAATGTTGTTCATATTTGCTTGGAATGTGGATGGTGCATTTGTCAATCCAAAGGGCATGACAAGGAATTGAAAATGGCCATCGTGTGTTCGAAATGTTGTCTTCACCACATCTTCACTTTTACTATATGTACTTATATATACATGATCTGTTATGAGTTTGGATACATGATTTTAGTGTTAAACTCAAAAGAAAAGTCTTGAAAAAGAACCTGATAAAGAGTTACAGTTACAAGTTTTATTAATCACAAAGCATGGTCCGAAGTAAATGAAAATATAAATAACTAGTCAAGGTCTTGGTTTTTAGATAATATATACCCTCTTCTCATTTAGCTTGCTTTATTATATCCTAAATTTGGTGTTCCTTGTGTCATATTTTCTGAAATGGTATTTAAGTTTATTAAGGTTACCTATCTGTCAGATGTCTTGTGCACATTTCTGTTCTGATACATTCATGTTCTTTGTCTTTGTGCACAATAAATTTATGATAGGATTCATGATCTACTTATCTCATAAATGGTTTGGATTCGATGATATCCTCATCAAGGTTTCAAAATATGTGGTTTGTGTTGTGATGAAATGGATCTTTAATATAATGAGTAGAGAAAATGCCTCATGAGTGCGGGAAAACATCTTGATACCTATTTATAAAACAAATATCAAAGTGAGCTATGTGGAGATAACAAAATGAAATGTGCAGTGGGTATCGGACCTGATAATATCCCTTCGATTTTTGAATTGTGTGGTAGATAAGAACCTAGAGTACAATGACCAAAAGTAATATTGACTAAAGCTGCAGATTGCTGCTGCACTGCTGTGCATGTGCACACATGAACAAATTCACCTTCACATACACATCCAGCATCTGTGTTTAAGTGGTAGTCGTAAGTTTTGTGTTGGGTAGTTCCTTTGTGCATGCGTATGGTTCATTTTTCACATCCTGCATATACTTCTATCAGTAAAGAGATTATATACACAACCTGCATTTACTTCATTTCAACAACAGAGTATTTTCTATATCCTGCATAGAGTTCAAACTTCTATATCCTGCATGTAGTTCAACTCCTATACCTGCATATGCTCCATTTTTAATAAAAGGGATTCTTCTATAACTGCATATACTTAAATTCAATAAAAGACCAACTACTATGTATCCTGCATTCACTTCAGTTCAATAAAAGACCAACTACTATGTATTCTGCATACACTTCAGTTCAATAAAGACCTTCTTCTAAAGCTGCATATGTTTCATTCAGTACAAAGAGTTTTTCTATATATCATATATATATATATATATATATATATATATATATATATATATACACACTTCATTTCAGTACAAAGAGTTTTCTATATATATTATATATACACAAATGCTTCATTTCGGAAAAAGAGCTTTTCTATATCATACACAACACACATATGTTTCATTCTCGAAAAGGGTTTTCTATGACTTATATATATACACACAAGCTTCATTTCAGTAAAGGGATTTGTACACATACACATTTGTGCACACTTCTTATCAGTAAAGAGAACTTCTATAGAATACACATATGCACACTGCATTTCAGTAAAGCGAATCTCCTATATATATATACACACACACACACACACACACACACACACACACACACACACAAACAATATGAATGAATGAATTTCTCCCTGTGAGTAGGTTAACAATGAAATGAAATGCAATGATTAAAATGAAAGATTTATTTTGTGTTGATGGTTGAGTTGTGAGTCTCTAGAGGGTGTGTGGGACCCTAGATACTGGCAGTTGAGATTTTGTGGTTTGGCTTTGTTATTGATCAGTCGAGTTAAGTCCGGTAGGGTACACCAACTCTAGGAGATTCGAAATTAATTAAATAACTTAAAAGATAAGGACAGGAACTAGATGGTGATATGATGAAATGAGTGCAAATGTGAGTTATGGACTCTAGGATGATCCAAGGAGTGAGATATTCCCCAGTTGTAATACCCCGTATTGTACGATACCTGAATATATATGTGTGTATGTATATTGTCCATATGCGAGCGCATGATTACAGTATTTTGGTTGATTTTGCTATCTTGGTTTGTGGTTAGGATTACGGGACGGTTCATGAGAGGATTGCATTCTAAAAGATACACGAGAACGAGGAGGACCGATACTAGTATAAACGCTAGTTTTTCGGCACGACGCCCATGCAAATATAACACCGTATGATACTACATTGGATATATATTGCGTGCGCTCGATAAACCTCTCGTCTCGCACTCGTAGGAACCCATTTAAGCTAAATAGGGCAGCCAACACAACAACCACCAAAACCATGGGCCATAAGCCTTTGTTTTGATCCAAACCACCTACTAACCTATGCCTACCCCTAGCTCAAATCCGGCCATTACCCCCCCCCCCCCCCCCCCCCCCCTCCCTTCTCCTTCATTTTTCCACTCCATTCTCCCTCTTTGCTTTGGAAATTTCAGAAAACCTCTTCAAGAGAAATAGGAGAGAAAGAAGAGAAAGTGAAGAAGAAGACTCCAGAAGAGATTTTTCAAGGAAGGAAGCTTGAAGAAGATCATTCCTCTACTACAGCCAAGGGTGGAGAGTTTCTCTAAACCTACATTTCTTTTCTTTTAATTTATTTTGATTGCATGCATGTATGGTAGGATGAACTAGGTTGGTCATCTAAGAGTTGAAAGTTGAAGTCAGAATTGAACTAGAAAAACTGATTCGGAATGTCATTTTGTGGATTTTCCCGAGAGCAAAATATAAAGAATCAGACCATGAAATTTTAAGGGTTTGTTCATTTGCATGTTTAGATAGTTGGTGATTTATTTCAAATTTTTTGGAGGTCATTTGATATTTAAATAAAATCATGAGATGCAACTGTGTAGTAAGGCAGATTCAGCAAATGATAAACAGAATGGCTGATGTTGTAGGAATTTTCATGATTTATTGAGGCATTCTATTGATCTGAAATTTTTACCCTATGTTCCTGCATGTATTTAGATTATATACAAAAATTAGGAAATTATTTAGATGAGTTTATAGTCCTGAGAAAAATCTAGCTTTAATCAGTAGCTAAAGTTGAACTAAAGAACTTGATGGTTTCTGTGCAAAATTGCAATAGATAGTACTCACTGTATAATTAGAGTTTTGACATGAGATCTTTTGCATAATGTTTAGTATGATCTCTAGTTTCATCATCATAAATTTTATGTCATTTAGACAATTATGGATTTTACTATGATTTTATGAGTATGCACTGTGCTGGTTTCAGCCAGTTTTGATACACTGTAGAGATTGGGCATTTGAGACTCTTTAAGAGCATATTTTGACAACCTGATTCATTAGAGACTTGTAGTAGACAACTAGATCTTTCCAACAAGACCAATTTGAGACAATTCCAGTAAAGCGTTGATTTACTGTAATTTTTGTAAAACTGGACAGAGACCTAGAATGGGGCTGAGTGCTCTGAATTGGAGAGACCCATTGTGTAAATTGGTGCATCGATGAGAGATGAGTGTGTTAGGGTGACTTAATGGTATAATTTGGACTCATGATCAACTAGATAATTTTTGAGGATACCCACACCCTTCTATATAAATTGGGTTTGCGACGTTCTGATGAACGAGTGGTATATAGTGCTACCGGTAAGGTGCAGCCCGTGCACAGGAAGCACGCAGGCTGAAGCTTGAGAGGATATTTTGAGGACTTAGATGGTTGAATTTATGTTCATGATCAACTAGGAATTTGTAGCCTAGAATCTCAACTTTCCAAATTGGGCTCATACACTCCAATCGAAGTAGTATCGAGAGAGTTATGACCATTTTAAGATTCGGGCAGAAACTCGTAGGTCGCTTAGTCTGGGCTTTGACTAAGTATCGTGAGGACATTTTCCCTTGTGTGTTGCCAGAGTCGATGAATCGTGTCTAGGGGTGGTTAATCTATGTTATTGAGGTTGTTGACTCCCAGTGTGGGATAGGTGACTCGAGTTAGTCACTAGGGTAAGGGATACCCTGCACCTATCAAACCTGTATATTATAAACTTCTGCCGAGCGTAGGACATCCGAGTATGCCAGTGAGTTGAGTTCACGGGGCGATCATACATTCACAGCCGGGACAGCAGCGGGCGTAGGCCATTATACTGGACAAGTCCAAGCCGGGGAAGTGGCGAACCGCACCGGTATCGCCAGGGGCCAGAGGTTGATAGGAAAGTGTGGAAGCAGTTCATTCTTATCCAAAGTAATTAGAGTAAGGCAGGGATTAGAATGGTTTATTAAGGGCTTGGGAAATTTCATTAGTCCTAGTAAACCATAGTCGGTGTTGTACCTTCCAGTCGTAGGGATACGTTTTCGGCACTCATGGGATTGAGTCCTCGGCTCGTATCTCGATCTGTTGATTCCCAAAGCTTTGCCGAAGGTACAGGAGGCCCGGAGGATTTGACCTCCCGAGGTGATCACGTCCCTATGCGCGGGTTTTTGTGTTTGGTATATATATATGTTCATGACTCGATCTTGGGGTGAACACGCATGTATATAAGTTCATGACTCGATCTTGGGGTGAACACGCATGCGTAAGTCCATGGGTGGACGTGAGGAATCAAATGGTTGTAGGACCGAATTCAACACGGCTTTCTGAGGAGGTCCGTACGTGGGTACCAACTGGCGGTGACTACTTGGGGCACTGCGGAGGCGGAACTAGACCGACCACTGCAACCTCCTTGGGCGACGGACAATCTATTGGGAACTGGATGGGTATAAGGGTAGGATGCATAGCGAGGGATTGAACCCTACAATCAGGAGAGTCGAACTCCTTGGAAAGTATGTAGTATGGGATGCATATGTTTCCATCGAAGTTGATTTTGGGAGAGTATGTAGTATGGAATGCATACGTTCCCAACTGAATTGCATTAGAGCAGGTGCATCGTGTGCATTCTTGTTTGTGCTTTAGATTAGGCCATGCTTGGGTCTGGAACGCATGTAGTATGGGATTCATGCGGATCCAGATTTCCAAGTCTTTCTTGCTTTAGAATAGGCTTGTGATTAGTGCATTTAGTTGTTAGATCATGGCATATACGAGCACTACATAATTTAGGATGCACGTTTTCTTTTCCATTCAAGATGGTTTGTGATTGCCAGTTTGGAGGATCGCTGTTATTATCAGTATTGCGTCAGTCGAAGTACTGACGTTCCCCACCTTTTAGGTACCGGTTCTACCTTTCGAGCAGGTGCAGAGATATCAGAGTCGCGCAGCAGAAGCTTGAAGTCGATGAGCAAGTCCCAGAGGAGCCGATGGGCCACTCAGCGAAGTTTAGCAAGTGATCAGTCGATTACCTTTCCAGAAGGCAGCTGATAGCTTTACAAGTGGAATATGTAAGTTTGTAATAAGATGTACTGAGGTTATGTAATTTGTATTCTTGTCAAGAACAAGATATTGGTTGTAATCAATGATGTAATGACTTATTTGGCAATAAAAAGTTTTTAAATTTCTGTGTTATTACTGTGTTGAGATGCATTTGAAGGTAAAAATTCTGGTGAGTGTCACGGATGTCCGGTAATGGGGATCCGGGGCGCTACACCAGTATTCTAGGACGATGGACGTATGGGCCACAGAGTGATCTGCAGAATGGGATTGATCTCCAGTATTCCGAGGACGAGAGCAACGCTCATGGGATATTTGTGCAATGAGGGTTCCAGGATGACCTGCGGAGTGAGGTAATCTCCATTTCCGGGACGATGGATGTAAGGGCCACAGAATGATCTGCAGAGTGGGATTGGCCTCCAGTATTCCAAGGGCGAGAACCAATACTTGCAGAATGTCTAAATCTCATAGTAGTCATCGTAGTAGGATTAGTTCCATAGCGAGGGATTAAACCCTATCAAGTGGAGAACGATAAGGACTTGCACCGGACCTATGTAGAGTGGGATGCATAGAATCCGACAAGTATGCATTAGAGAGTCAGCATATAGCATTGGTATTTTCTTGACTTGGTTTTATGCATGTTGTTTCCTGTTTTTCTATACTTGACACTTAGCCTAGTTTCACTTGATGTTTCCATGTTTTATTTATTGTTATTTCTTATTTCATTTATTCTTGCTGTTGATACATGTTGTTTATGACTCTATGCTTTATATTTTATTTATGTTACATTTATTTTTATGTCACTCACACCATTATGGCTGATCCCTGTAGCTTTTGGGGTTACGGTTGTCTCTAGCCTCATATTTTATAGGTAGGTGCCTATAGTTTGGGAATTGGATGCATGTGGTAGAATGATAATAGAGCTTATGTAAATTGTAAAAGAATGTGTTGTAAAAGAAAGAATAATTCAAGGTGTTTTATTTTCCGTTGTGCTTTGTAAACAATTAGTGTAATATAAAGTTTTAAATTTCCCTGTATTTGGTTGCTATGTTTATGATTACATTGAAGTTGATTCTGGAATTGTGCCATGTATTTCTGAAATATTATATTGGAAATTTGGGGCGCTACATTAACAGAGCTTCAGCGGAGAACCAGTTGTTGAACTCGTTGTTGGGAGTTAACAAGTTGTTGATGAACCCTGAGTGGAGAATAAGGCATTGGACTCGTTATTTAGAGTTAACGAGCTATTAATGGAGCCTACATGATAAGCGGAGTGTTCATGAAAAGGATGTTTACCAAGCTGTTGTTGTCCACCAGGATGCGGCGTACCTTATGATTCATCATACAAATGTTTATGACCAATGAGTCACAATGAGGTGTTCAGACACCTTCTTAGTCTTTGTCGGTGAAAGTTATTTGGGACCCAGTGCTTTTGGCAGGCGGAATGTTATGTAAGGAGTTGACTTCCCTGATGAAAGCTTTGCGGGAGGAGTTGAAATCTCCCCACATCGGACCTCCGTGAATAGAGTAGAGAATGGCCATATGTTCTGAGTCTCGTGGTTCCGAGGGCCTCTCTTGATGCTTATTAGCCCCTCGTGTCGGAGAAGTTTCGGTGTTGTTGTTTTGTTGGACAAATTAAGAGAGATAGCCCCGGCGAATCAAGCCCTCAAGTTCTTCTTTGAAGCCTCGACAGTTGTCAGTAGTGTGTCCATGATCTATGTGAAATGCGCACCACTTAGTTTTGTCTTTTCTCTTGCTAGCTGTGGACATCTTGGGTGGAGGGCAGATTATTCCGTCATTCTCAACTTCCATGAGGATGACTGATACGCTTGTATTGAGAAGAGTGAACTTGTCGAAGGTTGGTGCTGGAGGTGGACGACGCTGACCGGCATCGTCTATCTCAAATTTCCTGGGTCCTTCCTCGTTTGTATTCTTCCATTTGTTCCCGGAAGAAGAATCGTTCTTGCCTTGAGGATAAAGAGCTTCCTCGACCCTATTATACTTGTCACTCCTTTCGAGGAGCTCAGTAATTTGGTGGCTTTTTTGCGAGGAAGTCTTTCTGGTCTTTATTAGTGATGTTGTGGCTAAAGGCAGCAGCCGCCACTAACAAATTTAGGGAGGAAATGGACCTTACTTCGGTTGTGAAGCGCTTGACAAAGCTTTCAGCAGTTCCCAATAAGGAAGCACTTATTTTTTCAGTCTCGCAAATTTAGTAACGAAGTGCGCAATGAAGATCTCCTCGAGCTAGACAAAAGAGAATACTGACTCTGGAGTTAGGCACGAGTACCATTTCCTTACTGATCCTTTCAAAGTTGAAGGGAATATAAGGCACATGAGTGCATCATTGACGTTATAGACCATCATGAGTGTTTTAAAACTCTCAATAGGGTCCATTGGGTCTAATTCTCCATTCTAGGATTCAAATTGGGGAGATTTTAAGTTCTTCGAAATGTGAGCATCAAGGATGGATTTGTTGAAAGAATGTCAACTAGAATAGTAAGTCTTATTGGAGCAGTTTCCCTCATTCTTCATATGTTCTAGACGATCCTCTACCTCTCGGATATGGCGAATGACTTGTTCATCCTTCCCTTTGGATCCAGTTGAGTCGCCGGATTCTTCTTTGCAGGGCTGTTGCAGATCTTGACTACCTTGGATAGCTCGAAGGATGTCGAGCTTGAACTGTTCCAATTCGACCCTAGTGGCTGGGGTATCTTTCTATTGTTCCGCTCTAGAAGCTTTCGACTCTCATGAGTCGGATTTCATTTTGCAGTATGGCCCCCGTGAGGGGAGGAATGCCTTGATCTATTTCTAGGAGAGTTTCTTCTCCGGTTTACCTGACATTCTGAGCGGGAGGCCTAAGTTCTTGTGAGCCTTCATCCAAGCAGATTCGTAGATTAGTTCCTTGTTGCCTAGCGTTGATGATTTGACGGAGATCTCCTGACCCCCGGGG
Organism: Hemerocallis citrina; assembly: GCA_017893485.1. Classification (NCBI taxonomy): domain Eukaryota; kingdom Viridiplantae; phylum Streptophyta; class Magnoliopsida; order Asparagales; family Asphodelaceae; genus Hemerocallis; species Hemerocallis citrina. The sequence goes on from CM030360.1 coordinate 179,538,324, forward strand.
TCCTCGCGAGGCCATTGAATCCATTGAAGCATTAGGGGCTGAGACATAGTCGTATAGAGGATGTTTTTCATGACGGCTTTGTCGGGAGCCCCTTAGTGCCTCTCCGTTAATGGGAGCTTGACTAGGCTATTGGAGAAGATCCAGCTGGTAAGGAGGAATTGGGTCTTCCATAAGAGGTGCTGGTTGACGAAGAAAGTTGCTACGATGGCTTGAGGCCGCCGCTCTGCCTCTTAGTCTTGGTGGCATGGCGATAAGTCAAATTTGTGAAGCTTTCCAAATACGACGCCAATCTGTTGCTACTTATTTTTGTGTGGGAGCAAACAGATAGTGAGTTAATATTTGATGGAAACTACTTAAAACCTGACTTTTGATCTTTACCGTGAAATGGAGTTAGAGCTCCTGAGATTAAATCTGGATCGGTGATTGAACACTGTGATCTGGATCTGACGGTTGCTGACGCGGCCGATGTACCTGCAAAAAGCCTGAATTACCGGGGGTTGGCCCCGGCGACAGACCCTCCGACGCTCAAGTCAGAACCAGAGAGAGAAAAAGAGTTTGATAGATAAACTATTGATTACCTTCTGAATGAGGAGTGGGGAGGGTATTTATTGTTCTGAGAAACAGTACAAGAAATTGATATGAATCCATTAGATCGTCTATGAATTCCTTATCTCCTATTCGAATCTCCCCCTCAAGAGATAAGCTCTCTTGTTTGGGGATAAGATATTTGACTAACAGCCTTCATGGGCTGGGTCACTCTTAGTGGGTCTAATTGTCACTTTTTATGGGCTTGAAAGAAGCGCTTATTTTGTAGAGGAGGCTGGAGAAGGGCCGGACCTGTTAAAGAGACTTGTTATGACTAATCTGTCTGTAAAAGATTTGAGATCTGTGTTGGATCGTACGGCCTTGATTTATTGCGATTTTTACCATTATCATTTGATGACTTTATTTAGCAAGGATATAACACGTGTATATTAAACTAAGCATTAATGAATATAATAATGCTGAAAGTTTTTTTGCGATAGAAACCTTACTAAAGGCAAATAGAAAATAATCCATTTTTTCGTTTTGCTAATTGTGAACCATACAATTAGCTGAAAAAAGAAAGAAAGCTTTTGTCATAAAAAAGAAGCTTTTTCATTAGCACTGCGAAAGGAAAAAATCAAAATGAGGTGAAAAAGAAGAAGAAGAAGAAGAAGAAGAAGAAGAAGAGAAAAACTTTTGTGACATGGTTGTGTAATTGTCAAGAAAGAACGTTGCATTGCGTCTACAAATTAAACTCTACAGGTTAACACATATTTTTGAAGGAAATCTCGATCTACTTAGTAATTCCATAACTGAAAAAGAAAAATAAAAAAATTATAAAAAGTCCATGAGGCATGATCTAGATGAAAAATTATTCCTTTGCAATCAGGGCGTTAAAAGCCTACGACAAGGATTGAGTGTGGTATTCCTTAAAAATTCGTGGCCCTTAATTATTCCTCACAATTTCCAAAGATCAAGTAGGAGCACAATTTTTGAGAAGCTACACCCAAAGGATACCCTTCGGTCATGATTTCTAGCTATGACCAATTTCCATGACCAATTAAACCGAATTTTTTGCTGTACTGACCCACTTTTTAAAAATATTTGATGCTATGATCCACTTCCGAAAACAATTAGCGATCTGATCTAGTTTTGAACACGTCAGCAAAAAATGTTATTGGAAACAACGGCATATACATGCCGTTTTTTCCAATAACGGGATCTATTTGACAAAAAACTCCCATGCCGTTTTTTGGAGTAACGGCATAGGTTATTTTTATTTGAAGAAGCATATAGTCTCAATTGTGAGAAAAAATTGGAATTCTGAAAATCCTATAGTTCTTTCCAAACGGCATTCTCATAACTGATGCCGTTATTTTGAATAACGACATCAGTTATTAGTTTCTTTGCATATAAACAGTGACCCCCTCTTCTCCTTCCCCTTTCTCAATCGATCTCCTTTCTCTCTCTCTTCACTCCCGAAATCCACAAACCCTAGATCTCCAAAACAAAAAATCCCAAGTGTTGGAGTGCTCTCAAACTTTCCAAACAAAACAATTAAATACTCATACATAAACCCTAATTGTGATTTCCTCATTTTCTTTACAACTCTTTCAAAATCCGAAATTGTGTTAAGTGTTCTAAATCCCTAAATTTATTTGAAAATGTTCATTTTGATGAATGAGAGATATATATATATTGGTAGCATAGTACAAGAGATGAAGATTAGAATCATCTAAGTAGTAGATATGTGAAATGTACTTAAGGATTGTTGATGATGTGTGAAATGTTCATTTTGATGAATGAGAGATATATTGATAGTATAGTATAATAGATGTAAATTAGATTCATCTAAGTATTAGATATGTGAAATGAGATTCATCCATGTGAGATGTGGATGAGCTATATTGGTATCTAAGGATTGTCGTCGATGATGTAGTCTAAAAATGACAATGTTGTATATTAGACAATAATGGATAAATGGTCATACATTAGAATTGCTATATTTCTAATCATTATATTCATAGTTCAGTATGTATGAATGGATATTGATATGAGATTTGTTTATATATATAGATATGTAGTGTGTGGAGATGTTATAGTGGTGATTGTTATGAGTGGTAATTCGATACGAGTATTGAAAAGTTGTTGTTATCTTCAAACATCGATTATTAATTCTGTTGAAGAAACATGGCTTACAAATTTGATTATCTCCATACATCATCGTTTATTAATATTGTTCCTGACACATTATTTTTTATGTTCACGGATAAATGGATCCTACACAACCATCTTTTTCCATGATGTGGGTGCTTCATCTTTGCACGTACAACAAGAAAATTCGGGTCCTTTAGACCCGTCCGTACTCTATTTGCAAGAAGATCATAAGTCTCATGCGGTGTGGAATGGAGATATCAAGAAAATGAGTTTTGGAATGCACACCATATTGCCGACGCACTCTCGAATACAAAACTATTTGGTAAATTGTGGGTTCTATGGAATGTCCATGTTGTCCAAAGTGAAATGTGACCATTCATTACTTACTGCTCTTGTGGAGCGATGGACGCCGGAGGGACACACGTTCCACCTACCCGTTGGTGAGATGACGGTCACGCTACAAGATCTAGTCATCATATCGGGTCTTCCAATCGATGGGATAGCAGTCACCGGAAACCTGCTTTTCAATAAAGTGATGTTGGTTAGAGATTATCTTGGGAAGGAGGTTAAAGAGGAAGATAGAGGTGTATTCATCGGGGAATCAATCCAACGTTCATGGCTCTTTACAGAGTTCAACAATAGTTTGGGAAACGAATCGACGGACTTCGAAATTCAATGTTACACGCAGGCGTATATTTTGTCGATGATCGGAGGTATTCTCTTTCCTAATTCTTCCGGTGATGTAGTCCATTTAATTTATCTTTTCTTGATTGTCGACATACATAGAGTTGGGCGATATAGTTGGGAAAGTGTAGCTTTGGCCTCTCTTTATCGTGTCCTGTGCAATTATTCAATGGGGTCGATACAAATGACGGGGCCGATGAGGTTACTGCAAATATGGTGTTGGGAACGAATACACCTCGGCCGGCCCTGAGTAACTGTTCTTTCAAATAATTGGAGTATGCATCATGAGAATCCAGTGTTGAGGGCACCTTTAGGTGTGTACTGGACGGGTAAACTCACGTGGAGAGATAACCCACATAGTGTATTGACGTATTATAGGGATGAACTCGATCAGCTTAGAGAAGAGTCAATTGGACACCGTACACGGTCGAAAGGCTACAACATCTACCCCCACTATGCACGGCCAATAATCAACTTTGGTTGACACGAGATCCACTTGTAAATTTCTTAGCCGTGGAGTTCTATTACGCCGACCGAGTCCTCCGACAATTCAATACACAACAGTCCATCCCAGAAAGATAATGTACGACCGAAGATTTCACAATATTACTGGTCAAGATCGATTGCCAAGTATGGATTGGTTCGATCACCACCACTCTCATATAGCATGCTGGAATGAGAGAAAATGTGATTTGGTAGTAGAAGGGATTGCACCGTATGACGGGTCATTGCAAACAGCTTACATGGCGTGGTACCGTCGTATTATACGGTTGTATATTGCTCCAAGATCGGATATCCCCACTACAACAAATATGACATTTGATAGCATTCATAAAATGCTATAGTAGACCTACGATAGCGTTTTACAAACGCTATCAAAAGCTCCGCTATAATAAGTCTATAGCGTTTTGACCAAATGCTATAGAAACTATAGCGTTTTAAAAAACGCTATAGAAACTACAGCATTTCGGAAACGCTATAGTTTCTATAGCGTTTCCGAAACGCTGTAGTTTCTATAGCGTTTTGTAAAACGCTATAGTTTCTATAGCGTTTTGTAAAATGCTATAGAATCTATAGCGTTCGGCAAATGCTATAGTTTCTATAGCATTTTGTTAAAATGCTATAAAATTTGTAGCGTTTCGGCAACGCTATCGTTAGACAATCCAGTAATAGAATCAAACATACAACATTTTTAAAACGCTATCGTTTTGATATTTGTGGTTTTTTACAGCATTTTAGGAACGCTATTTCGTTTTAACTGTATACAAAAAAAAATCTACGGATACAAATAAAAATCGATTTATCGAAAATGTCAATACACCATTATAACTATAAAAGTTTCGCAAATTTGTGTACAAATATATAAAAACATACCAACATAGAAATATCTACACAATAAACTGATACAAAAGTTCATGCAATAAACTTAAAACTGACGACAAAAAATTTTTGAGTGCCTAACATCAACACAACTCGCACTCTTCGTTTCATCCACGATGTCTCCAATCTGCAAATGTAGAAGAAAAAATGTCAAACATAAGATTCATGTAGTCATAACTCCTAACTCAAGGAGGTTGATCTAATAGTTACTGAGTACAATCTAAGAAGCTTTAAAGTTGTATACTCACTTGAAATAAGCTTGTGTAAAAATAAGAGTCCATAAACTTCAGGTTGTACAAACCATTATTTATATTTAGGTCCATCCAGAAGCACGTACTTGAGCCTTACTCATTATGTCTTAATAGTCATAGTTAGACTCATCATTTAGTAAATAAAAAATTAGTGCCTGAAAAAAAGAAGTTTGATACAGCAAGAAAAAAAAGGTAATGGGAAGGTCGAAAGTCCAAAATAGAAGTAAAGACAAACTCATCCTAGGTAAATTCAAAGTTGTTGCATCCAACTTGTTTCCATCATTCTTTGCATTTTCTTCATTTACATAGTTCAGCCTTAACAAATAATAAACTCAAGTTCTATATCTAGATTAAAAAAAATGCATTGATTTGATCATAATTAAGGAATTACTAATTTCAACAATGTCCATGGTATATTTAACTTTCTGGGGAAAATTCTATACCAAGTTTACATTAAAGAGAAAATGGGCAAAACTTAATGAAACACAGAACAATGTTGCCATCAAAACAAACAAAAACAACCAAAACCGACTAGTGATCTCCTCTTCCTCTAATTCCACCAGATTAATTTCTATTATGATCAAATAATCAGATAATAAGACAAAATGTCATGAAAGGACAAGTTATTGATCATAGTTTACATACAATTAATTATCACTAAAATTCTAGATTAATTATCTAAAACTAAAGGGGGGCAAAACTCAATCAAACACAGAACAATGTTGCGAACAAAACACACAGAAAGCAATTAAAAACAACTTGGAAATTTTGCAACAACATAAAAGCAGAACACCAAACCCATCAAAAACCTAGTTGAATTTTTTTCAAATTCTAAAAAGATGCAATTACCCAGTTGACTGAATGGACAATAAATGAATCTAAACAGGACAAACAGCAATTACATCAATGTCTAAAAAGATGCAATTACCTGAGGCTAACTAGTGAACAAAACAGAAACATATAACCTTGATAATTTCGACGAGCTGGTCTACTCCACTCTCACCAGGGAACAGAGGCTGACAAAGATAAAACTGATTGTTAACTTTTAAAAGAAGATAATAGATATAGTTACGTTAGAAGAATGAAACATTTGCAAGGAGTTATAGGTACAGAGCCAACCTGTCCAAGGAGAAACTCAGCTAGAACACAACCAGCAGACCAGATATCAACTGTTGTAGTGTACTCTGTGGCACCAAAGATAAGTTCCGGAGCTCTATAGTATCTGGAGCAAATATATGATATGTTTGGCTCTCCTTTCACCTATTGATACACACACAAAATTTAAAAACCAAACTTATTCACAATTATACTATTAAAATTATATATGATTAGCAAGCATACCAAGACTTTAGCATTCCCAAAGTCGCACAACTTCAGCTCATGGGTGTGGGGGTTGACCTGTTAACAAAAGGACCACATTATTTATTTATCAGATAGCAAGTTTGGAAATGTTCCCATACAGAACTACCCACTTTGTTTTTTAAAAAATAATTCAAAAAGAGAAACAGGAGGGGAAAAACTGTGTTTTCGACTAGTTCAGAAACTATTATAATTTTTTAAAAATTAAGAATAAAGATAAGATATTTTTTTTATCATTAAAATATTTAACATTTAGAATCATAACCAGTGGATATTCAGGAATAAATACTCGACGGAAACAACAAATACAACACTTGTTCATACAAGAAGGTTCTGTGGCTTGATGTCCCTGTGGCAAACCCCAATGCTACCGTGCATGTAAGCCAAAGCTCTGCAAATCTTTAAATATCAAAAGCACATCAGATTATATCATAACCATCCCAAATGCATTGCACACAATAAATTGATTCATTACAACCAGAATATCTTTAGCTCAAGATGGATAGAGTATTCTCATTATTACCTGATAAGTATAAAGCTTGACATATGTGAGTGGCATGCGCTGGCTCATCTTGTTGTAGTGTTTGATAACTTGGTGAACAGTCTCCGGTACATATTCAAGAACCAAGTTTAGGTACAACTCCTCCTTTTCTGTTGTTGAAAAGAAGCAATGCTTCAAAGCGACAACATTTGGATGGTCAAAAAGACGCATTGTCTGCAGCTCACGGTTCTTACACCTTTTATCTTGAAGAACCTTCTTTATCGCAGCTGTTTCAGCAGTCTCCAGACACTTTGACTGTCAACAAAACCGAAAGTCCCATTTATTTAACAATATGTATTACTAAACAATAAATAAATCAACCTATGAGATAAAATCAAACCTGGAATACAATTCCAAAAGATCCATGTCCTACAACACGCTCAGCCATGTAGCTAATAGTCTGTCATTAGAATAAAAAAGGATTCAATCATTTGATGTAGTTGTGCTGCCCAATCTATATGAAGACAAAAGTCAGATAAGGTTATCACATGATTTATATTATAGCTTTATTCCACCTATTAACAAAGACCTGTAACCAATAATGCATGGTGGAGTACCTGTTTTGGCTGACCATTTTTGGCTGACCATTTTTACAATTATATGGCCAGTTTCTGTGCCATTTCCATCAACCACAGCCATTACTACTTCCTGAAATTAAGTACCAAGTTCAGAAACAAATCTATCCCTCTTTTATTTAACATGACAGAAGTACACAATCAGTATTAGGGTGAAATTTGAAGAATCATTTGTCATCCAATATATAGGAGATGATTACCTTGTTATCTCTAATCTTCATATCATTCATCTCTTCTGGTAACTTCTCCATGCCAATAGAACTACCACTAGTGTTCTTTAACACTGATGAAGATACAACACTCGCTGAGACCATCTCCTAGAAATGGAATTCTCTATAATAAACAACAAGGCACAACTCAAGCCCTTCTTCCTACGCATAACTATTCATTAACTAGTAATAACCACCACAAAAAGAACATATCAAACACAGGAGCGCAAATATATATATATATATATATCCAAGAACATCAATGAAGAATTGGAAGAAAAATCACAAGGACTAGAGATGAAAAAGAAAATGCCAGGTGCTTCTACTGAGAAGGGAAACAAACATTTCTACATGACAATAATACTGCACATAATGGAAGAGAGGGCGACGGCGGGTAGGTCAACGGGGGCGCGGGGAGGAGAGGGCGACGGCGGGGAGGAAGAGAGGGCGACGGCGGGTAGGTCAACGGGGGCGAGGGGAGGAGGAGAGGGCGACGGCGGGTAGGGCATCGGGGGCACGGGGAGACGTTTTGATGGCGGGTCGGGGATTCGGGAGGTGCAGAGGAGAGGAAAGGAAATTAGGGATCGATTTGGTGAAGAAGGGGTTTTGGAAGAGAGGGAGAAGTTAAAAGGGTTTTGATGGATTTGGAGTTTTTATTTAGAATTTTCTTTTTTGCCCATATCTATTTTGTTTATTTACAGATATAATAGCGTTTCTAAAATGCCGTAAATAATATAGCGTTTTAAAAATGCTGTCATAACTAAGAGTAAATTTCAAAATTAATCAAAGACAATATTTTCTTCAAAAATGCTATTATTGATCACTTTCAATAGCATTAACACTTAAATGCTATAATAAGTCTGCTGTAGAAAGCCCTATGTGTTGTAGTGCCCTGTGGGTATCCAAATGCCGATAACTAGGCACCAAGTAGAACCACCACCGGCACATTCCACGTCGCAATCTATGTATCAACCCAAAACGTCCTCGTACCGACTAATGGTAAAATTTTGTTATTGTTAACAATATGAATTTAATTTTTTTTATACACATTTTGCTTTTATTTGTTTAAAAAAATTTGGTTTACTACTAATTTATTTCGTTGGTGTTGTAGATTGACAATATATGGGATATTGAGCGGAAATGTGCTCGCGTGTTGAAGAGAAACGCTTCGAAGGCATGCAAGGAGCTAGCGAGAGAAATCCTCCATCCATGTCGTACCTCACTTGAAGAGGTTGGAGACGGTACGCGCTTCGCTGCTCTTTTACCATCATCCGAATTTCCCACTCAACCGCCCCGACTAAGTGTTAGCCGAGCTCAACCTCCACCACCACCAACAAGACAAGTTCAACCTCCCACACCACCACAAAGACAAGCTCAATCTCCATCTCGGTCATCTACACATTCGGGAAAAACAGCATGTAAATAACCTATGTCGTTGTTTCTAATCACGTTTTTTACTGACGTGTCCAAAACTGGATCCGATCACTAATTATTTTCGGAAGAGGGTCAGAGCCCCAAATATTTTCAAAAAGTGGGTCAGTAGGGCAAAAAATTCAATTAAACCACCATGAAATGTGGTGGAACCTACTTTGTGTTAGCTTTTCCCCAAAAAAAAAGAACATGCACTGTCACCCCTATCACAATAGTGGTGGCTTATTCATCAGTGGTCAGCAATAGCTTACAAGTTAGCAATTGTGATGTCTATATAAAGATTAGGGAATGGGGTTTCATTTCCCTCACTTGCGATTCAGTAGTTTGGTTTAGGTTTGGTTTCTCAAGTTAATAAGTTTGAGAAGAAGAGGGGGCGAGAGAGAGATCGAGCAAAGATGTTCGGTTTAGATGGATTATGGAAAAAACTATGGCCATATTTGACAATGATATTCTTGCAGGTCGGGTATGCGGGTATGTATGTAATTGTTCTGCTGTGCATCAAACAAGGGATGAGCCACTTTGCTCTCATAATTTATAGAAATGGTGTTGGTGCACTTGTTATGGCGCCATTTGCGTTGTGGTTCGAGAGGTACTCTTTCTCTCTCTCTCCTTAATGTAACATACTGGTTTACCTTTCAGGTGCACACACACGTGCTTGCAAGTACACCATGAAAGTTTCTTTTTTTTTCCTACTGATTTCATTTTCCTTTTTCAAAATATTTTGAGAGTTTATTTTTTTTCTTTTTTGAACAATAATATTTGGAGAGTTGGTGACTAATATGAAGAACACGTGCCAGATAATCTCGACTCCAAACATACATAACATAAAACATAACATAGTAGGTAAGTTAAGATGACCTCCTAACTTACAACGATTTGGAATCAATCTTCTTAATTCAAAGTTGAGATAGCTCCACTCCTATGAACCTTTTTAACTCCTATGATTGGACTCCATTTGTAGGACTTCCATACAAATAGTTATAGATCTGGTGTTGGATTTTCCAAGTGAGCGTATCACACACCACCTGTGCCAATTCTTTTTGACAAGTATTGTGTGCCAATTTTCTTGGTTAGTGGTGGCAAATTCATGCTACTTATGGGCTGGTAATTTCGTAAAATTTTCAGTCAAAAAGATAACTTTAGTTAATCTATTTTCAAATTCAAACAAACATGTATTTTTCGGGCAAGAATATTGAGGAAGCATGTCATCTGAGTAGATGGGCAAGAGTTAGTGGACACTAGGTATTAAGTAGGGAAAGTAGGAATAATCTTAATATATGAAAGTTTCATAAACTTTACTATATATGTTTAAACAAAGACAAATCTTTAAAATATGCTCGTCACCTTGTTGCAATTGATTTGTGAGTTGATGAAAAAGAGTTAGTGGACACTAGGTACGTTTTAAGTAGATAGAAAGAAAGCATAATCTCTTAATATAGCAGATTTTCAAAAAGTTTTTTTTTAAAAAAAAGACACAACACATATATACTCTTTTTTTTTAAATGCATGAACAAAAAGCATAAAAAATGTTTCTCTTCAGTTAAAACAGTACTTAATTACAAGTGTTAGTGTCAGTGCGTGGATTAAAATAAAGTACAAGTTAAACAACTATGCTCCCAAAAAATGCGGAGAGGCTTTCTCGAGCTCAAAAAAATTAGGTATTTTTTTTATAGTAAAACGAATTAATTTGCTTCGACTCAAAGGCACCAAAAAAAATAAACTAAAATAAAATAAAAATAAAAATTGTGTCCCGTTGAGAGGGACGAAAAATGAGGAGAGAAAGCTTGGTGAGGGAAGTAACTACTCGATAGCACATGGAAGGAGGACATGACCAAAGAGTACAATTATAGAAGACACGAGCTTCAATTCCCCATTAAGTATACAATTGTGGTACAAACACTGAGATTTTAAGCAATAAACACTCAAATTAAATTTAGGCCCACAACGGACTGATATAATCATATGAGTTTATAAGGATCATAGAAATGGATGCGACATAATTTAGGAGGATTCAATCAGGACGGATGGATCTAACTGTAATAGTATTTATTGATTGATTAAGAAAGAGGGAGCGATAAGTTGATCGAGGAAGAAGAGAAGTGTCGACATAATTTAGCAAAAGTTTGTGGAACCCTCTACTTTAACCAATAATTTTGATTCTCTTAGTAAGTTAGGCTAACAGTAATGATTTTGTTCAATAATAATGCAAAAAAGGGTTATACAGTTGGTATATATATAGAATTATACACATTTTCCATAAATGTATATTTTTTCGCAAATTAACCATCAATATATGGTCGATAGTGGCCATTGCCCTTGTTTATAATTACACCAAACAAATCACTCGTACTAAAGATGATTGAATGTATCATTTTTCTTCAAAGATTTGCCAACCTATATATAGAGTATTTTCTTTTGTAAATCATATAAAGCCTAGAAGTTAATTTATATATCTTGAACCAATATTACTTTGCTTTAAAGTTTTGTTGGTAAGCCAAAAGTAGCTTTATAGATACATAATAAAATACTTCATGAAAGTATACAAGACAGGACCACAGGTAACAGGACTGAAGATTTTTCATTCATTCATTTGGTTTTTCTCACAAGTAAAGAAATTAAACTAGATTTTTTAGTGGAAAATACAAAAAATCAAAAGTAACACATTTCAGTACAAAAATATTACAAATTCATATGATTAATCACACTGTATTAAATTTTCAACCAAAAAACGATTCTGATTTGTAAACTCACTTGACATACTTGACATTTGGTTTCCTTTTTTGTGCAGGAAGGGGAGAACAAAGATGACACCTCGTATCTTTCTCCAAATAGTCGGTCTGGCAATACTAGAGTACTATTCTACTGACCCTCTTATAATCTTTGTTTAAATTATTTCTATTATCATCTTATATAACTTACTAATTAGATGTAATTATCATGTACTACTCTTTCACGATCAAAATTAGACCTGTTATCGATCAAAACTTGGGCTACATGGGGGCCAACTTTACATCCGCAGCCTTTACTTCTGAACTGAACAACATTGTGCCCGCAGTAACCTTCATTATCGCTATCATTCTAAGGTAAAATATACATATACTACGAGTATATACTACACTTCTGAGAGTTACAATATATAATTAATCAAACAAGGGTAATAATATATCATTGGCTTTTACAGTATATAAAATATACATGAATTTGAACAAGTATATCCAGAATTTTTAATTTTTTTGCTCATTTATATTTTATCTAGGATGGAGACTATGAGAATCAGGAGCACATACAGCCAAGCTAAGATTGGAGGAGCTATACTAACTGTAGTTGGTGCCTTAGTAATGATATTATACAAAGGTCCAATTATAGAGTTTTTCTGGTCGAAAGGGAGAAACCAGGATTCTAGCAGCAGCAGTGATCCCCATCACTGGCTCATAGGCACATTTATGGTTCTTACTAGCTGCACTTGTTGGTCTATTTTCTACATATTACAAGTAATTACTTAAACAGTTAATCAAGAATCTTGACTAAATTTTCCGCAAATTAAGTTAATTAGGTTTAATTGATGTAATATTAATTTGAATTTTACAGTCCAACACCCTGAAAGTGTACCCTGAGCCGCTTACGCTGACCACCTTGATCTGTTTCATGGGCTCGCTGTTCACCACGGCAATTGGGATTGTCTTCGATCACAATGTTAAGAGTTGGGAAGTTGGATGGGATAAAAGATTGATAACCTGCATTTATTCAGTAAGATATCAATTTTACTTTGCTAATGCTTTGTTAATGCGGTTGGGATATTTACGTAGTTTTTCTACGTAAATTTTCGTATGTCACAACTATCTGAGAATTTTAACTTTTAAAATGCATTATATAGGGAATTTTTTGCTCAGGACTCACTTATTACTTACAAGGACTGGTGATGAAGGAGAGAGGTCCAGTCTTTACTACTGCTTTTAATCCTTTAACGATGATCATAACAGCGATTTTGGGCTCCATCATTCTAGCTGAAAAAATATCTTTGGGAATGTATGTATACTTCTTAAAGATTCTTTTAATAAATTCTAATTTTTGATTGTCTCAAATTTTTTGTAACTTTTTTCAATAATGTCTTAAATTTTACTTTTACTTTTGCAGGATTATCGGGGCAATTTTCTTAGTGATTGGTCTGTATTCTCTTCTATGGGGAAAAAGCAAGGAAATGAATAACCAAATCAAAGAGAATGGAATAGAGAAGAATGGGGAGCTAAAGCTGCCAGTTGCAACATCTGATGTTGAGATTCCTGAGGTGACAAAATCTTAGGGAAAAAGGGATGACTTGTTGCATTGCAGCATGGAGCGAGAAGAGATTAACGTACGGCTGTAAAAATAAGATGTATCTTTTAGCTACATAGCTAGCCTTCTGAATTCCTTGTTAGTACATGTATTTGGTGGAGTAGGGATTCTATCTGAGTATATGTAAGAAGTTGCATGGAATACCCGTTTCCATTCCAAAATCAATATTTGCATTTTAGTATTTTAATTAATGTATCTTTGCAATATGGTTTCCCAAATGCAGAATATTGTTGTTTAGCCCCTTAATGAATGAAGTTCATCAATTTAGTCCTAATTTTAACACTAACCTATTTACTATTACTATTTTTATAAAAATACATATTTAAAAAATTAAAATTAAAATTAAAATTTCTAATATAACCCTGTATACATTTTAAATCATAAGTTATCCCATCAAAGATGTTCATCAATTTAGTCCTAATTTTAACACTAACCTATTTACTATTACTATTTTTATAAAAATACATATTTAAAAAAATAAAATTAAAATTAAATTTTCTAATATAACCCTGTATACATTTTAAATCATAAGTATTCCCATCAAAGATTTAAGATATATATATATATATATATATATATATATATATATATATATATATATATGGTAAAGGGATATGAGTAACTTGCTCATTTAGTAAATGAGCAACTAATTATGTGACATACATGTGATACATTGGACAACTAACCTTTTTAAGGATTTTCCAATCACATGTATGCCACATCATCAATTACTTGTTTACTAAATGAACAAGTTGCTAATACCCCTTCTTCCCATATATATAGAGAGAGAAATGCTCCATTGAAAATGGATTTGTTTTCATGGGTAGGAAAATAGCTATCTGAGCTATTGGATCGCTCTTGATCGCGATCAGCGGCTCAGATCGCTGCCACCCTTCACCCAATATCACTTAAGTGGCAGAGGGTTAATTTGAGAATTTCGCCCCAAATAACTCTTCGCCTCTTTCGCTCTAAAAAAATGAATGAACCTAGGCCGTTGTTGGGAACAACGGCCTAGGTAAAAAAAAATTGAATCATAGGCCGTTGTTTGGAACAATGATCTTGATTCAATTTTTTATAACATAGGCCCCGTGTTCCCAACAACGGCATAGGCTATAAAATTTCGTTGTTTCAAATAACCTAGGCTACAAGATTTTATTGCCTAGGCCGTTGTTCCCAACAACGGCCTAGGTTATAAAAAATTAAATGAAAGTCATTGTTCCAAACAACGGCCTATGATTCAATTTTTTATAACATAGGCCGTTGTTGGAAATAACGGCCTAGGTTCATTCAAATTTTTAGAGCGAAAGAGGCGAAGAGTTATTTGGGACGAAATTCCCAAATTAACCATCTACTGATCAAGTGAAATGGATTATGGGTGGGCTCGATCTGAGCCGCTAATCGATCAAGAGCGATCCAACGGCTCAGATCGCTGTTTACCAACCCGTGAAAAGAAACCCGTTTTTAATGGAGCACTTCTTTATATATATATATATATATATATATATATATATATATATATATATATATATATATATATATATATATATATATAGGGGAAAAGGGCTATGAGCAACTTGCTCATTTAGTAAATGAGCAATTGATGAGGTGGCATGCATGTGATTGGAAAATTTTAAAAGTGGTTAGTTGTCTAACGTATCACATGCATACCACATCATCAATTGCTCATTTACTAAATGAGCAAGTTGCTCATATCCCTTTTACTCACACACACACACACACACACACACACACACACATATATACATATATATAAGAAAAAAGCAAAAGAAAAGAAAAGAAAGAAGAAGTGAAGGGGTGCTGGAGAGGTGCATATGGGAAAGAGGAGGAGGAGGAAGAGGATGACAAGGGTGGGAAGAGTGCATGAATAATAATATTTGGACTGCTCCTAATTAACATATATAACAACTAACATAACAGTGTTTCGATTGCTCATTTAAAATAGGAGATAGTTTAATGATAGGAAATTTTTATGATGCAAACTTTTAACAACCAATAATAACTAATTATAACTTTTTATCAAAAAAAAAGGAAAAGAAACTAATTATAACTTCAAATTACTAATAACTCCTATCTAGGGATGTCGAACGGGTCGAGTGGGCCGGGCCGGGCGCAACCCGTACGGGTTGGCACGTATAGTGGGCGGGCTCGGGCCGGTTTGCCCACTTATCCGGGCCGGGCCGGGCTCAAGCTTGGTTTGGGTGGTCTGCCCAACCCGTGAACCCTTTAGGGTTCAACCCGGGTTGGGCCGGGTCGACCCGCGGGTTAGCCCGTTTATATAGGGTTAGGATTTTTTTTTTCTAGCTTAAAATAATAATAATAATAATAATAATAATAATAATAATAATACTAAGTAAGTAATAACACTAATAAACATTAAAAATCGTAATAATAATAATAAGATTGAAAGAGTGAAATTGGCAACAAATTTTGAAATATTATTCATATGAATTTAAGTTATACAATTTTAACAATTTCTAATGAAATGAAGAATTCAATTCACAAATAAATTTTATACAATAACATATTTCTTATATACAATTTTACAACGACTACAATTTTTCTAATTTAACATAACAAGCAAAGCTATTGTTGTTGTTGTTGTTGTTCTTCGGGTGAGTTGCTCCCATTTGTGGACGTTGATAGTGCTTTTCCTTGTGTCCTATCTTCAGCCTTCAGCCAGTCTTTTGTGCAAACGAGCATCTCTAATGAGTCCGGCTTCAAGCGATTCCTGTAATCAGTTAGAACCCTGCCACTTGTAGAAAATGCACTCTCAGAAGCAACTGTAGAGACAGGAAGAGTTAGTAAATCTTTAGCCATAATTGACAGAATACTAAAAGTGTTTTCATGGTCTTTCCACCATTGTAAAATATCTAGTGGAGAAGTAGAAGGCTCAGAATCTTGTTGGTTATACCAATTTAATTCATTTGGTTGATTAGTCCTAGGTTTTTTTGATTGAATTTGTTCAAGTAAATTAAATGTTCTATCACCAATTCTACTTTTACCCTTACCTTTAGAACTACCCGAAGAAGAACTAACTACAGAAGTTGTACTACTAGAAGCAAAACGTCTATCATAATAATCATACAAGTTATTTAACGTAGATTCAAACTGAACTAAAAAAGTAGCGCAATCAATTACTAATTCTACATGTTTCTCAAGTAATGCAAAAAATATTTCTATCAAACTCTTCGTACCTTCTAATTTGATACGAGGATCCATAATCGTAGTAACACAAATCAACATAGGAGGAGGAAAATAATACTTCAAAAATTTTTGAAATGCAGGTTTTACAATCTCACCAACATTGATATCATTTAACATTTCGTTAAATGTTTGCATCATGCTAACTAATTCCATAAAAATGCTACTAGAAGTAGATTCATATGTTTTTGAAAATTTTAAAGTTGCAGTTTTAAAAGGTTCTAAAAATTTCAACAAAGATTCGGCAAAAAACCAATCGGGGGAATCATTTCAAAATTATGCATATTTTTTGCGATACAAAAAAATCATTTACAACTGCTTTATATTCGGTAACAACATTTAGTAAATCAAAAGTAGAATTCCATCGGTGTCTAACATACTTTGGAAATCTTCTAAAAGGAACATTTCTAACCCTACACCAAGCTTTCCATTCTTGGAAAATGCTTGGACTTAATGCAATGAAATGTACACAATTTCTAATTTTAACTATATATGCATCAGCTATTTTTAATGCATCTTGAACACATAAATTTATAATATGATATACACATCTAACATGAAAAATATTGTCAGATAGAGGGTTTAATACGGATTTTAAAGTAGTAATTGCTACATTGTTGTTAGATGCATTATCAAAACTAATACACATAATTTTATCGCGAATATGAAAAACATCACAAATTTCTATAATATGATTTGCTATTTCAGCGCCACTATGGGGATACGGCAATGCCGCAAGTGATATGATTCTTTTTTGAAGAATCCAATCATTGTCGATCCAATGACAGGTTATTTCCATCGTTGGAATATTGTTGAGACCCGTCCAACAATCCGAAGTTAAACTAACCCTACAAGTTAAACTCCATAAAATTGCAATCAAAGCGTCCTTCATTTCGATGTACATTTTAAAACAATCCGATTTGCAAGTATTTCTCGGTATTCTTCTAAAATGAGGGTTTAAGGCCGTTTGATTAAAATTTTCCAAGTTCCTACTTCGGGATAGGAAAATGGTAACTCTTCCTTAATGACTAATCGGGCCATTTCCCGACGAACAAGATCGGGATCATAAGGGTGGCTATCAACTAGACCGGTCTTAGGGTTGATTTTTTGTTGGCCTTGTAGTTCAGCAAAAAGTTCTTTATGGTTATGTTGGATGTGCCTACTAATTGTACCGGTGCCGTCACCCCTCTTAAATTTGTATGTTTTACCACATGTTTTACAAACTTTCAAACCTATACCCGGAGTATGTTCGTCCGGGATATAATCATAAAATTTATGCCAATCGCTAGTTTCTCCTCTACTTTTCCTACTACTACGGGGTTGTGTGGTTTCGGTTGGTTGTTGTTCTTCTTCTTCTTCTTCCAATTGTATGTCACCTACAACTACGTCGTGTGTACCCCATTGCTCCATAGGAGGATCATGGTATTCTTGGACGGGCTCACTAGTTGGGACAATTGGTGGCCTACGGGAAGAGGAGGAGGAATCTTGCTCGCTACGACCGCTACCGCGTGATTTAGACATAATGTAGTAATGTGCTAAAGTATGTAAAAAAAATATACAATGTAAGAACGGTAAATTATACAAAAAAAATCTTAAAAACAAGAGGGTTGAGATAGAGAAGTTCAAAAAACGAACAATAATTTTAACTACAATGCAAAAAAAAATATAACGAGAGAGGTATGAAATTTTGATACCGTTCACCGTGGAATACGCGTATGTAAAAAAACCGTGAAAATAAGAATAGAATAGAACTAGAAAGAAGTGCTTTTGCCGATTCCGCAATTGAAGAGTTGAGAAAAGCTTGAAGTAGATTTGACGAGGGTTGAAGAGAGTTGAAGACGTTGAAGACGTTGAAGACGTTCAATTTTGATTCCGATACGACCGAAATTTGATCGTGTATATGCCTCGTTGTAGACTTGTTTGATGAATACTACAATTGTTGAAAAATTCTTTAGAAACGATATATAATAGTAGAGAGAGTAAGAGAGTAAGGTGTGATTTTTTATGAGATTTTTGGGGTTATTTATAGGCTCAAAATGTGGGAAAAAACAAAAAAAACAAAAAAAGCCAAAATAACGGCTAAAGAGCCGTTAGAAACGGCTCTGTGGCGCTGGCGCTGGTTACGGACCGTTCGACCAGCGGGTCAACGGTCGACCCGTAACGGGTCGAATGTTCGACCCATACGGGTCCAACGGGTCGTAACCTGCGGGTCGACCCGCGGGTTGGCGGGTTCAATTCGCTTTCTTAACGGGTTCGCGGGCCGGGTTTTGCTGGTTGAATTCGCATTATTTGCGACCCGGGACGACCCGGTACTGTTCACCGGGTTCGACCCGAACCCGCCAACTCCTTAAATGGGCCGGGTCGCGGGTGGGTCACCGGTTGACCCGGCCCAGTTGCCATCCCTACTCCTATCTCTACTCTCAACAGTTGGATTCTTTCCTCCGCATCGTAGATCATGCCATTGCATTACAGATCACGTCTATTAAAGATATTATACGAGTAATGTGCGTGTTGTAATAGGAGTACTATATATATATATAATAAGTGTGTATTGTAGAAGTGTGAGGGATAAACCAAATTACATGGTATCAAAGCCAGCAGCTTCCTCGTCCTGATCTCCAGCCAGCTTCCTGATCCTGATCTCCGGTTAGCAACTTACATGGTCTCTTTCAACCTTCACCTCCTCCTCCATCTCAAATCAAAGTCAAAATCCAAAGTAAACCCATCACTAATCCCAAATCAAATCTCCGGCCAGCAGCTTCCTGATCCTGATCCCCAACATTTCGCCAACAGCCCTAGTTTCAGTCCCAGATTCAATCAATATTCCTGAGACCGTAGTCTGCACCTCAACAACGGCAGCTCGAGATCAAGCTTCTTGATCCCCAACAACAGCAACCGCAACACCAATGCTGATCATCTGATTCTTCTTGTTCTTCTTGTTCTTCTTGTTCTCCTACTACCGGCCCTCTCCACCACCACCCCCAGTAACACTCATCATCTCCTAGAACGGAAATATCCAAGTTTTGATTGAATTTGAATTTGACCTATATTAGAGTGGAACATAAGGTGTTTGATGAATTGCCACAAAGAAATCTAAACTCATATTGCACCCATTTAAGGCTTGTGAGCAATTAATAAAGGAAATTTCCCTATCATGCACTCTCAAGGTAATCAACCATGCCACATTGTACATGTAGCCTCTAATTCAATCACTGTCCAGATGACTGAAAATGAGCTGTAGAGGTTCCGACAATATCAAAGAAATGAGCAATATCACGCTTTCCGACAGCGGTCTTCTTCGTCCGTTACATTAGCAAGGCCAGGTATCACATGTTTAACCAATTTACCTCTAACGTCATGGATAATAGATTCAGGTGCATCTGATCATATCACTGGGAATTCAAATATATTGTCCTCTGTTAGTAGATCGTTTCATCCACCTGTTAGACTTGCTGATGGTTCTACTTCTCCTGTTGAGGGGGTCGGACATGTAAACCTTACTTCCAATTTATCACTTAGTCATGTTCTTCATATGCCAAAATTTTCTTTTAAACTAATGTCTGTTAGTTAAATTACCAAAACACTGAATTGTTCTGTTACATTTTTTCCTAAATACTGTGCATTTCAAGAACTTGGGACCGGGAAAACTATTGCCACAGGACTTGTGTTAGAGAGTCTTTATCAGCTTGACAGTGTTCCTATCTCATTTGCATGCTTGAGTGCGCTTTTGGATTTGCATTGTCAGTTAGGTCATCCGTCGTTACAAAATCTAAAGAAGTTGAAACCCGAATTATCTTTTCTTAAGGAGTTATCTTATGAGTCATGCCAATTAGGTAAACACTTGCATACGTCTTACCCTCATAGAGTCAATAAACGATCGAGTCGACCGTTTAGTTTAGTTCATTCTGATGTGTGAGGACCTTGCCCTGTTCAGTCTCAGTTCGGTGACTTTAGATATTTTGTTACCTTTATTGATAACTATTCTCGTGCCACATGGTTATATTTAATGAAATCTTGGTCTGAAGTTTTGTCTATTTTTAAATCATTCTGTGCCGAGGTGAGAACCCAGTTTGATGTTTCTGTTTGAATTTTGTGATGTGATAATGCCAAAGAGTATTTTTCTTATGAGTTCACTATTTTTATGTCTTATTGTGGTATTCTTCATGAGTCTTCCTGCCCTTATACCCCTCAACAATACACGATTGACGAGCGTAAAAATCGTCACCTGTTAGAGGTTTCAAGGACAATGCTTATTCATAGACAAGTTACTTAGTGTTTCTGGGGGGATGCAGTTCTTACTATATGTCACTTAATTAACCGCATTCCCTCATCTGTGTTAGATGGTGAAACACCATTTTTCCGTTTTATTTCCAAATGTTGACCAATTCCCCCTTCCTCCCAAAATCTTTGGATGTATTAGTTTTGTCCATGACCATCATCCTGGTCGCTCCAAGTGTAACGCCCCTGCCCCTAGCTCAGACAAATTATACAATTTATAAGACAAATTAGATACTATGTAGTACAACTGCCCACCACAGGCTGCCTCTCAAAAGTTGGTTAACCGATTAGGTGACTCTTGATCCTTGGCTAATACTATTTATATACTATTTTATTTATCTTAATACCCGATATAGGATATAGTGCATTCACTCTCTCTCCGAAATCCACAGAGAACAAGAGCACGGTGAAGCCACGTCACCAAGTGTTGACAAAGTCAACAGCCGAAACAATCAACACAATTGCTTTTGCTGTTAACAATGTGGGCCCCCCATGCAATACACACCATGAACAAATCCATATGCCATGCACAATTAATACCATTTCATCACACCATATTCCATATATAATCAACATTTCATATAATAAGTATCAAACAGCTAACCTTTTTTCCAAAGTCTTTTTTTTCAAAGTATTTTATATATATTTACTTATATACTCTTTGAAAATTACGGGGTGTTACACACACCCCTCTTCAGAAATCAGCATCCTCGCTGAGCACGGGCATGCACAATCTAGTGCAGGATCTCCTTTCTAGCAGTTGTGGAGTGGAGTACCCTGATTCTACTAATGTATCCTGATTCTGCAATACGCTCCCTCTCAGACATACCCGATGTACATCTCCCCCTGATTCTGCAATACGCTCCCTCTCAGACATACCCGATGTACATCTCCTCCTGATTCTGCAATACGCTCCCTCTCAGGCATACCCGATGTACATCTCCCCGACGTACATCTACTAGCTCCATCTCAGGCATACATCTCGCCCACTCTTACCCACACCCGGTGTCGAAAGTCGGCTCTGATACCATTTGTAATGCCCCTGCCCCTAACTCAGACAATTTATACAATTTATAAGACAAATTAGATACTATGTAGTACAACTGCCCACTACAGGCTGCCTCTCAAAAGTTGGTTAACCGATTAGGTGACTCTTGATCCTTGGCTAATACTATTTTTATACTATTTTATCTATCTTAATACCCGATATGGGATATAGTGCATTCCCTTTCTCTCCAAAATCCACAAAGAACAAGAGCACAGTGAAACCACGTCACCAAGTGTTGACAAAGTCAGCAGCCGAAATAATCAGCACAATTGCTTTTGCTGTTAACAACGTGGGCCCTCCATATACACACCATGCACAAATCCATATGACATGCACAATTAATACCATTTCATCACACCATATTCCATATATAATCAACATTTCATATAATAAGTATCAAACAGCCAAATTTTTTTTAAAAGTATTTTATATATATTTACTTATATACTGTTTGAAAATTATGGGATGTTACACCAAATTAGCTCCCCATTCTATCCATTGTATTTTTCTAGGGTATTGTTGCTCCCAGAAAGGTTATAGATGTTATAGTCCTGAGCTGCGTCGTCATTTTATCTCTGCTGATGTTACACTTCATGAGTCCCATCCTTATTTACCCAACACTTACTTTGGTTTAACCCCGGTTCCCTCCGATGAGACTGAATCTGAATTTCTAACCTACCTTAGACTTGTGGTATCTACCTCTACTGATTCTGTAACACAGTGCTCCCCAGCAATGCCCAGACGACCTACAATCACTCAAGTGTATAAACGACGTTCGGATACCACTCCCTCAGATCACGTCATTGTGCCCATTGTCCCATCGCCTCAAGTCGATGAGACACGACCATCTGAGCCTGCTACTATACCCCCGGTTTCCTCCACTGTGCCCACACTATCTTCTAGCGAACATTCTGATCTTGATATTCCTATCGCCATACGCAAAGGGAATCACTCTACTGCTCATCCTTTATACAGTTGTCTTTCATATGCTCACTTGTCATATGCCCATTATGCCTTTGTCTCTACTTCTGACAGTCACCAGGTTTCTAAGTCATTATCAGAAGCACTATCACATCCTGGTTGGAGCCAGGCTATGCGAGAAGAGATGTATGCTCTTGAGAAAAATGGTACTTGACATCTTGTTAACCTTCCATCTGGTAAACGTTGTGTTGGTTGTAAATGAGTGTGCACAGTTAAAGTAAACCCAGATGGTTCTCTGGCTCGCGTAAAGCTCGATTGGTTGCTAATGGTTAATTTCAAACCTATGACATTGATTATGATAAAACATTCTCTCATGTGGCCAAAATGCCTTCTGTTCGGATTATTATTGCCTTGGCTACTCGATTTCATTGGCCGCTCCATCAACTTGATGTCAAAAATGTCTTTCTTAATGACATTCTTGAGAAGGAGGTTTATATGGAGCAGCCCCCCACTTTTGTTAGCAAAGCTGAGCACACTAAAATTTGTTGCTTGAAACGATCTTTGTATGGACTCAAACAGTCTCCTCGTGCTTGGTTTGGCCATTTCACTGAAATTATCACGAGTTTTGGATTGAAGAGGAGTGATAATGATCATTCCGTGTTCTATCGATTTCATCAATGGAAGAAAATCATTTTAGTTGTATATATTGATGACATTGTAATTACAAGAGATGATCATAATGGTTTTCAAGATCTGAAGTCATATATTCAACAGAAGTTTCAAACTAAGGATCTCGGGCGACTAAAGTATTTCTTGGGGATCGAAGTTGCTCAATCTAAGCAAGGAATTTGTTTGTCACAGAGAAATTAAGTATGTACTGGACATACTTACCGAGAGCGGTATGCTAGGATGTAGGCCATCACACACTCCTATGGAC
This sequence comes from Hemerocallis citrina, assembly GCA_017893485.1. Taxonomy (NCBI): domain Eukaryota; kingdom Viridiplantae; phylum Streptophyta; class Magnoliopsida; order Asparagales; family Asphodelaceae; genus Hemerocallis; species Hemerocallis citrina. The sequence goes on from CM030360.1 coordinate 179,562,174, forward strand.
CCAAATTTCAATTTGTTGCCAGATCAGGGTGTCCTGATGGACGATCCAGAGAGATATAGGAGGCTTGTAGGAAAACTAAATTATCTCACGGTTACTCATCCTGATATTTCATACTCAATTAGTATAGTAAGTCAGCTTATGATGTCTCCCCGTACAAGCCATTGGAATCTAGCGATGAGAATTCTTCAGTATTTGAGGAGATCCCCTGGCAAGGGATTGTTGTATACTGATGGTGGACACTGTCGAATTGCTGGTTGGTCAGAGGCTGACTGGGATGGTTGCCCAACAACTAGGAGATCAACCACTGGGTATTGTGTGTTTGTTGGGAGAAACTTAGTTTCATGGAAGAGTAAGAAACAAAATCTGGTGTCTCGATCGAGCGTTGAATCCGAGTATCGTGCTATGGCTGACCTTACATGCAAGATGACATGGGTCAAACGATTACTTACTAAGTTGGGGATTCTTCAGCATGAGTTGATGCATATGTATTGTGATAGCTAGTCTGCCATCTACATAGCCACAAATATTGTGTTTCATGAATGAACCAAGCATATTGAGGTTGATTGCCATGTGGTTCGCAACAAGATTAGTGGCACGCCGTATGAGCCTCCTCAGATAGAGGCTAAATATATTCATACTGATCACCAGCTAGCTGATGCGCACAAAGCCTCTTGCGAGAGCCAGAATACAGTTCATCAATAACAAGTTGGGCATGTATGACATATATGCTCCAACTTGAGGAGGAGTATTAAAGATATTATACGGGTAATGTACGTATTATAATAGGAGTAATATATATATGTAATAAGTGTGTGTTGTAGAAGTGTAAGGGATAAACCAAATTACAATGTCCATCTAAAAATAAGATCATTATTTGGCTAGTTTGATGATTGGTGGACTTCACATATGATGGCAGTAAATAGGGTAGCGATGGGAGGAAACTTGATGGCAACGAATGCAATGGGAGAAACAGCAACGTCAAAAGGCAGTTGACTTGATGTTTAATAGCAGCATAGCGGTGAACTGAACGGTGGATGGAGGCGATGGTAATGACGGCGAACTAGAGCGTGGTGTGGATGGCAGCAAACTCGATAGTGAATGGTGAAAAAATCAACAACGAATGGCAGCTTGATTCGAATTCTGATCAATTGTAATCATTGTTGAAGGAGGAAGATGGTTAGTTCAGGAAGAAGATGAATACAACAGCCAGGGGAAAAAAAAGGAGCCTCATTCTTGTAGGAGATTATATTCTCCTATAACGTACTTATAGTTACTTTGTGGTATTAAGGATCCTAACAATAATCAGTTGAAGGATTGCTAACAACCCCTCCTTATCTCTGCAGGATTGTTAAATCTGTTGCAACAACATCTGTTGTAATAACTTTCTCTTGTAAGCTCTAAGCCTAAATACTATAAATACCTATGTAATCAATAAAAAAGTGTGTGGAATAAAAATCATCTTCAATATTTTTATCTTGGTATCAAAGCTTTCATTTCTTCACGATCTCGATCCAAACTCTCTGCTTCTCTCCCTCCCACCACCACAACCTCCATCCAACCCTCATGGAAACTCTTAGAAAGCTGTTTTCAAAACAACAAACCAAACGCAACCTTAACATCCAAAAACATTGTCCATTTCGTTCCTATTAAGCTCACCAGAGAAAATCATCTACGTCGATGGGACCAAACTTTGCCCACCCAAGTTCCTCGTTAATTTTGATGGAATCACAGCCACCACATAAAATCCTTCTCACATAGATTGAGTTAGGTAGGACCAGATGCTTCTAATCTGGCTCAATGCTACCATTTCTGAAGATCTGCTTCCATATGTTATCGGTTGCTAAACATCCAAGGATGTATGGGGAACTTTGGAGCGTCGTTTCGCGACGACGTCTCGATCCCATATCATCCAACTGAAGACGAGTCTTCAGAATGTGCAGAAAGAAACCAAAACCATTGCTGAGTTAGTAAAAGAGATCAAAGAAATCTCTGATGCATTGGCAGCTGCTGGTTCTCCAGTTACCGATGAAGATATGGTGGTTTATATTCTACGTGGTCTTCCTGTTTCTACAGCGATCTGTGTTCGAGCAAACACCGTCACGGTCGAAAAATTTCATGATCTTGTTATTGGTGATCGAAGAGCTTCATGATCTCTTTTCAAATGAATATCATAATAAAGATCAAAGGTTTGATTTTTATCCATTTTTCTCAAATATAGGGTTTCGGTTTTAAATTCAAGTGGCTCAGGAGGGATTCTGCACCCCTCCATTCCCCTCCCCTCCCCTCCTAAAAAAATGAACCAAACAATAAATATTTTTAAAAAACCCTCCCCTCCCCTTCATTCCCCTCCAACCAAACACACCCTTATAAGCAAAGGATTACACGTGCAATGTAGGTAAATCTATAGTATTAACCAACTAACTGCCTCCCTTACAATTGAACACAACCCGACCCACACTTAAGACCTGACAATAAGTTGCGTTCAGAAAGAACAATATTATTCCTCTAAACTTTGTATCAGATATAAGTGATACATAAAAGATATGTGTGTGCTATACTATCAACAGTTGAACAACATCTAAGCCTCCCGTAACATTCACTTATACATGATAGCTAGGCCGGCCTGAGTTCACGGGGGCCGAGGCGAACTCCCAAAATGGAGCCTCCATACATAACTTTTTTTAAAAACAAATTAGTATTTAAAAAATAGGTAAATTTTAGGGATCGAGGCGAACTCCTTTAAATGGAGCCTCCATACATAACTTTTTTTAGAACAAATTAGTATTAAAAAAAATTGGTACTTTTTTTTCCTACAATTCTTTAAAAAAACCAATTTTTCATATATAGGAAAAAAAACATATCTATATAATAAATGACAAGGAAAAAAAAAAAGCTATCAAGTGACTCTCCTTTAATTGAAACAAAATCAATGAATCACATTCACCATACCAAAAGACATTTTTCTCCAAAAGTTTTCCCCCCAGAAGTAAAATTTTCTCCCCCCAAAACAAAAATCATCCTCACGTTATTATTGTCTCTCTCTTCTCTCTTCACTTTTTCAAATTTCTCTCTCTCACTCTCTCTCTCTTTCTCTCTCTCTCTACCCAAAAATTAGATTTTCATATTTCAAGTTGGTAAATTTTCGGATTTTTCAGATTTTTTAATGCTTTTTTTATTCCACATTTACAAAATTTCAAATTTCACTAATTTTCCAAATTGATTTAAAATATAATGGAAGATTTAAATGGATATTCACTTGGGTAAATTTCAACTTCTAAAGTTACACTGAAAGTAGAAAATATCTCCTCAAAAGTTAAATTTCATTATTTTGCACCCTGAAAGTTCTAAGAAGTTGGATTTCACACCCCCATTTATAATTATTCAAACATGGACTTTTATTTACAACTAATTGTTGTCGTACTATTCAGACTTGAGCTACATAAACTTCGCGATGGAAGTTTAGGATTCATGCATCCGACAGGCTGGAAAGTAAATGTATCCAGTATTATACATAAACATTATTATAGTGTACATCTCTGAAAATATATTAACATCTGATAGTAGAATATACTAAGAACACCAAAGTTAATCGTCAAATATTTTTCATTCTTGATATACATATCAAGTTCTTCATCAGAACTAAATAACAGCATCTGTCTGGCTTCTCATTGCTTCCTGTAATGAATAACATCACTATATTTGGTCATGTAAGTTTCCTTTTTTTTGTATGACATCTACAACTATTTCATATTCGATCAATTAATTATTTCTTTTATATTACCGGCATTATAGTGCTTACTTTCATATGCTGCATTGATTTGAAGACATGTAGTAGGCTCGTGCCCATGGGCAAACATAGTAATCATATAAAACTGAAAAAATATATTTTTTTAATTAAATCCTAATCTATCAAATTTCAACTGATAAAAATATTAATCTATTCAATTAATTCCTAAAAACACAAATCATGAAATAAAACTTTAATTCGAAACAATGAAACCCAATTTTGAGACTCGTAAGTGCAACTCGCAACTCACAACAATCAACCAATCAATCAATTCGAAACTTTAGCTTCTACAATTCTGCTGTCCTGCAACTCTACAAGACTACAATTACAACTCTACAAGTCCACAATCAAAAGTCCGAAAAAGCCCAAATAAAAAAATCCCCTGCCCAAAAACTATTTTTTTTTTAAAATAAAGGCCTAAAATTTTTAATTTGGAGGTTCCTAAAAAAATGGTAATTAACTTCACGTGTAATATATATATATATATATATATATAAAACCACTTTTAGGGTTTTCCAAACACATGCATGCCACCTCATCACTTGCTCAATTACTAAATGAGCAAATTGCTCATACCCCTTTTTCCCTATATATATATATATATATATATATATATATATATATATATATATATATATATATATATCGACAAATGTTCTGTCGTTCACTAGGACTTCGTGTGCATTCATGTGTCTCGGCCTTCCCGCCTTCGTATCGACGATCCGAACCTTCACATTGATCTATACATCTAAATTAGTTTAAATATGTAAAATCAAATTGTTTGAAATTTATTTGCCCATCCATCATGTGACTATTAAAAACAACGATTTTCAGCAATACAATTTTGTAACACTTCGATGGAAGGGTAAATAAATTTCAAATGATTTGATTTTACATATTTAGACTAATTTAGATGTGTAAATCAATGTGAACGGTTCGGATCGTCGATACGAAAGCGGGAAGGCTGAGTGCACACGAATGCACAAGAAGGCCTAGTGCACAATGGAACATTACTCTATATATATATATAAGGGTAACAAAATTTGGGGCCTCAAAAAATGGGAAAACATCATGGGCCCGAGATGGCTGCCTCTCCGGCCTCTACCTTAGGCTGGCCCTCCATGATAGTTAAAGCTTCTCCGAAGCAGTGCAGGCATGCAACTTTGCAGATAAACGTACTTATCGTTTTGCTAACAGTCGAACACACAAGTTTGGTTATTATGAGTAATTGGAGAACAATCAAGCGTTGGAAATTTAACTTTAACTTTTTACTATGCATCTTATACAACTAGTGTTATTTGATGGCATTCTGCTTCTTTCTTTGTAGCTTTGCAGTATGCTAGCTTTAATTGCTTTTAGTTCCAATAAGTTCCAGTAGTTGCAAGTAGGGCTGCAATCGAGCCGAGCCGAGCCGAATACCTTCAGGCTCGAGTTCAGCTCGTTTACGAAACGAGCTCAATTTTGAGCTCGAGCCGAGCTTTGACCGAGCTTTGACTATATTCGAGCCGAATAGCTCTCGAACTTAGCGTAAAAAAATAAATAAATAAAGCTCGAGCTCGGCTCATTTACGAAACGTGCTCGGTTCGAGCCAAGTTTTGACCGAGCTCGAGCCAAATAGCTCCCGAATAGTTCGATTCGTTTGTGGTCCTAGTTGCAAGTCTTAATAAGTTTCTTTAGAGTTTCATGCATTTCATTATATGAGAAGGATTTAACCTCTTAAGCACAAAATTTATTGCTAGAACCCAACTAAAATTTAATTATACATACTTTCTTAGCTATCAACTGCTACATGGAGTAAATGCAAGGACAAGCGAATGATATCACAGCAGGTTGGTAGCTCATATTGATGACGGTTGTATATGTTTTAGATTAGGGAGGTTGAAAGTGATTATATATTGTTATGGAGAGATGCATAGGTACATGTATGTGATTTTACCCACCTTTAAATTCTAATATTCTTTATTTTGGTTTTGTTGCAAGATAGTTAGATTTTTTTTTATTTTAAATAAAGGTGACCTCGTCACCGCTTTATTAATTTTTTTGATAATAACGGATAGTCTTTGGACTCCAGCTGCATCAAAACGCATATATTAAAATCAAAATAATGTACAGTTCACAGTTTTACAAGGGGTAAAACCCGAAAAAATACGCATAATTACAAACGGAATCACCCAACAGAATAAACAACAGGAAAACCCCTAGTGAACGACTGGAGAGATAAAGGCTGTTGGCCACCAAGCCCTGATGACACTGCTCGAAGCAGCAAGCAAACAAAGCAGGGAAGGCGTCACCTGACGAACAGCAGAGACGGAAGCCACAACAGCAATAAAGAGACGGGCACCGATGCATGAAAGATGACCGAAGGAGAGCGTGCCTCAGCGAGACTTCGGAAAAACCTGAAACTCGCTCATGAACCCTGCACAAGAGTGCAATGGAGCTCAGAAGGAGCGACCATACCATTACTCCTCAGGGCACCGCTTTATTAATGAAATGTTAACAAAACACAGCAGAACATAATACAATACTGAAGCCAAGATCACTGAGAACTCAAACAACAATTGTACACCTAGTAAATAAACTACTCAAAGTTACACAAGACAAACGGATACAACAGGAAAACTCACGAAATCACCCAAAACAGTGCAACTCCACTGGCACCACGCTCCTACCGCAAGAACTATTCCTCCTCCTCCATGTCTTCTTTGTACCTGCTCGGCCTGCCCATGATTGAATAATGGCAAAAGTTTTATGCATCAAAATAGAAAATCTACTATTAGTATGCCGAAAACACGAATTATTTCGAACTAGCCATAGCCTCCAAATAGTAGCTGCTACTGAGATATCACAAGCTATTCTATTCTTTTTTTGGACTACTCTCTCACCCCCATTGACCCCATACCTCTATCGTAGAACTTGGTGTCTCCGAAATCCCAAAACCAAAGCAGACAACCTCCTAAGCTAACCTAGCCTTAGGACAAGAAAATAAGATGTGATTAGTGTCTCCGTCGTCTGTCATACATCTAAAGCAATTCACGTCCACTGGGAGGTTGCGCTTGTATAGGTTTATCTTGGACAGATTGCATCTTTCACTACCAACCAAAGAAACGCCTTCACTTTCGATGGTTCATGGGTCCTCCAGATTCTGTTGGCCTCCCTGCTACGAACTCCTCCATCATTAATCCACTTATACATTGAGCTTACTGAGAAGATGTTATTCGCTTCTAAGTTCCACTTACGTACGTTCTCCATTTTGTTAATAGGCTTACCCTCTATTCTAACGAAATCCTTCAACTTCTGTAGTTGCTCTACACATTCCTGAGATGGATGATTCTGTAGAATAATCTTAATTCTTCCACTTTTCCAAACTTCAGCAATCAACACTTGCTACTTCTCTGACAACCACCGTGAAAAGAGCTTGTATAGTGTTGTTTTCACACCACTTATCCTTCCAGAATCTTGTACCATTTCCATTGCCTAGCTCACACATTGTATTGGGGTGGAATATCTCTACTACTTTCGCTTCTCCTTTCCATAAGTAGGATGCATTGCCACGTTCACTTCTTCCCCCATATCTAAATTTTTTTCTTCTCCGATATAGAGCGAACAATTTGTACCACTAGTTTTTTTGTGTTGTGTGCATTTTCCATCACCATTTGCTCATCAAAGCTTTATTCATATCTCTCAGGTCCAGTATACCTAACCACCAGAATTCCTTCCACTTGCACACCCTGCCTCAATTCACCGGGTAAAAAAAATTTCTCCCTCGCTAGCTCGTTTCTATAGGAATCTCTTTCTACTCTTATCAATTCTTCTCATGAACATTTCGGAATTTCATAGATGGACATGAGATATGTTGGTAAATTGCTAAGAACAACATTGATGAAAGTGACTCTTCCACCAACCAACAAGAATCAACCCTTCCAGCCGTCCAGTCCATTCTCAATTTTTTTTTTCAAATAATGGCATCCTGCATCCAATCTTCCCTCCGCAAAACTCCTGGTTTAATTGGTATACGCAGATATTTCAGTGGGAACTTGCCGATATCGCATCCAAAGTAATTTTTTATGTCCCTAATTGAGGTGGATAAAACCTCTCCAAATGGGGTGACAGTACTCTTGTTTATGTTAATTTATAGTCCTGACCAAGCCTCAAAACATTTTATGACAATACCTAATGCTACAATTTACTCTTCCTTTGTCGTTCCAAACATTAGGGTGTCATCAGCATACTATAAAACCAGTATTGTGTCTTCTATTCCTTTGATTGACAACCATCAGATAATGTTCGAATATCTACCTCTATTGATCATTTCTGTCAGTTCGTCCACAATTAATGTGAATAAAAGTGGAGACAGCAGATTTCCTTGTATGAGACCCCTTCGACACAAATTTTTTAGACCCAGCTTCATGTTGAACTGTATGAAGGATTTACCTTCTCTAATACACATTTGCATCTGCATTCTCCATTTCGGTCCAAATCCTTTGAGCTCCAATGTTTCATCTACGCAGCCTCATTCAACTGTATCATATGTCTCTTCAAAATCTAGATTTAAAAGAAAACCATCGGCTTTACACTTGCATCCTCTAAAAACAATCTTAGGTGCCGACGCAATGTTGTCCATGATGTCCCACCCCTTAACAGAGCCACTTTGAGACTCCCTGACCACATCTTTCAGATGGGGTGACAATCTTTTTGCAAACACTTTAGTGGTAATCTTAAAGGATCTATTTAGTAGACTAATTGGCCTCAACTCTGATAACCTTAGTACCATCAACTTTTTTAGAATCAGAATATCGTTAGCATAATTGAGTCTATTAATATCCGCAGTGCCATAGTAGATCTCATGAAAGACCTCCTTCAAATCTCCTTTGATGATATTCCAATATAATATATAAAAGAAAATTGGGAATCTGTCAAGACCCAGTGCCTTATCTTGTCCCAAATTCTTAATGGCCTGGAAATTTTCTTCATATGTGAACACTTCTTCTATTCATTCACTCCCTATAATCCTGGAATCAATCCACATATCCTGGACAAGGTGACATCTATTTGGTTTCTTTTTTCTAAAAAACTCCCTAAATTTACCGTCTATATGTTGTCTAATCACTTCATCTTCTTCACCCCAATCCTTTTCCACATACATTCCAGAAATGTGATTATGTCTCCTTCCATTGGCCACCTTGGAAAACTTAGTGTTTGCATCTCCCCCATTGAGCCAATGTATCCTTCAACGTTGTCTCTACTAAAGTTCCTCCATCCCTCTATTCGTTGCATATCCTATATGTTCCTTGCAAGTTCTTCATACTCTACAACCAGAAGGTCCTTCTCTTCCTCTTTTAATTCCAGGTTTTGAATTTTTTCTCCTAATAGCTCATTCCTTCTTCTCATCTCTCCAAATTCTTCCTTTTCCCAGATTTTAATGCATTTCCGAAGCCGCCTTATCTTAATAATCCAAATATTCATAGTCTTCCGACCTCCGTGGGAATGTTCCAAGAATCTTCAATAATCTTCCGAGTATTATTGCTAAGGGTCCATGCCTTCTCAAAACGGAATGGTCGATGATGAGTATTGTTATAGGTGTGGCCGTGTAGGGCTAATGGAACATGGTCCGACTAGAACCTAGCAACATATTTAACGGCTGCTAAAGGGAAAGAACCCCCCCTCCCCCCCCCCCCCCCCCCCCCCCCCGCCCATCAGTTGACACTAAAATCCTATCAAGTTTGACCAGGGTAGGTTTTGCCTGCATATTGGTCCAGGTGAACTTCCTATTCGTTGGTTGCATCTTCCGAAGCTCCAACTCATTTATGGCCAGATTAAAGTTGTTTCTATCCTGTTGTCTCTCCCCTCTACCTCAATGTTCAAACTGAAATCTTGTAATATTAATGTAACCCCCGACCACCCAGGGCCCACCCGCCCACCCGCCCACCCCAAATAGTTTTAAGATCATCCCAAAATTGCCTCTACGTCTATAGTCATATGGACCGTAAATGGATGACACTATATTGACCCAGTTATCACTTCTACGTCTAAGGATTACTGACACCGAAAACCCCCCTCATAGTCATCAATAATCTCAAAAATAGTAGGGTCTACCCTAATAGCAATCTGCCCAGACTGCCCAATGGCCGACTTAAAACCCCTGTCGAAATTCCTAATAGATCTAATCCCTAAAAATCCTCATTACTAGGTTTCTCAATCATCGTCTCTAGTAGCGCATAAATGGATGGTTTAGTCTTAGCTATGGTATCACTAATCAGTCTGCTCTTAGATCTCTGACGCATCCCCCTAGCATTACAAGAGATGTATAACATTGGAAACACAATATAACACCTCTATCTACAAATATTCTACCGTTGCTCACAAAAGGCTATAGACACAGTTTATTGGCATCCCCTCTAAGAATATTGATCATCTCTAAATGTTTTACTTTTTTGGAAGCTATGGCTAGACCGAAAAGACTTGCATAGTAAATAAGAGTATTATTAGAAATTAAGCTTGTAATAGATAGATTATCAACTGACATACATCCAAAAACATATGCTGGTTCTTTGGATTTTGCAGCTGCTTTGATAAGATCCTCCTCCCTTGGCCCCTGTGATCCTCATTTGTCTATTTACCGCTTACTAATTCCTGAACTTTTTGTTCCTATTCCTTAGTGTTTGCCTCTGAGCCATTACCGTCTCCTTGTATACAGTCTAAGGGACCAATCATCTTGCCCCATATATTCCTTTCCATCCTCTCCTCTTCCTTATTATATTCCCCGCACTCCATAACCTCTCCTTCTCTCGTTCTTTTGTTGTTTTATGCCTTCATTCCTCCTCCCCATCTTCCAACGAGTAGTTGTCACATGAATCAGTAATTGATTTATCTCCCACCTTATTGCTATCCTGATTTATGTCTTTCTCCACATTACAGTTGAGGCCTAAATCCACTCTAATATTGTCATTATTTGGAATAATAATAGCAGGCCTAATGAGCTCTTCTTTCCTTCGGCCCAGCCCAAAACCCAGGTTCTGTTTTGTGTTTTTCATCACCGTCGCCCTTACATTTCCTCAAACTCCGCTCTGGAAAGCAACATCATCTCCAATCCCCTACAGCTACTTTTCGCATTCCCCTCAAGCCCATCGCCCACGTGGTGCTTCAAAATACCTCTTTCTCTGTCCAACGTTATACCGTGACTATGACAATTCCTTTTGCCGCGCTCTAGAATGCCATTTGGTCTCTGAAAACTACCCCCCTCTTTCTTCGCTCCAACTGTAACTTGACATGTGTCGTGAGCCTAGGTCCCACATTGATTTACTCCCTCTTTACCACACTATTTCTATGAATGATATGAATGGTCTTGATTAATCTTTCTCTCATGCAATGACTGAGACGTGATAATTTGTTTCCCCTTTGATGGATTCCCTAGATTAAAATCCTTTTGATCCAATGACCATTGTGTTTCTTCCCCCTCTAGATTCTCCGAACCATCAATTTCTTCTTCCACCTCGTGTGCCATGGAGCTCTTGAACGAAATGCTATTCTTTCTCTCTATAATCACCTTCACTTCATATACCTCATCTTCAAAATTCCACCTGTATCATGGAGGGTCTGGACGCGAGCTCCTTTACTCCTATTCGGATTTGGGCCTACTCTCTACTACTTTGCACCATTGTATTCTTGTCAAGGTCAATTAAAACCAAAAGTCCTCACCATATTCTAGAAGCCCGAGTGCACCCAACAATGGAATGGAAAATCGAAAACCCTAATCTAAATTGAAGATGGGCTCCAACCTTAAGCGCTTCTATACTGCGCGACCATCTGACAAAGGTGATGTAGCAGTCTTCTCCTTCCAAATCCCTAATAGCCACAACCTCCTTCATCCTCTTCCCATTTTGACTGTGCACAAAGAAATCATTTTGAGCGAGACGTTGCACTTTCCATTTCCAGTTGAGGCTATTCGTGGGGTTAACTTCCAATAGCTTCTCATTTTCTTCGACTGTTGGGCTCCATGTGCGTGCCTTGATCATAGCACACATCTTGAAACATCGTTCAAATTCTACCATAATGGGTGTTGGGGTGATCACTGCTCTAATGATTTTCCTTCCTCCGGCTACACTCTATTATGCTTTGCTATGATCGGATTGGGTTGGACTAACTGTTATTGGCATTGATTTGGACTAGGATCTCACTGGAGCCTTGTGCTTAGAGTAGTCATTCGAAATGTGCTCGAATCGCTTATAGGTGTAGCAAAATCAGTCATTTGTGTACTCATGGATAGTGTGACCCTTTTGCACACATTTATGGGACATTTTGCCTCGCTCTGATTTTGCCGACTTTGATGCGTTGAGGGTCGGTATCTACTCTGCCTTCCTCATCTTCTTCGGGTGCACTAGGATCCACTCGCCCTCCTCTTCTCTCTTTTTAGTCTCCTCCAGCTTCGGTGACACTCTACTCCGGTGGTCAGATTGTCGTCTGTAGCGATCTCTTCCATTCTTGATAAGCTCTAAGTAGGATCTCCTACTATTCTCCGCCCATTGGAGTTCTTCTCTCTATCTTCGATGAACGTCTCCTCATTTTCTCCTCCATGTTCCTCTCATCTTGTCCTCTACTCTCTCTCTCGAGCGGCCTCAATGGACCACTCGAGGCTCTCTCAACTCCGACCGACCATGCCCTCTAACGGGTTCGCCGGCGCCGATCCTCTCGTTGCTCCTCTTAGACGGACACCTCTTAGTCTCGAGTTACCTACCTCGCTCGGCCATGGGTGCGTGGTTGGTGTTGGAGGTTTGGATGGTGTTCCTAGAGTGGTAGTGGTGTTGGTTCCTCATTTTAGTGGATATCAGTTGTTTGATTGCTAGTTCACCTAGAGACTTGAAGATGTTATATTGACGTAAGTGAGCTAGGTTTTCTTAGAGGAAATCAGCAAATTATTTCTAAGATAGTTAGATGTGTGGGTGTTTCGTTGTTGTTTTTGTTTTTCTTTTTATTGTACTTCTTGTTGTTGTTGATTTCTACTAGCATCAAAGGTGAGTCGTATTTTCATGAAGGATGTGTATGTGTTTATTTGTATATACAAATATTGAAGTTGGAATTGTAGTTTTTGAATAGTTTGTGTGGATATAAGTGGATAAAATATATGTTTTGTATGTGAATTTTACGAAGTATAATTTTGCTACCTCTTTTCGTTCTATCATGGTTTTGTAGAAGAATCAATATATTGACGTGCATCTACTCCACTAGATATTAGGAAATGTTATTATCCAGTGTGGTAGGTTTTGAGGGTAATCTCAGATTAAATACACTTCGGAAAAATTACAAAAAAATATCGAAACCTAGCTATGGATCCATGCGAAAACCATAAACTGTGTTTAAAATTTTACCTTGAAGATGGATCTGCTGTCTCCACAGTGTGCCAATCACAACACTACAATTTTGCGGTGCCTCTATGGTATCCACACGAATGGATCAAATCAAGCATTTCCTCAGGCCGCGGTGCTAGCTGCGGGAAGGGGATGTTCCTCACGGTCTCTCTCTTTCACAATTTTTGTGACGGCTAGGGTTTTCTCATATATCTCTTTTCCACAGCTACGTATCATATATATAGGTGCAGAATATCAACCCTAAGAGAGTAATGAGGCTGTTGGACATCTAACCTGGTTCAGATTCGTGTATGGGCCTTTGAACTTTAGTCAGCCCATTTAATCTAATTAAATGTCCAACCAATGTCAGGAGTCTAAGTCTTACTTGGATCCCTAATTAAATTCCTCTTATGAATTTAAATTTCAATTTCGATCCATTCTAAGTATGTGACCTTGTAGGTTCCCATTATGTTGAAAGTAATATTAAAATCATATTCTAGTATAACAAATAATGAGCGGTATCTAGCAAGACATTACTGCTACTCAAGTAACGGAAATATCAATGATTAGACATAACCTATCCGTGATCAATGTTACCATGTAGTCTAGTCCCTTTGTCTAGATATCTTAATTGACCACAAGGCATAGAGCGTGTCACCCTTGTATAGTTCAATCTTTGGTTTCGTGATGTCCGAGTAGACTTACTAAAACAAATGAGCTCAATATCTCACATTGACTCATTTGAGCATGACTAGAATGAGATATGGTCATCATCAGTCTACGCAGATACTAGTCTTTATGTATTATTGTTGTCCTAATTCACTATAATACTTGACTAGGAACATTTAAAAATAGTGTTCTGATTTCAGCCAATTGGATCTCACAATCAAGTCATGCACTTGATATCCTATGGTATTGAACTACTATTCTAAGAACTTTATTATGTTTATTTATTCACAATAAAAAAAACAATAAATGAATGCCTCATGTATGAAATAAACAATATGATACAATGTAAACTAGTAATGTCAATATACAACTGGCCTCTAGGGCATACACCAACACAGCGTTCGTGTACCGTTGTTGTAGATGTTTGATATCATCCCTCCCTTGAGGTCAGTGAGTTCCATTTTTTTCTCTCCCTATCATTTAAGACAGGGTAAAATGCGAGAAACTGACATGTACTTTTAAGTCCAAGCATATAACTCACCTGCAAAATTGGTCAACTCGCATAACCACCTACGGTGGATATGGAATTAGTCAATCGTTGATTTTTAAGTTATGTATAGTGCACATATTTTGCATATGATGAAAATATCCTGTACTGGTTAGTAATTTTTGTTACATATAAGTACTTTCTGATGTGGGAGCAACAGATGATGAGTTCTTTTGATGGAGAGAAAACAGAGATCTCAGCCGTAGATCTGACCCTGATGAGAGGCTTATGTGTAGCAGGAATATGTGGCTCTGATGGATGTTGTCCACCGAACACCTGCAAAAAATCCTGAAACACTAGGAGTATTCCCGGCGACAAGCCCTCGGATGATCAAGTCAGCAATCAAGGCGTTGAAAACGGGATTTGGTGAAAAAATGATTACCTAGTAACTGTGGAGGTAGACCAGTATTTATAGGCCAGTGGAGATCTGTTAGGAAAGATTCCTCAACTGCCTAATTTAGATTCTGTAAATTAGGGATATGATCAAGTTGTTAATCGCCTCATTCTAGGGGATTGGATTACTGGCCATGAATGGTTGATCAACTCCCCTTTGGTGGGTTGAGTTGAGATGGCGGGCCTGTGGAAGGCCCGTGAACCGTCTGTGGGCCTGCGACTGCTCATGGAATTATTATTCTAGCCCAAGGAACTTCGAGATCTGTGCTAGGATTGTGTGGTGTGGATTAGCCACAATTTTACCCGTATCAAAACCCAACAAACCCATTAAATTTAAACCCAAACCCATCAAAATTGAATACAATTCAATAATCTCATATATTACTCCTCACCCTCTTTATGTACTCTCTCCTTCCCCTTTCTTTACTTCGTCTCTCCCACCCTCTTAAACCCAAATCCAAAAAACTCATTAAATTTGAACCCAACAACCCATCAAATCTAAATCTAAACCCAACAAACCCATCAAATTCAAATCATATACAAATAATCTCATATCTTTCTCCTCACCCTTCACCTCCTCTTTCCTTTTTTTTTCTTCTTCTCTCATACTTCTTACATGAAGCCATTTAAACCCGAAATTCGAAACCCGAACTCAAAACTAAACCCAAAATTTAGAATGAGGTATCATGCTTTGACCTAAAAGTACATATGGGTTTCTCGCTTTTAACCCATTTGGTATCTTTTTGTGCACAATAACTAAATAAAATAAACAATTAGCAAAAAAACTAAAAAAACAACTTGCAAAAAGAGAAAGTAAGAAAAAGTTTCATTGTATCCCTATTTCAAATCTTTAACCAAATTATATCTATATATTATGCTAATAGGAGAGAGAATGTATTCCCTCTCTTTACTCCATTTCAAAATGGATAAATGAGAACAAAAGTAGGATTTCACACATAGCTTAACACGTGCACACACCCAGCCACCGCCTCTACTCATTTTTCAACCGTCTGATCATCTAGTTGCGCGAAAACGTGCATAATCGAGGCTCTCGATCGCACCACATCGCCACCCAATCACACATGTCCAATTCACTTAGCGGGCGAGCCCATTACGTGATCAACATTCCATGTCGCGCCACATCACCACATCATCCTGACACCTTATTCCACTCAGCGGGCGAGCACAGGCTCCATGGGCGATCAAGATTGCTCCAAAAATCACGCCAGCTCGATAAATCAATAAATAATAATAGAAAATAATTTAAAATTAGGAAATTAAATTAAAAATTTTAAAAAAACTATTAAATACATAAATTTAATTAGAATTTCTGAAAAAATAATTAAAATTTTGGAATCAATACAATATATTATGTTAAACCACTTTTGTCTAGAATTTTTCTTATTTTTCCTTTTTAAAATTAAAAAAAGGAGGGAAAATGTAGAAGATAACTCACCACTCTTACTCCATCCAAATTGGAATTGGAATCTTCTTTATTATATAGATGTTATTAGATGAATTTTTCAAAAAAAAAAGTTTTATTATTTTCTTTTTTTTATTTTAAATTTTGTGCTGTATTGCACGGATTATACTACATATTATATTAATAGTTTTGCCCGTTGACACGTGCCTACGGTATGTCTTCTAAATGGTGCACTTGGTTTGATTATATAAAATAATTTTAGAGGTCCAGCAAATTAATTGAAGTAGAAAACATTACATGAGGAAGCACCATATCTACCTTTAAGCTCAACCATCGCCTTCTTGATCATTAGCTTGAACTTACGTGGAATGCGTATAGTTTGTTAGAAACACTGCATAGAGTTTTTTTAAACTTCAGCATCACTTTTATATGTTTGTAATAGTTATGCAAGGACATGATCATATAGGTTTTATAGAGCTTACTCTAATCCCATAACCACTATGAGCATGTCTAAATATAATGGTAACCCAAGTGCCGGTGTGAAGGTATCTACAATACCAATTGATATGGCTAAAAGGAGGGTTAAATCAGAACCGTCCAAATCGGGCACGAATCTTAAAGTTTGGGGGTAAAATGAAAATTTCACCTACAAACGGGTCTGAAACGGGAACTGGGCCTTTTTCCAAAGGCCCAATAACCCATGAACGAGTCCATCTTACTGGCACGGATTCCAACCCGCAAGAAGCCCAGTCCAGCTGGATAGGAGAATTAGGGTTTATGATTAACCTTAATCAACGGCCCTGATCACTTCTATCCATCCACTGGGAAGTAGGGATTTGATCTTATCCCGAAACTGGTTCCTAAGGCAGCTATAAATACCCCCCATCCCCCACTTTTACCAGGTAATCAATCTTTTGCCAATCAAAGCTCTTTCATAATCTTCCTGATTACTGACTAGAGCGTCGGAGGGTGCATCGCCAGAATCAACCCCGGTGTTTCGCACTTTTTGCAGGTCAACGGCGGGAGATCACGGTCAAACTACTGGTGAAGTGTGTTCAGGTTTGGCTATTCAACTTCCCTCGAATCTAAAAATCTATCTGTTTGCCCCCACACCGATTTCAGCGGCAACAGATTGGCGCCGTCTGTGGAAAACACGAATAGCAATCCATCCTATTCCATCGGTTAAGATCACCGCCAGCCATGCCTCCCAGGAAACTGAGATCCATAGGGTCCAACCGCAGGCCCACTCCTCCTCAACCACAACAGGAGGTCCCCCTCCAAATCGGCCAGCAGCAGGGGCAACTCCCTCCTCAGCCTGATCAGCCCCTGCAGCAGGAGCACCTCCTCTTCAGAACCCTCAGCCCCAGTGGGGTCAAGTCAGGCCCCAGAACGTCGGTATCGGGACCTCTCATCCTCATCATCAGAAGCAACCTCTCCATCGCGACCACATCTCCGTACATAACCCTTCAACCGATTTCATGGCATCTCACAACCCCCGGCCTTCAAAAGACCTCCGTAACATCCTCATCAACCGGCAGAAAGAAGAGGACCTTCGCCACCGTTTGGATGAAAGACAGGCCCGTGAGGGAGCCTCCCGCTCAGAATATCCAAATGAGCGATCTCCTCGTCACCGCGACCACAGGAGGTCCCCTCTTTATAGAAAACGGAGGGAGTCCCCTGAATACCGTCGAAGAAGGCATCATTCTCCCGCTGGTTGGTAGCCCCAGAAGGACGAGAACGGACCTATCACCCGAGCCGAATTCCAACAGTTCCAGGCTACAATCCTGCAGGCCCTAAATCTCCCATCAAACAACAATAATAATGCTCAGAGGGTCCCCACTCCTCCGCCAGTTCAAAGCCCTCGTCCTCGGGCTCTAAGTCCTCCTCAAGCTCCGAGCCACCGCCGTCATATCTCTATTCCTTGTCATTCTCCGAGCTACCGTCGCTGTAGCCCATGCTCCCCTTCATACGAAGATAAGTCCAGAGGCTCACTGGGATACCGTCGAAGGGATGATGCAGTCTATCGCCGTCTCTAAGAGATGGAGAGGCACCTCGGTTAACTAGACAGGGAAGAGGAGCTAAGAGAGAGGACCTTCCGCCCAAGCAGACCTCCGTTCTTCCGAACCATCATGGAGGCTCTCATTCCAGTAAACTTTAAGCCACCGCAGTTCGAGACATATGCGGGAGAGTCAGACCCCGTGGATCACATCGAGAGTTTCAAAACTCTCATGATGATCCACCAGGCTTCCGATGCTCTACTGTGCAAGACCTTCCCAACTACTCACAATGATCCGGCTCGGGAATGGTACTTCCGCCTCGCCCCATCCTCCATCTTCTCTTTTGAAAAATTTGAGACCCTCTTTATCACCCACTTTGTGAGCAGCCGCCGAACCGAGAAGACTAGTATTTCACTACTCTCACAGGATGCCTCGCGGCTATAAGGTGCTTCCTGTCTAAGTCAGGGGAGAAGTGTCTTCCTATTTTCAATCCCACTCGGTGGTCATCCTTACCGACCAGCTGCTCAAGCAAGTCTTGCATAAGCCCGAGACCTCCGGGCATCTGATGAAGTGGTCGATCGAGCTAAGTCAGCATGACATATCTTATCAGCCTCGGACCGCTATCAAAGCCCAAGCATTGGCCGAGTTTAAAGTAGAAAGCACCATACCGGAAGTAAGTCAAGCAGAAAATGGGCCACCCATTTGGACAGTGTATGTAGATGGGTCTTCTTGCACCGAAGGGAGCAGAGTCGAAGTCATTCTGGCAGGCCCAGATGACTTCATCCTCCAATACTCCATCCGCATCAACTTCAAAGCTTCCAATAATGAAGCAGAGTACGAAGCCCTAATAGCAGGCCTGGGCATGGCTCGCAAGGTAGGAGCGCAACGTGTCCGAATATTCAGTGACTCACAGTTGGTGGTTAATCAGGTCTTAGGAGACTACGAGGCGCGAGACGATCGAATGGTCAAGTACCTAGTCAAGGTCCAAAGTCTCATGGCTTCGTTCGAAGAGGCACAAATCCAGCGGATCCCTAGAGAAGAGAACTCCCAAGCAGATGCCCTCTCAAAATTGGCATCCTCCTCCCTTCAGGGTCTCAAGTAGACCGTCCTGATCGAAGTACTCCTAAGACCAAGTATCGAAGAGGAAATCCCCGACTCGATGGAGTCGCTGCCTGTCCAATTCAAGGATAATTGGATGAAGCCTTTGATAGAGTTCCTCAAGTATGGGACCTTTCTCCAAGATCCTAAAGAAGCCCGTCGAATCCGAACGAGAGCGGAGCGGTACATCCTTGTCGAAGGAGTCTTGTACAAACGCTCCTACACCCAAGTAGATGGCAGACCCTACTTGAGATGCCTCTCCCCGGAAGAAGCCTTGTATGCCTTTCAAGAACTCCACGAAGGTATAGACGGAGCCCATTCAGGGTCAAGGTCCCTCGCCAAGAAAGTTTTGAACTACGGGTACTTCTGGCCTACCCTACTTCGAGATGCCGAGCAACATGTCTGGCAATGCAGCCCTTGTTAGCAGTTCTCCAACATCCGCTGGCTATCCCAAGCACAACTCACGTCTCTCTCGAGTCCAAATCCTTTCACAATGTGGGGGATGGACTTGTTAGGTCCGTTCCCACCAGCTTCAGGCCAGCTCAAATTCCTAGTTGTGGCAATCGACTATTTCTCTAAGTAGATCGAGGCCAAACCACTAGCTACTATTACAGAGAACAAAGTGCTGTAGTTCTTTTGGAAAAATGTAATCTGTAGGTTCGACGTACCTCGAGTCCTAATAACAGATAATGGAACACAGTTTACAGGGACAGCATTCCGATCTTTATGTGAAGACCTCGGCATTCAGCAATTCTTCTCCTCCATCTCACATCCTCAGTCTAATGGTCAAGTAGAAAATGCCAACAGGCAGATCCTTTCCGGTATCAAGAAGAGACTAGACAAGTCGGCCAAAGGCTTATGCGCAGAATAACTTTCTAACGTACTGTGGAACTACCGCACTACGAAAAGGATCCCCACAGTTGATTTGCCCTTCAATCTCTCCTATGGGTCCGAGGCTGTAATCCCCTTAGAAGTTGGCTTGCCATCCTCTCGCCTTATTGACTATAATGAAGAGCAGAACGCTAGAGAGCTCCGGACGAATTTGGACATGAATGATGAGCTCCGTGAAAGAGCTTCAATTCGCTAGCAAAATTATCGAAGAAGAATCGAGCAGACCTACAACAAAAGGGTCCGTCCTACAGATCTTAAGGAGGGGGACTTAGTCCTCAGAAAGCTGGCCATCTCATTCCCCAGCCAAAAGAGCAAGCTAGCCCCGAATTGGAAAGGACCATACAAGGTCTCCAAGGTAGTTCGGCTAGGAGCATATCGTCTTGAAGATCTCGAAGGCAGAGAGATACCAAGAACTTGGAGCGCCGGCCATTTACTGAAGTACCAAGGGGGTGTTTGAACGCCTCTTCGAGTACCTTCAAATATCGAGCCTTTCAAATCTTTTTATTTGTACTTACTTCTTTATCTTCCCATTGTAATAACGGCTTGCAACTTAGAAGCAGTCGATTATCAGTTATCAATAAAGAACTTCTTTCCCCTGATAATTCTCTTGTGATTATTTTATCTCTCTATTTAAGACCTTTAATTCCACCTACTCAAACGACGAGTTCGGAGTCCAAAATTTGGCTCGATTTTGCTTTGCAAGCCCCCTCTTAAGCGAGCTAGAAGTGCTTTGCCATTTGGAACTGCTCCCACAACCGTTGAAATTTACTCAAACGATGAGTTCGGAGTCCAAAACTTGGCTTGATTCCGCTTCGCAAGCCCGCTCTTAAGCGAGCTAGAAGTGGTTTGCCATTCGGAACTGCTCCCACAACCGTTGAAACTTACTCAAACAACGAGTTCAGAGTTCAAAATTTGGCTCGATTCCGCTTCGCAAGATCGCTCTTAAGCGAGCTAGAAGTTATTCGCCATTTGGAGCTGCTCCCACAACCATTGAAAACTCAAATGACGAGTTCGGAGTCCAAATTTTGGCTCGATTCCGCTTTGCAAGCCCGCTCTTAAGCGAGCTAGAAGTGGTTCGCCATTCGGAACTGCCCCCACAACCGTTGAAACTCACTCAAACGACGAGTTAAGAGTTCAAAGATGGGTTCGACTCCGCTCCTACCCCTCGCTCATAAGCGAGTAAGAAGTGGTCCGCCCTTTAGAATACTCTTACAACCATAGACGATTAACTAAACACACAAGCGCAGAAGAATAAACAAGCTTTCACTTCCATGAAGACTAAAGTTCGGGGAAACACAGATTACAAGACCAGCTACTCAGTTCTCTACAACGATTAAAAAAATTCGAAAAAGCCAAAATTACAACAACTCTTTCAACGCTTCTTCGGGATAGGGATGTTCCGGTTAAAGACACCTGGGGACGGCGGCGCCTAACCTCGGAGCTCGTCTCTAGACCAGCAAATTGAGACGCATCCTTAGCACTGCCTCTAACGGTGGCCCCAACGGATGCTCCGCTCGACGAAGCAGCCACCCCACTTTGTGCGTCGACAGGGCTCTACCAAGCAGCAGGCGAGCAAGTCGCGAGCTCGTAAAAAGAAATCCCCCTCTCGCTCTCTTCACGAGTGCACGACGTGCTTCTGACGTTGACCCGTTCAGGCTGGGGTTTGAGGCGAGCCACCTCCGCCTAGAGCTTGACGATTCGATCCTTCAGAGAGTCATCCTTCACGGCTATCTTGAAGCGAGGAAGCCGAGCGGAGCTTGCGGCATCAGATCTGTTGGCAATAATTCGATGGAGATGAGTGACTTCGATGCTCTTATCGACCATAATCCTCTTCAGTTCGTCAACCTCCGCCGTCGCCTTGCTCGTGGTTTCTAACAGCTCATCTCGCTTGGCGATCAACTTGTCCATCGCCGCTGTTAATTCTTCTCTCTCTGCCAAAAGCTCGTCTTCGGCTATCGACAATTCGTGAACCTCAGCTAACAGCTCGCCACTCTCCACCGTAACATCAAATAGCGCCTGCCGAAGAAACTCCACCTCCCCTTTGGGAGGGGCTTCTCGAGCTTGTTTCTTTAACTGCTTCAATTCGGAGATACGCTTTGCCAGCGATAGCTTGAGATGTTCTACCTCTAACTCGCTCTTGAGAAAACACTCTCGACTGCGAGAAAGGTCCAACTTCGTCGCTCCTAACTCAGCTCGAAGACGAGAGCCCTCAGCCACTTCAGTATTCGGAGATGCCTCGACCAGACACAGCTCTGTGATCTAAAAAGCGAGAGTACAACAATACTGAGTTCAAGTAACACTTAGCTATATTTTAGAGCAAGCAGTTCTCAACACTTAGAAGAATTTCAAAAGTTCAACACTATAAACATGGGCCAAAACTTCAAAAGTTCTTCATTTCATTAAAGTTTAAAAAGTACAAAAGAAGGCGGTGGCCAGTCCGCTATTGTGTGTCGATACAAAAAAAAAACCGCTAAAACACAGGAAAAACTCTAAGGAAGTTGAGTGTCCACCTCGGCGGATGGATCCACAAGCGCCAAGGCACCTTCGCCGCCTTCAGCTCCCCCTGTCGCCGGTGCCATGGCTAGTGGCGTCTCAGTAACTACGTCTTCATCGCCGGTGACCTCCTCTTCTCCTTCATCTTCTTCTTCTCCTTCGGCGAAAGTCTTCTCCTTGTCAAGGAACAAGAAGTATCCCGAACAGTCGAAGTCGGGGACATGTTCGCCGACATCCTTCAGTGCCTTAGCGTAGGCCTTGCGCATGTTCTGCTCAAGGTAGCCAATCGCCTCCTTCTCCGCCGCCGCCTTCCCTTTTCACGCTCGGCTGCCCACTGTCGAGTCATCTCCTCCTTCTCCGTGGCGGCGGAGTCCTTCGTCTTCGCCAATGCCTCTTTCAACAGCCGCATCTTGTTGGCTTGCATATCAATCTTGAGCGCGGCCGCCTCTAGCTCCTTCATGGCCTTCGAATGCTCCAACCTCTCCCGATCTTGAAGAGCTCTCAGCTCCTTCTCCTGCTCTGCCACTCGCTTCAAGAGGTGGCTGAAGTGACAGATCGCCTACGAACAAAAAGTAAGTGGCGATTTAAAGAAGAACAAAAAGAAAGGGGCGAAAGGTTGAGCGAGAAGCCAAGACTTACCATCATCTGCGCTTTGGCAATCTCCAAGGCCGAATCGCCCATGGTCCCATGCTCCATCGCCGCCTTGTCTTTCGGCGTAGCAAGACTGCGGACGGCGTCCATGCCACTCGTCGAGTCGCCAAGAAAGCCATCGTGCCTGAGGACCTGCCAATCCGGCACGAAGAGCTTCTTCAGTTGGTCCGTCAGAATCTCCTCGGCCACCACCGTGCGAGGCGGGGCTGACAAGCCAAGAGCGACCGAACAGTCGAGCTTTTTGCCGGCGGAGCAACGGAGAGAGGGGCAGCCTCCAAGTCAACAATGGGTGCGGCGGCGCTCTCAACTCGAGCCGTCTTCGACGCGGTTGGGTGAGCTACGGCGCGCTTCCTCTTTCTCTCTTCGACACGCTTGCCGCTCAGTGCCGACCGCCTGTTCATGATGTCGTCGAAATCCATGGCGGCGGATCCTGCGAGCAAAAAAGATAGAAAAAAATGAGAAAGATTAGAATCTTCACATTCTATCAAAAAAGGAAGATTAGTCTCGTACTAGAGTCCATAGAGCTAAGGCCTCCCCCGAAGAGGCACTCCTCGGTGATCTCCTTCCAGTGTAAGGTCGGCCGATCCAAAAGGATGCCGACCATCTTGTCCTCCACCGGACACAGACAGGGGTCCACCTTTGCCCTCTTCGGCATGTCTTCTCTCCATACTGTGGGGATGTCCCACGACTTATTACTCCGAACAAGGAAATACTTGTCCTGCCAACACTTCACTAAGTCGGGGTTGTCGACCAGCTTTACGCCCTTCCGAGCGGTGAGATAGAAGCGGTACTCCGTCCTCGTTTTCTGATGGATCTTGTACAAATGGCGAAGCACGTTCATGTTCGGCTCGATCCCAGCCGCCTGGCAGTGGAGGACGTACCCCGTGACATGCCACCACATGTTCGGCATCAGTTGAATAGGGCTGACCCCATACCACTGTAGCACTCCCCTGACAAAAGGATGCAGAGGAAGACAAAGCCCGGTGTAAAAAGCATCGTAAGGAAAAATGCAAGTGTCAGAGGGGAGAGAAGAGCAAGATCGGACCCCTGGCCCTGGGACGATGAGTTCGAACTCCGGAGGGATCACGAAGCACATCCAGACCATTCGCAGATCGGACTCCTTGAGGATGCTGACGATTTCGTTTGCCTCCGTGAGCTCCCTCGGATCGTTCACCTCGTTAAACGGAGCCAGACCATGCTCCGCTCCCCTCAAAGCCTCCGGACTGTACTGCCTGGTTCCCCCTAGAGTGGATACGGCAATCGAATGACGGTCGGACACTCCCATCCGCCGATCCCTCTCCACAATCGTCTCTACAACTGTCAAAGAATGGGCTGCCTTGCCACCTCTGCCGATGGTGCCAAAATTTTCTCCTACTTTCGGAGAGGACAAAACGATGGTGGCCTTTCCCTTGCCGACCGAAGGAGGAGTCGACCGAGGAAGTACTTCAAACTCACTCGAGGAGGAAGCCTCTTCGCCGGACGACACCCTAGACATCTATCTAAATTAAAATAAGTTACCTATGAAGTGACAAGCACGGTCGGAATACTCGTCGAAGATCGGGGAGAATGCCGGAAGCTTTGAGAAGAAGAGAATACTCTGGTGAAGAAAAAAGAGAAAGTGAAGTAAGAGTGAAGGGGGTTGGAGACTTATAGGAAGGCTTAATAGGCTTGGGCCGCACAACCTGACCGGCCCAACAAGCGCAGAAGTCTAAGCGGTCAAGTATACGAAACGACAAAAATGAAGTGGCCAGTCAACGCACTTGGGTTCGCCATTTCGTTCGACAGGACGTTCGCCAGCCTCACCGTCCAATCCGAACAGACGTGTTTCCGAGCTGAAAACACCAAGAAATGTATTGACCAGTCAACGCACTTTCGCTTGCAGTCTCGTTCGCCTAACTCGACAGGACGTTCGCCAGCCTCGCCATCAAATCCGAACAGACGCGTTTCCGAGCTGAAAACACCAAGAAATGCGTTGACCAGTCAACGCTCTTTAAGCTTGCCATCTCGTTCGCCAAGCTGACGAGACGTTTGCCAGCCTTGCCATCAAATCCGAACAGATGCGTTTCTGAGCTGAAAACACCAAGAAATGCGTTGACCAGTCAACACACTTTCGCTCGCCGTCTCGTTCGCCTAACTCGACAGGACATTCGCCAACCTCGCCGTCAAATCTGAATAGACGCATTTTCGAGCTGAAAACACCAAGAAATGCATTGACCTGTCACCGCTTTTTAAGCTCGTCGTCTCGTTCACCAAGCTTGACGGGATGTTTGCCACGCTTGCTGTCAAAACCGAGCAGACGCATTTCCGAGCTGAAAACACCAAGAAATGCGTTGACCAGTCAACGCACTTGGGCTCACCGTCTCGTTCGCCAAACTCGACAGGACGTTCGCCAACGTCGCTGTCGAATCCGAACAGACGCATTTCCAAGATGAAAACATCAAGAAATGCGTTGACCAGTCAATGCACTTTTGCTTGCCGTCTCGTTTGCCTAACTCGACAGGACGTTCGCCAGCCTAGCCGTCAAGTCCGAACAGACGCATTTCCGAGCTGAAAACACCAAGAAATGCATTGACCAGTCAATGCACTTTTGCTCGCCGTCTCGTTCGCCAAACTCGACAGGACGTTCGCCACATCGCCGTCAAATCAAAACAGACGCGTTTCCGAGCTGAAAACACCAAGAAATGCATTGACCAGTCAACGCTCTTTAAGCTCGCCGCCTCGTTCGCCAAGCTGGACGGGACGTTCGCCACACTCGCCGTCAAAACCGAGCAGACTCATTTCCGAGCTGAAAATGCCAAGAAATTCGTTGACCGGTCAACGCGGCTTCACCGTTCGCCAAACTCCACAAAATGGTCGCCACGGTCGGCACCCTGTTCAGCGCGTTCGCCTCACCATACGTCGAGAACGGGAAAACCCTTTCTTTTCTGGTCGTCCGATCGCCCAGATCTCCTTGTCGCTGCATGATCAGCGGTTCAGATTTGGCCACGTCATAAATGGTATTAAAAATCTATTTTTTATTTATTTAATTCAATTATTTAAAAATTGCAAAAAAAATGATTAAAAATTCAAGAAAATTAATTAAAAATTCTAAAAAATAATTATAAATTCGGAAAAATATTTTTTGAACCCCCGGCTAAATAATTATTGCTTGGAATAGCTAATTAATACCCCCGAACAACAAATCACCAGCTCGCAAAATTAAATAACTAATCCCAAAAATAAATAAAAATCACCAAAAGTCCAAAAGAGCTCGAGAACAATCTTGAGCGCACAACCAACACCAAAAATCACCATAATACCTCATATAAAGATTCGACACCCCTCATATGGACTCTGATACAACTCTGCAAGCCATTACAACAGTAAAACTACTCCTCAAAGGCTGATCAAACTCATTCTTCAGGAGTGGGGGGCTCGTGATATGGCTAAAAAGAGGGTTAAATCAGAACCGTCCAAATCGGGCACGAATCTTAAAGTTCGGGGTTAAAATGGTAATTTTACCTACAAACGGGTCTGAAACGGGAACTGGGCCTTTTTCCAAAGGCCCAATAACCCATGAATGGGTCCATCTTACTGGGCGCAGATTCCAACCCACAAGAAGCCCAGTCCAGCTGGATAGGAGAATTAGGGTTTATGATTAACCTTAATCAACGGCCATGATCACTTCTATCCATCCACTGGGAAGTAGAGATTTGATCTTATCCCAAAATTGGTTCCTAAGGCGGCTATAAATACTCCTCATCCCCCACTGTTACCAGGTAATCAATCTTTTACCAATCAAAGCTCTTTCATAATCTTCCTGATTATTGACTAGAGCGTCGGAGGGTGCATCGCCGGAATTAACCCCGGTGTTCTGCACTTTTTGCAGGTCAACGGTGGGAGATCACAGTTAAACTACTGGTGAAGTCTGTTCAGGTTTGGCTATTCAACTTCCCTCGAATCCACAAATCTATCTGTTTGCCCCCACACTGATTTCAGCGGCAACACCAATAATCCAAACATTTATTTGTCTGATACTCAGTTTGTAATTGAATTACCTCTTATTATTATTTCAGCAAAAATGTAATACATGAAGTTCTCAAAACTCTAATCCAAGCTAATCATTTCTTTTATTTCCACTTTGTCTCCCCACTGCACCTTTATAAAAAAAATAAAAATGGATCAATAACAAATTTACTTTAGCTGTCTTTCTTGAGTGGAGAGTTTGCACCCTTCACTATTAAACTTCAGTCATCTCAATCCTATATATCCAAACATGCACTAAAAGTTCTTATATGTTATGTTATTCATGGTTTCTAATAACCAGTTTAGGGAACACTTCACGATAATATATTCTCTTATAGTAAAAAAAATTAATATTGCATATTTGCCAAGTTATTTTAGGTTGCTGATCAACTTACCTGTTCTGCTATGGTTTTGAAGCCCAAATTGAGGCCTTTAAATAATCCATCACTCATTTGCGTACACCTTAAATCAAAACCAATAAAAAAACTCATCAAATAAATCACCAAATTAAAAAAAATTAAACCCAAAAATAAAACAATCATATCTCTCTGAACTTAGATCCCATGCACACACAAAATTCAAGTTAGCAAAAAAATGATTAATGCCCTGCTCACCCAAAATTAAAAATTAGAATGAGAATTTGGTTAATGAAATGAAATTAGAGTCGCCGCATCGCATGTATAGGCTCTCAATTCGGTGGAGGGGAGTCAGCGATACAGAGTCGCTTGATATTCGCACTCGATTTGGTGGAGGGGAGTCGCCGATATGGAATCAGTAGTGGATCAAATATCGGCGACGGTCTCTTGATTGAGTTTCGCGCTTGCAAGGACGATGGAGGCTTTGTCAATGGAATGGAAACAAATGTTTAAGAAAATGGTTTTAGGAATTTGGAGTTAGCGGTTTAAAAACCCTAGGAGAGAGAGAGAGAGAGAGAGAGAAAGAGAGAAATTGGAACTCTCTGGTTTGGGAAATAGAGGGAGCAAACTGATCCAAATAGGAGAGAGAGAAAGAGAGAAATAATTAAATAAATAAAGGAGTTTTTTTTTTGGGGGGGGGGGGTTGTCTTTTGGGAGTTTAGATATGGACCATTGAAGGAGAGCCACTTGATAGCTTTTCTTTGTGTTTTATTATGTACACTAGATTTGTCCGTGGACACGTGCCTACGACACGTCTTCAGAACAATACAACATATGAAAAGTCTTGTAAACAGTAAATCAACAATTATATAGCTTAAGTTTGAATAGTATAACAATAATTAGTTGTAAACAAAAGTCCATGTTTTCATTAGTATATGTTGAAAATAATTCTAAATTGGGGTATAAAAGTCAATGTTTCTATAAGTGTGTGTGTGTGTGTGTGTGTGTATATATATATACATATAGGGTTTTGCTCCATTGAAAATGGGTTCATTTTCAATGGGTTGGAAAACACCCATCCTGGCCGTCCGATCACCCTTGATCATGATCAGCGGCTATGATCGAAACCCACTAAGGTCTCCCACTAACACTGAGAAAAGCGGAGGGGTAATTTCGTCAATTCACGCCAAAAAACGTTTGGGACTTAGCATTTTTTTGGCGTGGATTTTTTTTTGTCCAAAAAAGTACTTAGGCCGTTGTTGGAGGCAACGGCCTAGGTTGTTTTTTTTAACAAAAAAACATACCTTGGCCGTTGTTCTCAACAACGGCCTAGGTATGTACAAGTATTTTTCCAAACACTTGTACGCACTCAGAGCTTCATCTCCCTCAAAACTCTCTCTCTCGCTAGTGGAGCTCGATAAACCCATTTCCCCAAATCGTAGCACTCTCTCTATCGAACTAAAAAACCTACTCTCTCTTGGTCGTTGCTTTTCACCGAATCTCTCCCTATTCTCAGTCTCTAGCCCTCTTCCTTTGAAGATCCCAATTACAAAAAAATCCTAACCCTTACGAAATCTATCCAACCCTAAAACTGTAATCCTGAATAAATTAGCCAAACCCTACTCCCCTTCCTTTCTCTACAGCAGCGCGCAGCGGCCTCCCGAACAGCCTCGTTGTTAAAGGTACTAATTTGTCTTACTTGAGTAGATCTAATTAGGCTAATTGATTGGAAATTTTTCTCCAATGTTTGAGTGTACAATTGTTATATTATACGTAGGTATTTATAGAGTAGGTAATTCTAGTTTAATTGGGGAAGTAGTCGTAGTATTAGTTGTTGTTGGTTTTTATTCGATGTTAGTAATAGAG
The DNA here is from genome assembly GCA_017893485.1 of Hemerocallis citrina. Taxonomy (NCBI): domain Eukaryota; kingdom Viridiplantae; phylum Streptophyta; class Magnoliopsida; order Asparagales; family Asphodelaceae; genus Hemerocallis; species Hemerocallis citrina. The sequence goes on from CM030360.1 coordinate 179,591,691, forward strand.
CACAAAGCGAACAAAAATTTGTGGAACTTTGCGAGTACGTCAAGCTCGCCATACACAAGCCAACGCAATTCGTAAAAGTGTGTTTGGATTCACGGTTTGAAGTGTACGGCCGTGTATCGCTTTCAATTCATTCCCGTGAGTGAAAGCGATACATCGGCGTATTTTGCAAACCGTGAGCCGAAACTCACCTCTACAAATTTTGTTGGCTCATGTATTTTGCCACCGTCCCACTCCCAAAGTATAGAAATTTTTTGATCTCGTTTGTGCGGATTTGTACCGTATATCAAACAACAATCTCAGTTCAAAAGTGAGGGGAATGCGAGCGAGACACGGCCTTATCTTGCAAACTGTGGATCGAAACTTACTTGTAGAAGTTCCGTTACCTTGTGTGCACCGAGCCGAACCCAATTGAAGAGTTTTGTATTTATATGACGTTGTTTTCGATGTTTTGTCACTTATTTTTGTTTCGTAGGTATATATATCGCAATCGTTTGTTAACAAGCTATTTTATATATAATGTGTATATTAATTGACCAATAATATATTTTTATCCCAGATGAACAATGATACGGAGAGTTCTGCTGCCGGCGATAATTTTGTGCGGGTAGAACCAATCACTGATTTCATGCCGATAGTCGAAGACTATCTGAAACCAAAGTTAGGTATGACATTTCCCACTTTAGTTGAGGCCGAAAAATTTTATTCTGCATATGCTCGTTGTGGGGGTTTTGCAATGCGTAAGGGTGGGAATAAATTAAAGGGGGGAATGGAAGTAGATAAAACATATCTCTGTAATAAAGCTGGGTCGTCGCCGGGTCAACATAGTGATGGTAGACATGGAATAACCAGTAGAATGGGTTGCAAGGCTTGCATTCGTATAAAATTGAACGAAACAAATAATACGTGGGTGGTGTATTCATTTCACGAAGAACACAATCAAAAATTCACCTCACCTGGTAGAAGGCACCTTTTGCCCCGGAACAGGTCCGTGTCAAATACGGACAAAAGGATTATAAACCAAAAGAACCAAGCTAATATCCAAACATGTCGACAAATGCTCTTCTTCGAAAGTGCTAGTGGTGGTCATGATCAAGTAGGATTCACAGAAAAAGATGTTAGAAATTTAGTTAGAGACTCGCAAGAAGCATTGAAAGGACACGATTCTACAATGCTAATTGATTTTTTCGAATCTAAGAAACAGACGAATCCTTCATTTTTTTTATGACATTCAAGTCGATCCCGAAGGGCGGTTGTCACATTGTATGTGGGTAGATGGTATTTGTAGGATGAATTACGAAGAATTTGGCGATGTAGTTTGCTTTGATGCCACGTACAATACGAACCGTTATGGAATGTTATTTGTTCTGTTTGTTGGAGTGAATCATCATTGGCAATCGACTTTCTTAAGAGGTGGGTTCATTCCAAATGAGACGGCCTCTTCGTTTGAATGGTTCTTTGAAAAGTGGTTAGGGGTTATAAATTGTGCTCCATCTAGTATTGTCACCGATCAAGACCGTGGGATCGCTGCCGCAGTTAAGAAAGTTTTCCCCCAGACTCGGCATCATTTTTGTATTTGGCACATTCTGGATAAATTACCCCAGGAGGTTTGTCTTGGTTTCGATGTTGACAAGTTTAGGGAGTCCTTGAAGAATATAATCTACAATTCGGAATATATACATGAATTTGTAGAAAAGTGGAATATTTTGATTTCGCAATACGGATTAGAGAGTAACAAATGGTTGAACGATATATTCGATATCCGTGAAAGTTGGGCACCCATCTACGCTAAAGAATCATTTTGGGCCGGCATGTTGAGTAGCCAACGGGTTGAGTCGGCACATTCTGCTCTGAAGCATCATACAGAAAAAAAGTATTCCCTGCACGAATTTACCGTCATCTTCGACCGTTTTTTGGGAAGGCAAAGACACGATGAATTGAAAGAAAATCATCGTAACTGTGAGAAGAGACCGAAGTTGAAGAGCGAATGGGCTTTGGAGGCACAAATGGCAAAAACATACACTTTGAAAATATATTACAAATTCCAAGATGAAATCACAAAAAGCTTCATGTACAATGTCACATTTGTTGCCGATCTTGAGACACCAGATAGTTCAACCTTCCACGTGATACTCTGTGGAGAATCAGAACCGGTAAGCCTTCTTCAATTATCCAAAATCAGTGGAATTATTACATGTGCCTGTCACTTGTTCGAATTTGTTGCCATTCCTTGCAGGCATATTTTAGCTGTACTTCGTTTCTCCCATCACACATCCCTCCTGGATGTATATATTAAAAGAAGATGGACTAAGGATGTGATGAGAAGAAGTTACACATCAGTTCCAACCGAACCCAATACCGAGAATTTTGCTTCTCGATATTGTGAATTGAGCTACCAAGCAAAACAAATTGTCGATCTCGGTTGTTCCTCCAGTGAGAGTTACAAATACACGTTGGAGAATTTGCAGAAGATCATTGACGGAGTTTCTCGGCTACAACCAGGATCAGGTGAACAACCGGAACAGGCCTCACAACCACATGATAGTGTCGAAGCTGGAGGTAGTTCACAACCGCATCCAAGTGCACAACCTCATGATCAAGGGAGTGGATACATACCTACACGCATTAGTGACCCACAGCAGTGCACGACAAAGGGAAGGCCTCGCGCCAAAAGATTGAGGCCGATTAGAGAGCAACTCCGGATAAAAAAACCGAGAAGGTGCCGAAGATACAGCATTGTCCAAACGAATCATGATTCAAGAAATTGTCCAACTTTATTTGAGGGGTATGACTCATAACTTTTATGTTTGTCACTCATTTAAATTTATTATACCTTATTTATGGCAATTGAGTTTCTTACTAACTAAACCTAATCTTTCAATGAAGGCAAGAAGTAATTCCTTCCGAAGAAGACAGTTCTGAGTCGAGATATGACGATCCACTATGAATTGTAATTTTTAAAATGTAATTGTTTGGTATATTTAAAACTCTTCATGCCACTTGGTTAATTACCTTTGATTGGTAACTGTAAATGTAATTATCGAGACATAAGTATCGTTTGTTTGTGTCGTTTGTTAATACTGTTGTGGTACGCAAATGATGGTTTGTTACTCAAATGTATCAGCTGTAGCTGTATCTGTATTTGTAAATTTTTTTTTTAAAACCAAGGCCATTGTTGGAGACAACGGCCTCAGTTATTTCATGAATTTGGTTTTTATTCAATATAACTAGTTTAAAAAGAGTTGATAACCTTAGGCCGTTGTTTACAGCAACGGCCTAGGCCTAGGTGATAATCAAAAAATTTAAGGTTTGGGGACCTGGGTGGGTGCTCTCTGACTTGGAGAACACAAAGGGATCAACAAGTCAGAGAGCATTCTCATTTTCGATAAATACCTAAACAAGTTGTCTGAGACAACGGCCTAGGTTATAGTAAAAAATTTGTGATTTTGGGGGTTCTCTCTGACTTGGAGAACACAAAGGGATCAAAGAGCAATCTCATTTTTGATAAATACCTAAAGCCGTTGTATGAGACAACGGCCTAGGTTATAGTCAAAAATTTGTGATTTTGGAGGTGCTCTCTGACTTGGAGAACACAAAGGGATCAACAAGTCAGAGAGCAATCTCATTTTTGATAAATACCTAAAGCCGTTGTCTGAGACAACGGCCTAGGTTATAGTCAAAATTTGTGATTTTGGGGGTGCTCTCTGAGTTGGAAAACACAAAGAGATCAACAAGTCAGAGAGCAATCTCATTTTTGATAAATACCTAAAGCCGTTGTCTGAGACAACGGCCTAGGTTATAGTCAAAAATTTGTGATTTTGGGGGTGCTCTCTGACTTGGAGAACACAAAGGGATCAACAAGTCAGAGAGCAATCTCATTTTTGATAAATACTTAAAGCCGTTGTCGGAGACAACGGTTTAGGTTATAGTCAAAAAATTTGGATTTGGGGGGTGCTCTCTTTACTCTTCACGTACAGTCTCTGTGGAAATTTATACCAAAGACAGATGATCTACACTTGTATATCTTTCCGCTATATTTTTTTTAAGTGCCGATTACTACCACCTTTCAAACCAATATATAATCATGGTGGTTAAATATGTAAAAAAAAATGATAAAAAATAATTCATAATCATCCATTTTGGGGAAAATTTACATGGTGGTTATATGAATGCCCTAAGCCGTTGTTCACAACAACAGCCTAGGAATGATTTTTTTTTGGTTTTTTTACAATTTTCTCTTCACTCTTTGCGTACAGTCTCCCACGAACTATATACCAAAGACAGATGATATTCGCGTATCTATTGTTTATAATACGTTACAATTTTTTCCCTCTATCTAACCAATATAAAATTATTAAGGTAATATGCTTGAAAATAATTCTGAGTGATATAAAGGAGTAAGTTTACATGTATAAGGTTAGGGTTAAGGTGAAAGTTATGAATTTTTTGATATATGAGTTTACATGTGTGGATGTACATATTATTTTTTCCATATACAGGCTACACGTGGGGATCTACATGTTGTTTAGCTTGGTGCTTGTTCCCATTTAGGTGTATGTTGAAAGTCTACTGGCATGTGATTTTGTTGAGCTCAACAACAAGGAAGAAACTAGCAAAACAACAACATTGTTGAGTCCTAATAGCAAAACATGGAAAGTTTGGTTAATTAGAGTAGCGCAGAATCACATGTGTGCATTGGTGGAGAGAAGTTGAGAGAATTCACAGGTTCTAATAAGCTAGAAGTAGGATATTGTTAGTGTTCCATTACAAAGGGAATATGTTCAGTTTTTTCCTGGTAATTTTATTACGTTTGTGGTTTTTTTTAGTATGATATATAATCTATTTGATTATGCTAATACAATACCCACATATCCAAAAAATATATACCGGGTTGGTTTACAAGTATAAGGTCAAGGTTAAGGTTAGGATTGTGCTAACCCTACGATAACCCTTAACCCTACTCTGCTAACCCTACAATAACCCTAACCCTACGTTAACCCTAACCCTAACCTACATATCACTTATATTAAAAAATTTTGGTTATATACAGAATATGTATAAATTTTTTTTGTGGGAACTTAATACCTGTCTACTCCCAACAACCACAAATTAATGATAAATCAAAACCAGATTTTACCACAAATGTTTTTCTTACAATAACCTTAACCCTACAATAACCCTAACCAAACCCCTGACCCCCGCTAACCCTAATCCTTCCCATAACCCCCTTTAACACTAATTACCAAACTTGTTACCCTAACCCTAACCCTAACCCTAACCCTAGCCAAATCAAGAACACCCCAAATTATGAGTTTTGGCCTAGGGTCCAAGGCCGTTGTTGCAGACAACGGCTAAGGTTAAATACCTTAGGCCGTTGTCTTCAACAACGGCCTAGGTATGAAATTTTTGGGATTTATACAATATTCTCTTTACTCTTTACGCACAATCTCTGTGGAACTTTATACAAAAGATAGATAATCTACACTTGTATATCGTATAGGTATATTTGTTTATTTGCCCATTACTTCCACCTTTCAAAGTGACTCGAAGAAGTGCACACAATTACTTCACGACGAGATTCCACATCCCAAATTTCCACAGAAGCAACAGTTTACATGTAGTGTTTGAGAGTAATCTATGAACTTTTTTGGAATACTCGTCACATTGGTTTATACATGTGGTCAAATATACTTGTGGCATCTTCTGTTACGGTTTCCCAATACATGATGGTCCCTATTTAGACCATTTTTTCTCGAAAATAATCAGATCCAGTTCTTGATGGCCAAGTATTTTGATCTGATTACTCTCCGCTCAAAAGCGAACCGAATCTTTTTTATTTTTGATTTCTTCTTGCCCATCATAATTATATTCCTAAGATCGGTTGCGTTTGTTTTGAAGTTTTTTTTTTTCTGAAATATATTCCTGAGATGGCGTTTGTTTTATGGATTTTTTGGAAACCGTATCCCTGAAAATTATACCCCCCTCTTTTCGAAACCTCCTTTACTCACTTCTCACGTCTCTCACTTCACGAGTTAAAGCTCCTTTAGCGCTTCTTCACCTCCTTCCTCCCTTCTTTTCCAAACCAGATCTGAACCAATCTCCCCCCAAAATCAACATTTTTTGGAATCATTAAACCCCAAATCTACTCCAAAAGGTTGATTCTCTATCGCTGGCGACTTGAATACTACTCTCCCTTCACAACGATTTGGTTCGGGGTTGAGTGGTTTCGGTTGAGGGATTAATGGTTTGTACAACCCGTGCTGCATACAGAAAAAGGTTTATTCGACAACGGGCTAGTCGAATCAAACAGCTATTAAAGGTTGAATCTGTTGCTGACAATTTCTTCGTTCTTCAACTCCAATCGAAGGTATGATCCGATTGGTACCCATTTTGTTGTTTTTTCTTTACGCCCTATGACTCAAGTTTGTTGCGGTTTTGCTTTTTACGATTTTTGAATCTGTCGTTGGCCCAAAAAAATTTTCTGACCGTCGAATCTGCATCTTTTTACGAATCTGTTGTTGGCAAAAAAATTTTGAATCTGTGGCTTCTTATGACCTACGAATTTCAGATCACAAGTTTAATTGCTGGAATTTGGCATAGTTGTTTATATTTATCAGTTTTTCCTTAATATAGATGAGTAGTATGGGTATGGGGAAGGAGATGGCGGTGGATGAGGATTATGGGAAGTGGCCTCCCAACGTTGTGCATTATTTTGTCAGCCTTATGGAGGAGGCAGTTGACAAGAATAGTCTGAAAAGTAACACATTTGACGGCAAAACTTGGAATCATTTTGCTATACAAATGCAATTCCTGTGTGGCCGTTCATTCACGGTAACACAGTTGAAGGCGAAACATCAGAGACTGAAAGCAGAATAAAAGGTGTTTTCAGATATGAAGAAACAAAGTGGTTTCGGTTGGGATGAAGTGAACGAAACCATTACCGCCGAGAAACCAGTTTGGGACCAATATCTTAAGGTTCATATATAATCTCAAAGTTTGCAATTTGTTTGTGAATCCTTTTTATTATACTTAATCTTTGCTTTAATACTTGTATATTAACAACAATTTCTATGATTAGATGCACCCTAAGGCCAAAAAATTTGCTAACAAGGGGTTGGCAGATTTTGATGCTTTGACCAAAATTATGGAAGATTCTACTGCCCAGGGCAATGTGAGAAGGGCTTCCACACAAAGGGTGTACGATTCTGATGAGGAGCGGAGGATGAATTATGAGTTTGGCCACCCTCATCAGTCACACGTAAATGTACTTGATGAGGATGATGATGTACCAATGGGTTCGGGGTCGGGATCTCGTAAGAGAAAATCTGGTGCATCAAGTGGTCGGAGAACAAATATGTCCTATGTGAAAGAATTTGTTAGTTCCTGACTGGAAACTCAGGTGGTAAAAAGAAGCAGGTTAAAGAAAAAAATAGAGGTGGATAGTAATGTCTCGATTGACCCTGCTTTGGCCGAGTTGGATCAATGCCAAGATATAATTAATGCGATGTCTGGGCTTGATTGCAATGAAACAGGGAAAGCTTTTAACCACCTAATTGCTAATCCTCGCGCTTGTCATAGTTTCCTTCGTATGACCCCGGTACAGCAGGAGTGGTGGGTGAAGCATTACGATGAGCACTAGCCATCCCATTTGGTTGAATGGGATAAACAAATCATAATGTGTACTATTTTTCATAATTATTTACGTAGTTGCATGAGATTTATTGTACTATGATGGTTTGATGGTAAAACGTTGCTTCTTTTATTTAATTTAAATTTAGTTTTATTTTTTAGGGTAAATTGAATTTGCTATTAGTAGTATATGTTGTTTTTTTTCATAACCTGAGCTTGTGGCAATCTTCTGTCGCGTAATATGTGAATTTAAATTCCGTAAATATCGTGCACTGTAGTCGTAGTATTAAATTAGTGAACTTACTTTATCAATTTGATTTCTACTTTTTGTCATGGTGAGTTACTACTGCAAGTGCAACTGTAGTTATGGACACTTCTTCATCTAGTAGTGACGATGTTGATGACTTGATGAATATAATCTTTCTAAGTGAATTATGTGAAGAAAGTACAATGTCCTCTCCAAAACAAACAAGACGTGAATATTTGAATGAAATGTTAGAGGGTTCCCAGTCCACGTTTCATGGAATATTCCGTATGAATCAAGATTGTTTTATGGCCTTGTGTGCTTTTCTACAAAATGGGAACTACCTTGAGGAAACAAAGGAGGCTTCAACACGTAGACGCTTGTCTTTCGAGGAAAGTGTGGCAATTTTTCTGTTTATTGTCGGTCACAGTACAAGAATGCGAGTATGTGCTAATAGGTTTAATCACTCACTTCAAACAATCGATAAGCATTTTACACTTGTTTTGAAAGGTTTGGCAAGAGCAGCAAATGTACTTATCACTCCCCCTGATACTACACATGTACATAAAAGGATCACTAATTCCCCAGACTTTTATCCATGGTTCAAGGTATTCTGTTACCTTCACTTGTCATGTATTATTAAAGTTTTTCAAAGTTTGCACATAATATCTATTATTCGAATCCATTAATGTAGGGAGCTATTGGTGCTGCTGATGGCACATTAATCAAAGCTACAGTACCTGCTATTCGAAGCAATGCTTGTCGCTCTCGAAAGGGTAATATCAGTCAAAATGTTTTGGCAGCATGTGATTTTAATATGCTGTTCAATTTGTTTACGCGGGATAGGAAGACAGTGCTAGCGATTCCCGTGTAATACAGAGTGCATTAGCAGAAAAACTGTTGGAAATCCCACCCAATGATAAATATTACTTAGTAGATTGTGGTTATACTAATATGCCTGGTTTTTTAGCGCCATACCGTGGTGAGCCATACCACTTACAGGACTTTCAAGGGGCCAACCATGCACCAACTCAACCTAGATAACTTTTTAATAAACAGCATGCTAGGCTACGGAATGTGATTGAGAGAACGTTTGGTGTATTCAAGAAAAGGTTTGCTATCTTTAATGACATGCCAAGCTACTATTTTACAAGACAAGTTATGATGGTCACAGCCTACTGTGCACTCCATAATTTTATATGTAAGCACTCAGTCAACGATGCTTTTTTTGAGGAATTTGACGATGAACAATTAATTCATCACCAACAAACTGAAGATATCGCATCCACATCTCAGGGATTGGATTTGTCATCTTCCCAATTGAATTGTATGAATAGGAAAAGAGATGATATTGCTACGGTAATGTGGAATGCAAGACACTAATGTACTTTTAATGTAAACCTTTTCATTGTATCCTTTTTTTACTGTTTTGAATATAATGTTTTCTGCAAGGTCTGTGATTTCATCTTGACAATTTGTAGATGGACAGGTACTGCACATGGATTCAATTTTGTGACCAACAATGGTCAGAAGAATGAAAGGATTTGTCGGTAGCAGTAAGTTATCTCAAATATAATGTTTTAAAACCTAACGAAGATGATCTCGTAATAGGCAATGATGAAAGGTTTTCATTCAATGTGGAATGTGTCCCTCCCCCACCCCACTGCCTCTTTCTGTTTAGTTGTATCGACCAGCAATAGATATTGAAAATATGAAATATATGAGTGAATAACCACGGAAATGATGTATAATACCCTTTAAGCTGATCTGTGGTTGATGTTTAGAATTATGTTAAGTAAGAATGAATCCATTATGTCAAGCAATGATGATGAATTCAAGTCTTGTTGACGACAATGTGGGAAGGGGAGAGGTGGGGGGGGTGAGCATTTTACTTAGTGCTAGTGGGCGTGGCATTGTAAAAATGCAGCCCTAGCGTGGAGTTTTTATCATTGATTTGAACAATCTGAGCCTACGACAAATATGAGTTTTTTTTTAATTTGTCTCATGAGGTTTATGGCTAAATTTTTTAGGGTACTGATTATAATATTGCCCAAAACAAGAGATCTTGTAGAAGCATCTCAATGCACACCCCAATTATTATTCACGGCAAATAAGGTTAAAAAACTCATTCAATACTTGAAAGGATACACAGTGTCAGAAGCCATCAGCTCCAAATATGTTTTCAAAGGCACATCAACAGCATTTATTGAAAATCTTTGTTAGCATATTGCTGATTACAGTATCACAAGCCATGATCTGATTATTTTCCCGGAGATGATGATGAAAAATCCTGATCCTGTGATGAAGATAAAACAAGATTTTCAATTAAAAAGTGTCATTGTCTTTACAAATTTTGGAGCTTATGGATGAGCATCCTGTATAACTCAAGTAATTTTTTGTAATTTTACCAAAATTTCCATACACAGTTCAAATTCCTTCCTGTTAAGGGTTCAGCTTCTTCATGTGGGTTATAATGTTATCATTGTGTTGTGAAGACTTTTGTCACTTGGTAACACTGAATAAATGTAATTGGGGTGTGGATTTAGATGCTTCTGTGGCAATCTCAAGCTTTGGGCAATAATAATCAGTATGCCCATACAAGGGCTTCAAAATATTCTGGATGTGCTTTAATGAAAAGTGGGAGATGTTTCCTTCTCATACTGTGTGTCACATCAAGTGGTGGTTTTTTTGGGTATTGTGATGTTTTTTTGATATTATGAAAGCTCCCTGATTGTGCACATGGATTATGGTGATTTCAGCAGTATTCATTCAGTATGTGTTCTAAAGGGCTCAAGGGCTCAAGTTTTGTAGGATTGCTTTAAAGAAATTGGTCTTTGCATCTGTTGCTGTATAGGTATGCAACAGATGTGTAATTGGGCTGTGCATTGAGATGCTTCTGATGTGCATATTGCTTCTGATGTGTTCTTTCAGATGTGTAATTGGGTTGTGTAATCAGTATGCTGACACAGTTATCATAGTTTCTAACTGCTGTTCATTGATGTATAACTATGTTGCATGATATTTTCATGGTTTGTGCATTGGGATGCTTCTAAATTTCCATAATGTGTACAATCTCCTACCTCTGAAAGGTCCCTGATTCTGCACATGGATTATGATGCATTCATGGTTTGTGCAGTATGCGTTTTGCTAAAAGAGCTGTTTCAAATATATTTTTGGTGGATGAGGTCTCAAAATAGGGAGATGATGGCTTCTGATCCTGTAACATCCCAAGTGTTGCAACTTCATTTATTTTCAGAATGTGTATACAATCCCTCTAACATTGAAAGGTCTCTGGTACGCAAATGTTGGTTTGTTACTCAAATGTATCAGCTGTAGCTGTATCTGTATTTGTAAATTATTATTATTTTTTTTAAACCAAGGCCGTTGTTGGAGGCAACGGCCTCAATTATTTCATGAATTTGGTTTTTCATTCAATATAACTAGTTTAAAAAGAGTTGATAACCTTAGGTCATTGTTTACAGCAACGGCCTAGGCCTAGGTGATAATCAAAAAATTTAATTTTGGGGGTGCTCTCTGAGTTGGAGAACACAAAGGGATCAACAAGTCAGAGAGCAATCTCATTTTTGATAAATACCTAAAGCCGTTGTCTGAGACAACGACCTAGGTTATAGTCAAAAATTTGTGATTTTGGAGATGCTTTCTGACTTGGAGAACACAAAGGGATCAACAAGTCAGAGAGCAATCTCATTTTTGATAAATACCTAAAGCCGTTGTGTGAGACAACGGCCTAGGTTATAGTCAAAAATTTGTGATTTTGGGGGTGCTCTCTGAGTTGGAAAACACAAAGGGATCAACAAGTCAGAGAGCAATCTCATTTTTGATAAATACCTAAAGCCGTTGTCTAAGACAACGGCCTAGGTTATAGTCAAAATTTTGTGATTTTGGGGGTGCTCTCTGAGTTGAAGAACACAAAGGGATCAACAAGTCAGAGAGCAATCTCATTTTTGATAAATACCTAAAGCCGTTGTCCGAGACAACGGCTTAGGTTATAGTCAAAAATTTGTGATTTTGGGGGTGCTCTCTGACTTGGAGAACACAAAGGGATCAACAAGTCAGAGAGCAATCTCATTTTGGTTAAATATGTAAAAAAAATGATAAAAAATAATTCATAATCATCCATTTTGGGGAAAATTTACATGGTGGTTATATGAATGCCCTAAGCCGTTGTCCACAACAACGGCCTAGGTATGAATTTTTTTGGTTTTTTTACAATTTTCTCTTCACTCTTTGCATACAGTCTCCCTCGAACTATATACCAAAGACAGATGATATTCGCGTATCTATTGTTTATAATCTTTTTTATTACGTTACAATTTTTTCCCTCTATCTAACCAATATAAAATTATTAAGGTAATATGCTTGAGGTACATGCGGGGAGGTACATGCGGTGATGTAGTTTAGGTTTTTTCCATATTGAAGTGTCTACAATAATTATCCTTCTTGGTCTCTAACTGCATCTTCTTCCCTTATGTCACTATTAACAGAGGATCTGCACCACTCTGTTCATAATATCACTAATGTGCATGTGAGAATCATACAAGAATTGTCTGCTCTTTCATTGTACATGTGGGTTTTTTCAAGTATGGTCCACATGTGGGGAGCCACATTTGGTTTTTTCTTTACATGTGGGGTTTTACCTTATTGGTTTTTTCAATGATGAACTTTTGGAAATTTATACAAAAGATAGATAATCCACACTTGTATATCATATAGGTATATTTGTTTATTTGCCCATTACTTCCACCTTTCAAAGTGACTCGAAGAACTGCACATAATTACACAAATTAAATAATTGAAAGAATTCATGAACTTCACGTATGAAGAAGATTAAAATAAATATGAAGATTGAAGTTACCACTGTACGTATAGCTGTGGCCTTCGGTTGGAACATGGGTTGTGAACTGGAATATGCGGGAAATGGTTCAATCTCCCTCTCCTCAATTTTTCGTTGGATACCAGCAGGTAGTACTGTATCGGGAGAGATGTACAAACGTGTATATTGTCAGAACCAAGTCATGTACTTTCCTTGCAGTCTTCCATCGTACTCTGGAACATTGACGAGTACAAGTTCAAACCGTCGCTCGTTCCATTCTGCAATGTGAACACGATGATAATCTGCCCAATCATGAGTAGGCATGCGGCCGGTACCCCTAACGGCGTGTAACTCATGATCGTATAGGTTTGCGCAGTTTGGGGGACTATCTTGTTGAAGATTGAACCAACGAAGGACTCTTTCTGGTCGCGGATGCTCGACTATACCGAAGTTGATGAGGGGAGCCGTCGTCAGCCACAACTGCGACCCGGTGGTGCATATTGGCGGTAGTCTTCCCACACGCTCGGGTGTATACGGTGCCCAAATCACGAACTCTTCACGTAGTTGGTCGAACTCGTCTCTGTAGTACATTATTACACCCTTGGGGTTGTCTTTGTAACTCCTTGTATCAGCCCAATATACCCCTAATGGTGCTAACATAGCAGGATCTTCAGGTTGGGCCATCCAACCATCCTTAGGTCTCCTAATGCGGGGACGACCCAAGTGCAGTCGCTCCCAGGACCAAATCTGTAACAAAACCATCGGTCCGGTCATTTCTGATGATTCAAGCGCTACATGACACAATGCCCTGTATAGCGTTGCCAACGCGCAGCTTCCCCAGCTGTACCGGCCAGCTATACCTAGGTCGGCGAGCAATCGTAGGTACATGAGGTGCACCGTATCGCCCGATGAGTTAGGTAATAGAACCCCTCCGATCACCGTTAGAATGTAGGCTCTGGTGTAGGACTGTACATAGTCGTCGGGCGATTCGTTGGTCAGCGTCCCATCTAAACGTCCCTTCAACCAAGATAGTCGAATTGATTGTCCTTGGAAAATGTCACCATCTTCCGCAGCCACCTCATCAAACTCTGTACCGAGCAGTTCGTTGCACATCTCTATTTTATCAAAGTTAATATTGTCCGTCATGGCCAACCCATCTATTGGAAGACTGGATATCATCGCTATATCCTGTAGCGTCACCGTCATCTCTCCGGCCGGTAGATGGAACGTGTGCGACTCTGGCCTCCAGCGCTCCACGAGTGCCGAGAGAAGTGCTCGGTCGAGTTTAACATTCCCCATCATGCTGATTTCATAGAAACCGGCCGCTACAAGGTACTCGTGGGTGCGTGGATGCACCTTCATGGTCTCGTGGGTGCGGAAATTACACCTACGCGTCGTCCCACCCCACACTTCCGTGGATCTGTGGCGATCTTGCAAGGTCAGTTCGCCGGAATTTATTGGTCCTGGATCACGACGTCCTGTCATCAAAGAGGATGCACCAACCTACACGAACCAAAAAACATATTTATTATTAGTCTCAAATCAATATCACTAAATACAAAATTACGGACAATACAAATTATTAGTTCTCACATTCTCTGTGGAATGTTCCCCCCGTGCTTCCTGGAATGTCCTTCCCCTTCCGGTTTCCCTCGTTCTGGCCATTTCTCTGTAACAAAGTTTGCATATATGAAACTAATTAATCGGCGAAAATTAGCAAACACAAACGAACGTGATGAAAAAATTTCAAGAATTCGCTTATACGCGTCAAAACAATACAAACGAGATGCAAAAATTCCTAAATTTTGCCGTCAACTAGGGCACACCAAACACAACCCAACGCAACTTGTAGAAGTCAGTTCCGACTCACTGTTTGAAATATACACCCGTGTATCACTTTCACTCTTTAAAATAGAGTGGGAAGCGATACATTGACGTATCTCGCAAACCGTGGCTCGGAACTCGCAAATACAAGGTCCGTTGCGTTGTGAATGGTTATCCCAACCTACGTTCACCGTTTCGTATTTTTTCGACTTCGTTTAAGCATTTTTGTATTGAAGTTTCGTAACTAAAAAAATTTCAAGGTAGATTGAAGTTTTTTCATATACGCATCAAAACAACATAAACGAGATGCAAAAATTTCAAAATTTGGCCGTTGGGTCGGGTTAGCCGCCCACAAGCCAACGCAACTTGTACATGGGAGTTCCGACCCACGGTTTGAAAGATACGACCGTGTATCGCTTACACTATTGAAAACTGAGCGGAAAGCGATACATAGACGTATCTCGCAAACCGCGAGTTGGAACTCGCATGTACAGGATGGTATGACTTGTGAGTGGCGAGACCAACCTACTCGCAAAGTTCGCTTTATTTGAACTTCGTTTAAGCTATTTTCACCTCATAACGTATTCCACAAGTTCTGAGGTCGATTAAAGATTTTTTTATATACGCGTCAAAACAACAAAAATGATAAACTTATTTCCTAAATTTGGGCGTCAACTCTGCCACACCAAACACGAGCCACCGGAACTTGCAGAGGTGAGTTTTGACTCTCGGTTTGAAAGATACGGCCGTGTATCACTTTATATCTGTTGTATTGAATTGAAATGATAAACGGACGTATCTCACAAATCGTGAGACGGAAATCGCCTCTACAAGTTCCGTTACCTTTACGCGGCGAGTCCGACCAACTCGTACAAATTGAATTTTTTCATCGCGTTTTTTTCATCTCCTACAACTACCACTACATCTACGAAAATGTCAACAAAATGTACACAACATACATGATCAGAGCTAATTATATACTCTCTAAATTATAGACTACACTACTACGCATAATACCAAAAAAACCAACTCCAAAATTGGAAAAAAAAATCAATAAATTCAAAGAGTTCATTATAGTATATTGGGATTAAGAAAATACCTGGTCCAAACAGAGAGTGATAGAGAGTTGGCGAAGATGTGAGAAGCCGCTGCACGCTGTTGTAGACAAAGGAGGACAATTTGTGCTAGGGTTTAGATGATTTGGGAATTTGGTTGTGAAGTTAGGTTTTGCTGTATTCGGGAGAGGAAGAGAGAGATAGGGAGCTTTCCACAAGGGGCGGAGATCGAGAAGGCAAAGAAATCGATGCCAAAGGGGTTGGGAGAGTGAACTAGGGTTTGGGGATGGGTTTCGGGAGCTCAAGAGAAAGAGAGATAGTGTTTGTGACGAAGTGAGGGAGCTGAAGCCCTGAGTGTGTACAAATGTTTGGAAAAACACTTGTACATACCTAGGCCGTTGTTGGGAACAACGACCAAGGTATGTTTTTTTGTTAAAAAAACAACCTAGGCTGTTGTCTCAGATGAGACAACGGCCTAAGTGAATTTTTGGACAAAAAAAAACTCCACACACAAAAAACGCTAAGTGCCAAACGGTTTTTGGCGTGAATTGACGAAATTACCCCTCCGCTTTTCTCAGCGTTAATGGGAGACTTAAGCGGATCTTGATCTGATCCGCTGATCAAGATCAGATCGAGATCGACGGCCAGGATGGGTGTTTTCCAACCCATTGAAAATGAACCCGTTTTCAATTGATTATGTGGCATGCATTTGATACACTGGACAACTAATCCTTTTAAGAATTTTTCAATCACATGTATGCCACATCATCAATTGCTTATTTACTAAATGAGCAAGTTGCTCATATCCCTTTTTCCATATATATATATATATATATATATATATATATATATATATTAGATTTTTTTAAAAAAAACTATATGCCAATTTTCGAAACTATTTGCAGAAAGAAGACAATTGTCAAACTATTTGTGCTCGTGGACTCAACAACTAAACTCGCCGTTCCCAACAGCAAGTTTAGTTGTTTCATACTCGCCGTTGGAACACGGCGAGTGTAGTTTTTTTTTGTTGAAAAACTCGTCGTTCCCACCGGCGAGTTAGTTTCAAAATTTTCAAAGAAAAATCGTCGGTCCCAACGGCGAGAGTATTTATACTAGACTCGCTGTTGGGAACGACGAGTTTAGTTCAAAATTTTAAATGAAGACTCGTCATTCCCAACGATGACGATATTTACACTAGACTCGTTGTTGGGATAGACGAGTTTTGTTCAAAAAAAGATTCTATGGAGTTTTTTTCAAAAATATTAATAAGTCCAACATAATATTTCACTCTCTGTGAAATTTCCTACATCCTCGTCGTTCCCAACAGCGAGTCGAGTATAATGTCCTCGCCATTGGAAACGACGAGTCTTCATAGAAAATTTTGAACTAAACTCGTCGTTGGGGACGATGAGTTTCTCAAAAATTAGCACTAAACTCGCCATATCCCAACGGCGAGCATGAAACAACTAAAGTCGCCGTTGGAAACAGCGAGTTTCATTGTTGAGCCAACGAGTGCGAATACTTTGACAACTGTTCTTATTCTGTAAATAGTTTCTAAAAGTGGCATGAAAGAAAAAATTCTAGATTTTTGGGTGTATAATAATTAAACCAAAATATATTTTAGATCTGACATTCTTAGCTTTATAAACTTTATTATATTTAGAGTGAAATTTAATTTAGACCCCTGTGCTGACCAAGTTTTGTTTTCTTTGTTTCCGTCTAATTAAGCTTGCAATATAAACATATTTTTTACATGACTAAGTTTGACTTAATTGCAAAAGTCCCTCTCACTATTTAACTAAAAACTTTAATAATGGCTTCAGGAAATCCAAAATTAAAATAACTAAGGTACCATAGAATATACCAAAAAAAATTTAGTTACTTTAACTGGGGTGGATCTACATAGATCTAGGTGGGGTAATCTAATAGAATTTTGTCCATTTTGGGATAGAAATGGAATTTCTGGCAGATTAAGGGTATATATCAAATTACTGGATGTGAATTTATATATGCTAGAATTGACATGTATTATTCTTGAACTTGAGGGATCACTCGAACTATCTCTACTACTCTAATAGGAGAACCCCTTATTCCTTAACCCAATCCGTGCAACACACGTGTTGGGTTATGGACTAACTTTGGTAAATATTTTCGAAAGTGGACCAGTTTGGTAAATATTTTCGAAGGTGGATCAGTTTGGAAATTATTTTCTTTTTGCCTTTTCGTTCCCCTTCAATTTTTTTCACGTGCACGTGTGCACGTGTATGATACTAGGTTTTTTTAAAGACCATGAAAGCTGCTCGTCTCCTTGTCTCAAAGTGGACTTGACCCTAAATGATCTTTTCCGATAAGGGTCTCTACTCTGTGGGGCTCAAATTAAAATGGATTCCAATCAGGTTTAAGCAAATATCTACTTCAAATCAACCATGCATGCTATAGGGACGTCTCGTCCTTTCTTAGAGCAAATAGCTGACGTATGGCCTTCATCCAGTTGGATCTAGCAAGATGATAGTGGATGGTGGAGTACTACTCTAAAGTTCTTGATAAGAAAAGTCATAAAGATGATAGTTAGATGACTAGCTGTATAGAGTCGGTGGTATTCTGAAAATGAATTTCATGCATGCATAATACTGAGTTGGTATAAGTAATTCATGTCTTGGTTATACTTTGTTAAATTCTATTTAATAAAGTCTAGCAGGAGCTCGTTCCTCACCGTTTATGTTTTTTTTATATATAAAAAAATGTCCTAAAGAATGTGCAGGTGTCCTGTACATTCATGTACAATCCTGTACATTGTAAATAAGAAAATATTTTAGTTTCAATTTTCACAAAAAAAAAGTTTATCAAGGGTTTCAAAGAATTATTTTAGAGATGAGGCGTTAGAACTTTAAAATGAAATAAATAGTCAAAGAGGCTAATAGAAAGATTCGGTCAAATGAAGGTTCTAAAGAATTTTTTTCAAAAAGTTGTTATGGGGAGAGGCTGTTGATTCATGGAGGAAAAGGAAGAAAAAGATAGTTGATGGGGATCATGAAGATAATAAGCTCGTATGAGAAGTTTGGTTCAAGATTGTTCTCTGCTGACTATCATAATTTCCTGATTTCCCTGCTCCATCAAAAAAAAAAAATGAACAAAAAAGAAGGTAGGTTTAAGAGCTTACCTCAAAGTATAAGCATAAAGAAGAGAAACAAAAGAAGATAATTAAAGAAGATATTTCCTTAAACTGTTATCACTTTAAATGAGGACGAAGAAGATGGTCACCTGCTAGTGTGAAGAGAGGGCAGTCAACATCTGCTGTGCCGTGCACCTCAATTTACATGAAGGAAGGAGTCATGCATGTTTACCAATTCAACTCACTCTCATGCCAATAATCTCAACAGCAAAATTAGGCAAAACAAATCACTAAGACATGAAGACATAAAAAGTTCGACTCGAAGTACGTATTAAAAGATGACAAATTAGAGCATCCATCAGGACCAAAAAAGAACTAAATGGCAGAGCATCAAGGTTAATGCAATTGCTATAGGCATATATAGATGTATATAATCCCATATAATTTTATAATTAAGTTGTATAGGGACACATTAAGTTGTATAGGGACACAGACTGTATATGTGTCCATCGTTAAAAATATCAGATTATTAGGTAGTGGGCCAAATATCAGATTTACTCGCAATGAGTAGTTTGTCCATGAATCGATATTGTGCTATATATGCCGCCTCCAAACAGCATGCTAGATATCTCGAATATATACAGTATTATGCTTTAAGCAAAATAATAGCCGTCATCTTTTATTTTTGAAGTAAACCCTAATTTTGTATTTTAGATCGACCAAGATCAAGGTGCCCCATCAAAAATAGTTTGATTCTTTTGGATTATCATATAAAATAGTGAGACTTTTTTTTTGGATAACATGTGGTTTGGTATCCTTTTCTTTACGCTCTAGTTGTGAAGGTGAAGTTTTGGTGCAGAAGCAGAGAAATTCAGAGTCTGTGCTTTACAATAAATTTTAAGGAAAAACGACAAAGAGCTTTTTGTTTCAGATCAATGAATTTATCTATTTCGCAACGAGAAAATCTGGATAACGAACTGTGATATGGGGTAAATGAAGTGGCGCGATCAGGGCCCTCTGATCTTCTCTCGACTCTCTCCCCGTGATCATCAAGCCAGCTACAGTCCAATGGGCCACAACCAGCTCGGGCCCATGGGCAACGGGTCTAACCCGGCCTATTAGGGCTCCAGACCCGTTTACCCCTGCCTATAAATACTCACCCCCCTCCTCACTTTGGCAGGTAATCAAACTTTACCCACCTGAACCCTAGCTGCCCAGTCTCTTTTCCGATGACTGACTAGATCGTCGGAGGGCCTGTCGCCGGGACTTTTCCCGATGTTTCTAAGCAGTGTGCAGGTACGAAAACCCTAGCCGAGCTACTACATCCGAGCCGAACACCTGCCTCTACCTCACCGCTCCTGCTCCCCGGGGTCGGACCGACACCAGCACTACGGTCTCCCTCCCACAAATTACAAGAACTCACACCTGTTGCCCCCATACCCCAAAAATAAACAGCATCAGGTTGGCGCCGTCTGTGGGAACTCCTCTTAGTGCTGTCGCTAGGCCGAGCCCGGTCGGTGGACGTCACCTCGCGTCCGAGCTCCTCCATGGCTCCCAAAGCCAGAAGGGCCGTCACCTCGGCGAGACATCCAGACCCTCCACATTCCAGCCGCACGGATGCCCTTTTCCAACCAACCTCGGGTAAACGTCGCGACCAGACCTTCGTATGCGACTGATCTACGCCGCATCATCTCAGATCGATAGGCCAGCTGGACTAGGGGAGAGGCTGCTTCCAACTCGGTCTCTTACCATCACCAACGACCGTCCCAGGCGCGCGATCCAGAACACAGCTGCTCGCCCCCCGCAGGCCCACGGGGTAGGCCCCGCTCACAAGGGTCGAGTTCCAAAATTTCCGGGACGAGATCCTCCAAGCCATTCGAGGCGGCCAGACCACTGAGGTCCACAATAGCTCCGACCCACGGTCGGAAACAGGAGGCGGCGAATCCCGCGGTTCGGCCCGCACCAAGGAACAGGCAGACGACGTCCTTCGTCGCTTGGAGGAGTTGGAGAACCACCTCATCCATCTTGGCGAGGGCGGATTGGTACCGGGCCGCGGTCATCGGCAGACTGGACCCCCTTTCTCCCCCCAAATTCTGGAAGCCGAGATCCCTCGAAACTTCAGGCCTCCTCAATTTGAGACCTACAATGGAGAGGGTGATCCTGCTGATCACATGGAAGGATTTAAGACCCTCATGATGATTCACAGCGCTGCGGGTCCCCTACTCTACCGCGCATTCCTTGCTACCCTTCGTAGCCTGGCTCGAGAATGGTTCTCCAAACTTACCCCCGGCTCGGTCTTCTCTTTCGAACAACTGGAGGAGAGCTTCCTGTCCCACTTTGTAACCAATAGGAAGGTCGAGAAGACAAGCTCTTCTCTTCTAGACCTCAAACAGAAGGATGGAGAATCCCTCCGTGAGTTCGTTTGGAGATTCACCACCAAGGCAAGGTCAGTTTCCTCACTCGACGCAGGGTTGCCTCGGCAGCCTTCTGACACAATGTCCGCCAGGGCTAGCTTAAGGCTTTCTTAGCCAAGAAGCCACTCATAGACTTTTCCGACCTACTCAACAGGGTCAAGAAGTATATTCGGGCCGAGGAGGCCCTCAATCCCGAGGGCACCAAAGTAGCTGCTGCTAAGGGGAAGCATAAGGTCGAGGATGTCGAACCCTTTACGAGGTCCGTGAAAGAAACGGCTGGTCTCAAGAGGGCCCCCCCCCGGTCCCTCGAATCGAGAGGTTATGCCCCTGACTCAGAACGTCTCAGCAATTTTGATGGAGATCGAGGACAAGGGGATCATCCGGTACCCCCCCCCCCCCCCCCCCCCCCCGACCAACAACGGCAAGAAGCGAGACCAGAGATTCTACTATCGTTTTCACTGAGACACCGGGCATGATATAGATCATTGTCGAGCCCTCAAGAAAGAGATCGAAGCCTTCATCCAACGAGAGTACCTGAGGGAGTTCGCCCGGGCCAATCCCAAAGACGGAAGAGAGTCGAGGAGCCCGAGGCTTTCGCCTCCCTCTCGGACGACCGGGCGACGGCCACAATATCGACCTCTTCATATGGACACCGTCCGACATGCCCGGAATTTTTGAAGATGTAATCATGCACCGGCTAAGCATCGCCCCAGGCTCCAAACTGGTCCAGTAGAAGCGCTGCAAATTCGCCCCAGAAAGGCAACAGGCAGTAAGATTGGAGGTGGATAAACTGATGTCCTCCCGGTTCATTCAAGAAGTCAGCTACCCCAAGTGGCTGGCTAATGTCGTAATGGTGAAAAAGGCTAGCAGAACCTGGAGGATCTGCATCGACTTTACGGACCTCAACAAGGCATGCCCCAAGGATCCTTTTTCCCTCCCCAGCATCGATGCTCTGATCGACGCAACATTGGGTCACAAGCTCCTGATCTTCATGGACGCCTTTTCGGGCTATAATCAGATCCGGATGTTTCCTCCAGACATCGCCAAAACGTCCTTCGTTACCGACCAAGGACTCTACTGCTACCGGGTCATGCCCTTCGGGCTCAAGAATGCTGGGGCCACATACCAGAGGCTTATCAACCGAGTCTTTAAAAATCAGATCAGTCAGAACATGGAGGTATACGTTGACATGCTTGTTAAGTGCCGACGAGGGCAGGATCATGTTTCCAACCTCGAGGAAGCCTTTGGCGTCATCCGGTCTCACAACATGAGGCTCAATCCTGCCAAATGCGCCTTCGGTGTCTCCTCTGAAAAATTTCTGGGGTTCGTCATTAGCCAGCGTGGCATAGAAGCCAACCCAAAGAAGATCCAGACCATAATCGATATGGCCCCTCCCCGAAACGTCAAAGAGGTTCAGCGGCTTACGGGGAGACTGGCAGCCATCAGCCGCTTCCTCTCCAAATCAGGGGAGAAGTCCCTCCCATTCTTCAAGGCCCTACAGGGGATGAAAGGATTTGAATGGGGCGTTCCGCAGCAACAGGCGTTCGACCAATTGAAGTCCTACCTCGCCAACCCACCGCTCCTGAGCAAACCCGAACCCGGTGAACCCTTCTTTCTATAACTATCAGCCTCAGAAAGCGCGCTCAATGCCGTGCTCGTCCGAGAAGAAGACGGTGTTTAGAAGTCCCTATACTACGTGAGCAAGGTTCTGCTCTCAGCCGAAACCAGATATGCAAAAATGGAGAAGATGGCGTACGCACTGATAATGGCCGCGCGAAAGCTCTGTCCCTACTTCCAGGTCCACTCCATTCAGGTCCTCACGGACCAGTCCCTGAAAACCGTCCTCCACAAACCTGAGAGCTCCAGCCGCCTGGTCAAGTGGTCGATTGAGCTAAGCCAATACGTATCAGCTACCAGCCCAGGACAGCCATCAAGGGGCAGGCACTCGCCAAATTCATCACTGAATGCACTATTTCTGAACCATTCGACATCCCGAAAACCGACCCGGTGTGGGAGGTTTATGTCAACGGCTCGCCTTGCGAGGGAGGGAGCGGAGCAGGCATCATTTTGAAGGGTCCCGACAATTTCGTCCTCCAATATTCTCTTCGTCTAAATTTCCCAACTTCAAACAACGAAGCAGAATACGAAGCTATGATCGCGGGGCTCACCCTAGCCCACAAGGCCGGATCTAGACACATCAAGGCCTTCAGAGACTCCCAGCTCGTGGTCAACTAGGTCACCGGGGAGTACGAAGCTCGTGACGCTCGGATGGTACGATACTTGGCGGTGGTCCATCAACTCTATTCGTCTTTTGAGTACCACTCAGTAGAACGAATCCCCAGGGAACAGAATGCCCAGACGGATTCATTTTCAAAGCGCACCTCATCATCCGTCGAGGGGCTCGACCGCACCGTCCTAATCGAGGTCCTCCTAAAGCCCAGCATCGACCTCCCTGAAGCTTCCTGCCTCAACACCAATCTCCAACCTGATGATTGGACGATGCCCATTCGAAAGTTCCATTCGAAGGGCGAACTCCCTCAAGACCGATCCGAGGCAAGAAGGATCAGAGTCCGCTCTGAGAGATTCACCTTGATCAACGAAACGCTCTTCAAGCGCTCATACACAGTGGCTGACGGCAGATCCTACCTCCGTTGCTTAGCCCCTGATGAGGCCAAGTATGCTCTGAAGGAACTGCACGAAGGGATTGGCGGATGCCATATGGGGAGCAGGTCGCTCGCCAGAAAGGCCCTAAATCATGGGTACTACTGGCCGACCATGTTGCAAGACTTGCAAGACCTCATCAAAAGGTGCGGTCCTTGCCAAAGATTCTCACCAGTAAAGAGACTTTCGCAGGCCAACCTCCGATCCCTGGCCAGTTCGACCCCTTTGCTATGTGGGGGATGGACCTGGTCGGCCCATTCCTTCAAGCAACGGGCTAAAAGAAATTCCTTGTGGTGGCCATCGACTACTTCACCAAGTGGATCGAGGCAGAACCCCTGGCTTCGATCACCGAGCATCAAACTCAATAACTCTTCTAGAAGCACATCATCTGTCGGTTCGGGTTCCCACAGGTGCTCATCACCGACAACGGGACCCAGTTCACAGGCAAGAATTTTCGAAGGTTCTTCGAAGATATCAGCATCCAACAACGCTTTCCATCGATATGCCACCCTCAATCAAAAGGTCAGGCCAAAAATGTGAATCGCCAAATCCTTGACGGTCTTAAGAAGTGATTGGACAATTCACCCAAGGGGCTGTGGGTTGACGAACTTCTGAGCATTCTTTGGGCACACCGAATGACAAAGAGGATCCCCACGGGCGAGTCACCCTTCAACCTAACCTACGGCACCGAGGAAGTTATCCCCTTAGAGAACGACCTCCCTTCGCCCAGAGTAATGGCCTACGACAAAAAAAGCAACTCAGCAGACCTCAGGGCCAACTTAGATCTGGTCGAAGAAGTCAGGGAAAAATCCACCATCAGAAAAAGTATCTACCAGCAACGGGTAGAGAAATTCTACAACAAGAAGGTCCGCCCCACCAACATCGAACAGGGTGACCTCGTCCTCAGGAAATTGGCGGTGTCAGACCCCAGTAGAAAGAGAAAGTTGTTCCCTAATTGGGAGGGCCCGTATAAGGTCGCCGAAGTAGTGCCCCCTGGCACCTACCCACCGACATGGGAGGTAACCTGACCAAGAGACCCTGAAATGCGGAGCACCTCATTAAGTACCTCGAAGGGGAGGACTAAACTTGTTATGTAACCAATCCCTTATAATCGGCATTACACGCCGCTGCTTTTTGAATAAGAAGATTTATTTTCTTTCCAATGTTTTTTATAGCTCAGATTCTCTGTGTAAACTCATTATGTAACCACCCAAAGCCTCGATACCAAAAAGTGAACTCGAGCACACGGGTAGCTTTCTCAAGCTAAGGCAACGGAGCTCGTCGCTCTTCGCCGACCCCCCAAGCCTCGACACCGAACGGTGAACTCGAGCACACGGGTAGCTTTCTCAAGAAAAGGCAACGGAGCTCGTCGCTCTCCGCCGACCCCCAAGCCTCGACACCGAACGGTGAACTCGAGCACATGGGTAGCTTTCTCAAGCTAAAGCAACGGAGCTCGTCACTTTCCGCCGACCCCCCAAGCCTCGATACCGAACGGTGAACTCAAGCACACGAGTAGCTTTCTCAAGCTAAGGCAACGGAGCTCGTCACTCTCCGCCGTCCCCCCAAGCCTCGATACCGAACGGTGAACTCGAGCACAGGGGTAGCTTTCTCAAGCTAAGGCAATGGAGCTCGTCGCTCTTTGTCGACTCCCCATGCCTCGACACCGAATGGTGAACTCGAACATAAGGGTAGCTTTCTCAAGCAAAGGCAACGGGGCTCGTGGCTCTCCACCGACCCCCCAAACCTCGATACCGAACGGTGAACTTGAGCACACGGGTAGCTTTCTCAAGCTAAAGCAACGGAGCTCGTCGCTTTTCGCCGACCCCCTACGCCTCGATACCGAACGGTGAACTCGAGCACACGAGTAGCTTTCTCAAGCTCAGGCAACGGAGCTCGTCACTCTCCGCCGACCCCCCAAGCCTCGACACCGAATGGTGAACTCGAGCACAGGGGTAGCTTTCTCAAGCTAAGGCAACGGAGCTCGTCGCTCTCTGCTGACCCCCCAAGCCTTGACACCAAATGGTGAACTCGAGCGCTCGGATAGCTTTCTCAAGCTAAGACAACGGAGCTCGTCGATCTCCGCCGATCCCCCAAGCCTCGACACCGAACGGTGAACTCGAGCACACGAGTATCTTTCTCAAGCTAAGGCAATGGAGCTCGTCGCTTTCTGCCGACCCCCAAGCCTCGACACCGAACAGTGACATCGAGCACACGGGTAGCTTTCTCAAGCCAAGGCAACAGAGCTCGTCGGTCTCTGCCGACCCCCCAAGCCTCGACACCGAACGATGAACACGAGCATTAGGGTAGCTTTCTCAAACTAAGGCAACGGGGCTCATCGCTCTTCCCTGATCCCTCCAAGTCTCGACACCGAACGGTAAACTCGAGTACACAGGTAGCTTTCTCAAGCTAAGACAACGGAGCTAGTCGCTCTCGGTCGACCCCACAAGCCTTGACACCGAACGGTAAACTCGAGCACACGGGTAGCTTTCTCAAGCTAAGGTAACGGAGCTCGCCGCTCTCCGCCGACCCCGAAGCCTCAACACCGAACGGTAAACTCGAGCACCCGGATAGATTTCTCAAGCTAAGGCAACGGAGCTCGTCACTCTCTGCCGACCCCCCAAGCCTCGACACCGAACGGTGAACTCGAGCACCCGGGTATCTTTCTCAAGCTATGGCAACGGAGCTCGTCGTTCTCTACCGACCCCCCAAGCCTCGACACCGAACGGTAAACTCGAGCACACGAGTAGCTTTCTCAAGCTAAGGCAATGGAGCTCGCCGCTCTCTGTCGACCCCCAAGCCTCGACACCGAACGGTGAACTCGAGCACATGGGTAGCATTCTCAAGCCAAGGCAGCGGAGCTCGACGCTCTGTGCCGACCAACGAGCCCTCAACCTCCGGTCAGGACTTCAGTCAACCTCCTTATCCAAAATTTTCATTAAGATTTAGGATGCTCGCCTTCGGAAAATGCCCTGATCCCCGAACCAGGAATCGTCCCACCTTTCACCCACTGGCAACTCGAGGTAATAGCCCTCGGAGCAGTTACCCCAAATTGTCAGAGGGTGGCAGGGGAGCCACCGGTCTGCAATTCTCGGCCAAAAATTCCGTTTGAAGGCGCCCGCCTTTGGTAAGCATCCCGAGTCCCATCCCTGGGGTCGGCTGACCTTTCACCCGCTGCCAACTCGGGGTAAATAACCCTCGGAGCCATTATCCCAAATTGTCAGAGGATGGCAGGAGAGCCACTGGCGATGAGAACTCACGGTGAGGTGAGACTTTCTCTGATGAACTTTTGGTGAGGGGGGTGGGGGCTATATAGCCCCCTAAAAAGACCCATTAATGACGTCAGAAGATGAAATGTCTCCTATTAATGGTGTAGGAAGGCGAAACATCCCCCATTAATGGCGTTGGGAGGCGAAACGTCCTCTATTGCAGGCCTCTCGGGATTCTTCTCCCTCACCGTCACCCTGTCGCTCAAGCACGACCACCGGCCCTGCTGTCGGGGCCCCATCATCAGAAAATGAAGCCCCAGTTTCCTTAAGGACCATATGAGCCAGACCCCACAGCTGACCGAGCCTTCTCCACCTCTTGACGAGATTTCTCCACCTCACAGGTCTCGAACCTTCGGCTCGGCCCCAAAACCAAGTGAGGGCCCAAACTCAAGCCCTCAACAAATTCTCAACAACAAGTTCAAAAGGTTCGGAAAGCTTATTCTTTATTATAACGCCCTGGAGGGCCACAATACAATGAGATTTATTACAAACAACAAGCACCTCGACCTAAACTATCATCAGAACCCCTTCGAGATCGCGCGTGTTAGATCAAATCCTGCCGAGCGACTCGGTTCCGCAGCCTGCCTTGCAGAACCCCTTGGATTGGCCAAGGAAGACACTCCGGCTACAAAGCTCTGAGCATCGCCCGGCCTCACGTATTCCAACTGCCAAATCGGGGATGGCTCACGCCTCGAGGAGCACCCGACCACCGAGGGGACCGACCTCCCTAACATCGTCTTGTAACGCTGGATCTCGATCTCTTTCTCTACAATGACCTCACGGAGGAGCAATTCCGAGGTACCGAGGTGCTTGACATGGAAAATTCGAGGCCCACATCTCCGAGGTCACGGTCGGCTATCACCTTCTTCAATTGAGCCGATTCTACACTCAGTTCTTTCGACTTGTTCCGGAAATAGTGGGAGGGCCTCCTTCCGATATCGATCAAGGGTGGACTCCAATACCTTAATCTTGCTCCGAAGCCATGTCACCTCGGACCGCCGAGGATCAGCCTCGGCGAGGGAGGCCAACATCTGATGGAAGCAAAATAAAAGATCATTCCAAGGCCATAAGTTCACAATAGACAATCTCAAAAATTATACAAGTCAAGAAGGGTCAGACAAGCTCAGCTAGCTAATCCAAAATCAAGGCAAAAGTCGAGGTTAAAACACTTGGCCAACCAAAAATTCTTTGTCATAAATTTGAACACTTTAACAAAATGCTGCGGTGGCCAGTCCACCTTTGGAAAATACAACATAAAAAAAACAAGAAGAAAAGAAAAAAGCAACTACGACGTAGGGCCAACCTCTCCCTCAGGTCCAATGGCGGACGCGGAGTCGAAAACCGGCTCGACACTAGCCCCTCCGGCTCCGTCTTCCCCTTCACCTGGTACATCGCCCCCAGGGGTCCTCAGCGACCCATCGATCACCATGTCGTAGTCGAAGTTTGTTAGGTCCAGGGTCGGATAGAAGTGCTTCACGTGGCTCAACGCCTTGTCGTACACCTCGTTCTGAGCCTCGATGACCATGTCTCGGGCCTTCAAGGTCAGCACCCCCTTCTCCACTTCAAATGCTTTCTTCAGTGCTGCCTCCTTCTTCAGCGCATCATTGGCCATCAACGCCAGGTCGGCCTTCACGGCCTGCTCCCGCTTCATTGAAGCGTCCAGAACGGTCTTCATGTCCATCATCTTGCGTTTGTAGCGATTGGTCTGGCTCCACTCATACTTCAGCTCCAACTCATGAATCTGCATCACCTGATTGCCGGACATACATGCCTACAGCCTAGGAAAAAGAACTTGAGTAAAACAAGGTTCTAAGGGATAAAGTACGGGAAGAATGAAACGCAATGCCTCGGAATATTACCTGCACGCTCGCCTGAGCCCACCTCATGTAGGCTGACTCGAAGGTATCGGCGCCCATACTCTGCCGATCCCAAAGCGTGGCCATCTTGTCCACAAACTCCATAGAGATGGGACCCTCTGTCAGAGTGTCCCCCTAACGGATGGCCCAATCCGGACCTTGGCAACCTTCTCGAGAGATGGGGTGGCCAACGGCTCATGGGCAGGGACCCTCGAGGGGGAGCCCGTCCCCTCGACCTGAACATCCTCGGTTCTGGCCTCGTCGGCAGGCGACACCCCCTCGGCATGAGACCTCTCAAGGGATTCCTCCTCTTCTCCCTCATCATCAGTATCCTCCTCACTCGAGTCGCTGCTTTCCAACACGAATGGCTTGCGGGTGCGCAGCAGCTCCACGATAAGCACTTTATCCTCCGAGTCCCATGAAGTCGAAGGATCCGAATAAGTTGAAGAATCCGAATCCAATAGGCCTATATGAACAACACTATCAAAAGTAGAGGCCTATCCGAATCCAATAGGCCTATCCGAATCCAATCCGAATCCGAATCCGAATAAGTTAAAGGCCCATGAATTTATTTTCTCTTTTTATTACAACTTGTAGTGTAGATAATTTTTTATAGATTTTTTTTATAAAAAATAAATGTACAACTTTTTAAAATGGGAGACTATAAAAATACGTGCATTGCACTAGCACGTGTTTGTGCACCTTGTTAGGCCAGATGGGATTAGGAGGGAAAAGGAAAAGAGAAGTGGAGTTGTAGGAGGTAGTTTTTGTGATCATGGTTGGTTACTACAACTTCTCCTTGAATCCTAGCCTTTATTTCTTAACTCCTAGATCAATCCTAGCATTCTATTTGTCTCAAAATTTTGTATAAATACCCCCTTAGCCTAGTTATCCTTACACTTTTCATTATCCAAATCTATAATGAAAGAATACAATTGTTAGTAGTAGATTGTTAGTAGGAAGTGAGAATAAAAGATTGAGAGATTGAGAATGTGTGTGCTTGCAAGCTAGGAGGTCGGCTACATCAACTTGGAGCTCTCGGTTTGCACTAGGAGCAAGGAGGAGGAGCACTCGTTTGGGCAAGATCAATCTAGGAGCAGAAGGGCTCTTTGGTTTAGGAGTTGTGGCGTGATTTCTCTCCAAATTAGGTGGGTGGTTTTCTATACTTCTAATTTATATGCCATGCTAGGAGTGTTGAAATAATGATGCATGAAAGAAACCAATAAGAGTACACTTCATTTGAAAAAGGACTTGCTAGTTGATTAAATTAATGCTTGATAGATTGTATGTTAACTTATCATGAATCTTAATATTGTGTGCAAATTGCTTGTAGTTATGGAAATATTGAATTGGGATTGTTGATAACATCAAAATTGAGTACGAAATGCTAGTAGATAAAATTATTGTTTTATGTGCTAAATGGACTACCGTGATATTGGTTCAAATGAATAAAATTCCTATGCATTTGGATTTATGAAAGAGAGAAAAACAGGGAATTATATTTATGATATAAATTTTTAATACCAAGTTGTGTTGAGAAATGTGAAATTGAATTATGGAAAGAGTAGTATGGAATTTAAATTATTGTATGAGAAATGTGTATTAAATTACTGAAAAATTATTTTAAAAATACTGGGGTGTTAATTTAAGTTAAAATATACATTCTGGAGTTTTACATGGCTTTTGGTGCAAGCAAAATAAAGATAAGGATTTTTGAACATCGAAATGTTTTAATAAAACAGAGAACAGAGTTAAATAGAATTCGAGTTGTATATGTGACAACTTGAGCTCATAGCTCAAGTGGTCGGTGAGCCTTCTGGCACTACTGTAGCGCGGCGTGTGGTTCTGTGGTCGCTGGTTCGATATCTGTGTCCACCTCTCTTTTTGTGTGCGGTTTTTAAAAAAAAATATCAATCACCGAACAGAGAGTATATAACTCTCTGATGTTGATATTTGCAAGTGTACAAAATCGCACAAGTAATATAGATAGATGAGTAGAGTGTCGAACCCACAGGGACTAGGTATTTTACTGAGTACCGATATCGCTAGATTAATCACTATTTGGAAGATCGAATTTTATATGATAAAATAACTAAATTAAATTACTCTAATTAAAACTAACTAAATTGGTGAAGAGGGAGAGGGCTGTGAAACTTTGAAGCTCTTGTACTTGGTTTAATTGTAAAATTAGTTCTAGGGCTCTTGGTTCACCTCGTTTATCACACACACAGATTATAATTCTTTATAAATAAAAATATTATCTTTCCCAAATTGTCGACCAAAATCCTAAAGATATTAACCACTCTATCAACGTAGTCTAAAAATTATTCTCAATTAATCATTCGTCTATCCACCAAATTATTAATTGAAAAATTGAATTTCTTAACGGTCACGTCCTCCAATATACGGTCTTTAATTTTTATTAATCACAAATTACCTATTCGGTCTCTTTATGATTTGGAAATTCATACAAATGTCTATCCACCATGTTGTATGTATAAATAATAAAAATTTAAAACACAATCAGGAAAAATATAGTAAGAGCAAGGAATTAAAATCTGTGTTCAAAACTTGGCTACATCTCGGACTCTAGAACATCTAAA
This sequence comes from Hemerocallis citrina, assembly GCA_017893485.1. Lineage (NCBI taxonomy): Eukaryota > Viridiplantae > Streptophyta > Magnoliopsida > Asparagales > Asphodelaceae > Hemerocallis > Hemerocallis citrina. Next base: position 179,623,186 of record CM030360.1, read on the forward strand.
TTCAGTTCATATGAAATTTGCAATTAATAGAATTGTTTGGATTGCATCTAAAAAAAATATAGAGAAGGAGTACACAAAAAAATATATAAAAAAAAAATACATGCACCCCTGTCAAAAATAATACCGAACCCAGCCTCAGGAGCGCGTCAGACACGTCGCTGTCGAAGTCAGCCTGGGTCAGCGCGTCGCCACGTCAGACTGTGGCGCGTCAGATCGATCAGCACCTGCTGTCACGTCGCGTCTGGGTCTGAGTCGCCTCGGGAGCCGCGCGCCACTTGGTTCTCTCTCTCCCTTTGTGTTCTGTTCCGCACGTCAACTCGAAGAAGAAGCAGAGTGCTGCTTCTTCTTTTTCTTTGGTTAGTCAGCAAGCAAGAAGCCCAAAAAAAAGAAACGTCACGTCGGCCTTGAGACTTGCGCGCCTGTCACACTCGCTGTCAGCACTCAATGTCGTCCTTCTCTCTCTCTTGCCGTGCTCTTTCTCTCTTAAGATTTCTCTTTTTTTTATTTCTTTTGTGGTAATGCACAGCCGTCACCTCTCAAATCTCTTCTCTCTTCTTTGCTTTGTATATATAGAGAACAGGAAGGAGTTAGGGTTTGTACTTTTTACAAAATAGTCCTTCTTGTTCCTTTATTTTCTTCCTTTTATAACCAGGATTTTTATTTACTTCCTCTTTCTTTCTTGTCTTCCTTTTCTGCCACCCACGTGCTTCTGCGTACACAAAATAATACCTGAAATTAGGATTTTTAAATAGAATAAATTTAATTAGTTTAAAATTAATTAAACTAACTATAAATCATATTAGCGTATAAAAATCCTTTTAAACATTATTTGTCACAATTTTAACTCAACAAAACAATAAAAAATGATAAATCAATTATTTTACTTTGTTTGTTGATTTTTTCCACAATTCTTTACTTTTTGCATCAAAAATATTATTTCTTCAAAAATAATTAATTAAATGAAATCCTTTAGAAATAAGATGAATTATAGACAATATCAGCGAAAACCAGCCATTTTAATAGGTAAATGAGTACGAATATATATATATAAATCCGACACATCAAATACCCCCAAACTTAAGATTTTGCTTGTCCTCGAGCAAAAAGTAGAATAATAAACAAGGGAATAATAATAGTAGACTCAATCCATCACACCAAGAAATCTTATCATGCAAGCATCAAAATTACAATTAAAAATATAAACAATTGCAAATAAAGTAAAACTAAGCATACCCACTTTCTCCAGTGCAATTATTTATTCATAATTCCCAAAAAAAAAATCGCATTTGTCATGCAATTAATGTAATTATATTATGCAACAACTTAATCTGTGATTATCCCTTCTCTCTACTACAAACCGAGTAGCAAACTAGAGTTTTTTTTTTTTTTTTTTTTTTTTTTTTTTAGTCCATTCTTTAAGTTGTCACTTGCCTTTTTACGCGAATGCAAATCATTTGTGATGAATTCACCCGGTTACTCAACAAGTCACAAACTTAAAGTGCTTTGCATACTCATATTTCAAGTTGCCGTTTTACGTAAGTGTAAACATTTGTGATGAATACCCCTAGTTACTAAGCAACTCAAAACATTGGAGTAGATTGACTTTATTCTAAATTTTTTTTTTTTTTTTTTTTTCATTATTACTCTATTTACTTAAACTCTGTTTAGGACTAGATCAAAGGGGATAATCACAAGAAAAAGCATCACATTTGTCTTTTATGTATAATAGCATGACCACACAATTTTGTAAGGAATTTTGAAACTCAATAATCCTAAAGTAAATAAGTATGCTTAATATTGCTTTATAAAAAAAATTGTTTATCCAAAAAAATTGTTTCAATGCTTATCACAATAAGGAACTCAAAATGTGTAATGGTGAGCCCAATTATAATCCTTTTGTTTTGTTTTTCTTTTCAAAAATAATCAAAATAAAAATAAATTTGTAAACCTTCCCCCCAAACTTAAATATCACATTGTCCTCAATGGGAAAGAAAAAGAAAAACAAAAAGAATGCACAAAGTTTAGAATATCTCCCCTGATTCGTCTTTAAATTTCTGCACACGCAGCGTTCAGTATTTTGGCGATATCTGGAGCTGTAGATGTCGAAATGGGCTGAATTTTTTTTGCTGGAAAGCTAAGAAAATTCTCTACAACTTCTATTTGAATCAGTTTTCCAGATTTCGACTCCAACCTGCTCGAAAACAGCCATCAATGCAGGTGTTCAAAACAGCTCCGTTTGGCGACTTTCAAAATTGATGCAATCCTACAAAATAAAATCAAAAATTAAAATAAAATAACTAAAAAAAAATAATAAAAACTGAATGCAATAAAAGAAAACATGGGTTGCCTCCCAAAAAGCGCTAAGTTTTAAGTCTTCAGCCAGACTTTCTTCATCTTTTCATTATTGTTTGTCTTTCTCGATGTGCATGATTTCCTTGCCAACTTCATTCCCCATGTATGGCTTCAACCGTTGTCCATTCACCTTGAATGTCCCTTGTTGCTCATCATAAATTTCTATTGTGCCATATGGAAACACTCGTGTGACAACAAATGGACCTGTCCACCTAGATCGCAATTTTCCTGGAAAAAGTTTAAGTCTTGAATTAAATAACAATACTTTCTCCCCTTCCTTGAATTCTCTTCTCAAAATATGCCTATCGTGCCATTGTTTAGTCTTTTCTTTATAAATCTTGGCATTTTCATAAGCATCATTGCGAAACTCATCCACCTCATTTAGTTGCAATATTCTTTTTTCGCCAGCATCTTTCATGTCAAAATTTAGTGTCTTTATTGCCCAATAAGCGCGATGCTCAAGTTCAACTGGTAAATGACATGCTTTACCATACACCAATCTATATGGGGACATTCCAATTGGTGTTTTAAATGCCGTCCTATAAGCCCATAATGCATCATCCAATTTTCTTGCCCAATCCGTTCGTGCCATATTCACTGTTTTCTCAAGTATTCGCTTCAACTCTCTATTTGAAACCTCCACTTGGCCACTTGTTTGAGGATGATATGGTGTGGCCACATGATGAGTAACTCCATATCTAGCAAGTAAAGCATCAAATTGACGGTTGCAAAAATGTGTTCCTCCATCACTAATAATTGCCCTTGGAGCTCCAAATCGTGAAAAGATATTTTTTCTAATGAAGTTCACCACTACTCTTGCATCGTTTGTTGGTAGTGCAACAGCTTCCACCCACTTGGAGACATAATCTACAGCAACCAAAATATATTTATTAGAAAATGAGGATGGAAAAGGACCCATAAAATCTATCCCCCAAACATCAAATAATTCAATCACTAAAATATTATTTAGGGGCATCTCATGTTTCCTAGAAATATTTCCCACCCTTTGGCAATTATCACATAATTTAACAAAATTAAAAGCATCTTTAAAAAGTGAGGGCCAAAAGAATCCTGATTGTAAGATTTTTGCTGCTGTTTTTGTTCCACTAAAATGGCCACCACATTCCAATGAATGACAATGTTTTAGTATGCTTTCCATCTCCTCTTCAGGCACACATCTCCTAATTACTTGATCTGCACAATGACGAAATAAGAAAGGTTCCTCCCAAAAATAATATTTCAAGTCAGAGAAAAATTTCTTCTTTTGTTGATAAGTAAAATCAGGAGGTAGAATTTTTGATACCAAATAATTTACTATATCTGCATACCATGGAGGAGTTTGTATCATCATTAAATACTCATCTGGAAATTTTTCATTGATTGGTGTAACCTGCAAATTTTGTTCATCCTTTGGTTCAATGCGAGATAAATGATCGGCCACCACATTTTCCACACCTTTTTTGTCTTTTATTTCCACATCAAATTCTTGTAAAAGTAAAATCCAACGAAGCAATCGAGGTTTGGCTTCCTTCTTTGCAAGCAAATATTTTAAGGCTGAATGATCCGTGTACACAACCACCTTTGAACCTATCAAATAAGATCGAAATTTGTCAAAAGCATATACAACAGCTAATAATTCTTTTTCAGTAGTAGCATAATTAAGCTGTGCTTCTGTCAAAGTTCTACTTGCATAATAAATTGTGTGAAAATTTTTATCTTTTCTTTGCCCTAAAACAGCACCTATTGCCACATCACTAGCATCACACATTAATTCAAAAGGCATATTCCAATCTGGTGCAATCATAATAGGTGCTGAAATCAATTTCTTTTTCAACGTTTCAAAAGCATGCAAGCAATCATGAGAAAAATTAAAAGGTGTGTCTTTATTTAAAAGTTTGCAAAGAGGCTTAGTTATTAAAGAAAAATCTTTTATAAATCTTCGATAAAATCCTGCATGTCCCAAGAAACTTCTCACTCCTTCAACATTAGTTGGTGGTGGTAGCTTTTCAATGACATCAATTTTAGCACGATCCACTTCAATTCCCTTAAAGGAAATTTTGTGGCCTAACACAATCCATTCTTTTACCATAAAATGACATTTCTCCCAATTTAGAACCAAATTTGTTTCCTCGCAACGCTGCAAAACCAAAGATAAGTTAGATAAACAATCATCAAATGAATTACCAAAAACTGAAAAATCATCCATGAAAATTTCAATAAATTTCTCAACCATATCCGAAAAGATGGACATCATGCAGCGTTGAAATGTGGCTGGGGCGTTACAAAGACCAAAAGGCATCCTTCTGTATGCAAAAGTTCCATATGGGCAAGTAAAGGTTGTCTTTTCTTGATCTTCTGGTGCTATGGCAATTTGATTGTACCCCGAATACCCATCAAGAAAACAATAGTAAGAATGGCCTGCAAGTCTTTCAAGCATTTGATCAATGAAAGGTAATGGAAAATGATCTTTTCTAGTTGCATCGTTTAATCTTCGATAATCTATGCATACTCGCCATCCCGTGACTGTTCTTGTTGGTATTAGCTCATTATTATCATTTTTTACCACAGTTATTCCTCCTTTCTTTGGTACAACATGTATAGGACTTACCCATGCACTATCTGAAATTGGATAAATGATACCTGCATCCAAAAGCTTCACTACCTCCTTATGCACCACTTCTTGCATTGATGGATTTAATTTTCGCTGTGGCTGCACAATAGGTTTAAAATTATCCTCCATTAGAATTTTATGCATGCAAATTGAAGGACAAATCCCTTTTATATCAGAAATGTTCCATCCCAAGGCAGTTTTATGTTTTCTCAAAACTCTCAACAATTTTTCTTCTTCAAAATCATTCAAAGAATTATTGATAATAACAGGAAAAGTGGAGTTTTGGCCTAAAAATGCATACCTCAAACTCGATGGGAGTTGTTTAAGCTCAAGTTGTTGTGGTGCTGAAAAAATGAGTGGTGTTTCTTCCAAATTTTTATCATAATCACAAATCTCTTCATTTTCTAATTCAAGTTTTTCTGAATTCGTTAAGCATTCTTCTAAATGTAATTTAGCAATTTCATCCAAATGTGTTTCTTCCATGACTTCACTTACTAGAAAGCATGCATGAACTTCGGAGGGAAACTCCATGGATTTAAATACATCAAATGTTACCTGTTCGTCGTCAACCCTTAGAATAAGTTTACCTTGTTGCACATCAATCAATGTTCTTCCTGTTGCAAGAAAAGGTCTCCCTAAAATCAAAGGAATTTGTTCATCTTCCTCCATGTCCAGTACAATAAAATCAGCTGGAAATATGAATTTGTCAACTTTCACCAAAACATCTTCAACGATCCCTCGTGGATATTTGATTGACCTGTCCGCCAATTGCAAGGAAATTGTTGTAGGCTTTGCTTCTCCAATACCTAGTTTCATGAAAACAGAATATGGCATGAGATTAATACTTGCTCCTAAATCACATAGTGCTTTATGAAAAGAAGAATTTCCAATAGTGCAAGGAATTGTAAAACTCCCTGGATCTTTAAGTTTAGGTGGAAGCTTCTTTTGCAAAATTGCACTACTTTCTTCAGTTAACATCACCATTTCATGCTCTTCTAGCTTCCTCTTGTTTGATAGAATATCCTTCAAAAATTTAGCATATTTAGGCATTTGTTCTAAAGCTTCAATAAGAGGAATATTAATATGCAGTTGCTTGAAAATATTTAAAAAATTTGCAAATTGATTATCAAGCTTATTCTTTTTAAGTCTTTGTGGAAAAAGAATAGGTTGATCATAAGGAGAATTTGTACAAGTGTTAGAATTTAACTTCCCTGAAATGGTTTGGCTTGATTTTCCTTTTTGCTGCGTTTGTTCTTCCATTGTTTGTTCATTCTCACATTGTTTTTCATCCACATCTTGTTCTACATTTTTGATTTGTGGCTGCCCAATTGTTGCCCCACTTCTAAGTGTTATTGCCTTCACATGCTCCTTTGGGTTCACAACTGTGTTGCTTGGTAAAGTTCCTGCAGCTCTTTCATTAAGAATGTTAGAAATTTGACTAATTTGTACCTCGAGATTGTGGATGGAAGCCGAAGTTGAATTTGCAATATTTTGAATTGCTTGATCTGTCTTTTGCATGTATTGCTTGAGCACTTCTTCTAATGCTGGCTTCTTTTCTTGTTGTTGAAAATTTTGTTGTGGTCTAGCTCCTCCTTGATTATTGTTCCAAGAAAAATTGGGGTGATTTCTCCATCCTGGATTGTATGTGCCTGCATAAGGGTTATTTTGCCTTTGAAAATTTGACACATAATTTGCTTGTTCTGCATTTGATGGCGCAAAAGGGTTCCCCACTTGGCAATCTGCACTAGAATGAGCTCCTGCACAATAATCACAAATGATATTAGATTGAATAGCATTAACATTCATATTCCCTATTTGCTTAGATAAAATATCAATTTTTGCATTTAAATTAGAAATAGGGTCAAGTTCGAAAACTCCCGCCACTTTTCTTTGCACTGTTCTTTCTGAGGACCACTGATAATTATTGGATGCCATTTCTTCTAAAAGGTCATAAGCTGCTTCATGAGTCTTGCTCATTAAGGCACCTCCAGCTGCTGCATCTACCATGGATCGATTTGTAGCCCCCAAACCATTATAGAATGTTTGTACCTGTAGCCACTTTGGAAGCTCATGATGAGGACACTTCCTTAGTAGATCTTTGTATCTCTCCCATGCATCATATAATGACTCCGTCTCATGTTGCGTGAATGTTGTGATGTCATTTCTTAACTTTGCTGTTTTTGCTGGGGGAAAGTACTTTGTCAAAAATTTCTGTGCTAAACCTTCCCAAGTTGTAATAGTTCCCTGTGGTAAAGAATTCAACCAATACTTTGCCCTATCTCTAAGTGAGAAAGGGAAAAGTCTAAGTCGAATGACATCATTAGAAACTCCATTGAATTTGAAGGTGTCGCATATCTCAAGAAAGTTTGTGATGTGAGTGTTTGGGTCATCATGTGGTAGTCCTCCAAATTGAAGGTTTTGCTGAACCATCTGAATGATTGATGGTTTAATTTCAAAATTATTTGCTTCAACCGCAGGCCTTGTTATGCTTGGTAAGGTTCCATTAACTGAGGGCATTGCATAATCCCTCAAAGCTTTGTTTTCTTCGTTTGCCATGGATAAAGAGATTTTTTTCTGCTTTTTAATTTGTCGTAAGGTCCTTTCGATTTCTGGATCAAAAAGTATAGGTTCCAATGGATGAGATCTGGGCATACACACCTAAACCCTGAAAAACAAAATAAGAAAAGAGAAAAAAAAATAGATATGTCAAACGGATAAAGAGGTGCTGTTATCGAATAATATTAAAGCCTCTTAATAATCGGTAAGAGGTCTGATGCATCAGGTACGGCATAAAAAAAAAAAAAAAAAAAAAAAAAAAAAAAAAAAAAAAAAAAAAAAAAAAAATTCATACAGTCTCATTCATCTACTTTATCATAGCATGTATTTAGTAGCATAAAATTAAAAGAAAACTTGATGCTCTGTCATCCAGTTTAATGCTCTGTCATCCAGTGTGATAAAGAAAAAAAAATTTTCATCCAGTTTCATTCTGTTTACAATAGCAAGTATTTAATAACATAAAAAATTTCAATCATCAAGTCTCTCATTTAATGCTCTGATCAATCAAAATTTTCAGGATACCCATTTCAAACTACTTTACGGCATGAACTTCTCCTTTGGGTTTAATCCAGTTTACAAATAGCATTTAATGCCAAGGGGAGAAAGAGAATGAACAATTGTGCGGGCACTTGAGTTCGACGAGACGCACAACAGCACCCAGGCTGACGTGGCCTGCGACGGGACCCTGCGCCCGCGGTTCGAGAAGCAGCAGATGTGACAGTTCGGCTCCCCTTTTCGGTTTTTTTTTTTTTTTTTTTTTTTGTGGTTCTGATTTGATAAGAGAAGGGTCAGGTGCCATGGTAAAAAAATAAAAAAAATAAATAAAAATAAAAAATAAAAAATAAAAAATAAAAAATAAAAAATAAAATAAAAAATAAAATAAAATAAAATAAAATAAAAATAATAAATAAAAAAAATAAAATAAAACAATGAAACAAAGAGTAAAAAAAACAGAAAACTAAATACAAAATAAAAAAAAATAAAAATAAAAATAAAGAAAAATAAATAAAGGTAAAAGTTAGTAATAAAGTTGTAAAATGTAATAAAATAAAAATAATTACAAAGAATCCAAGTTAGCAATAATCTAGCAATTTTTTCAATATCAATAAAAGAATAACTAGTCCCCGGCAACGGCGCCAAAAACTTGATGTTGATATTTGCAAGTGTACAAAATCGCACAAGTAATATAGATAGATGAGTAGAGTGTCGAACCCACAGGGACTAGGTATTTTACTGAGTACCGATATCGCTAGATTAATCACTATTTGGAAGATCGAATTTTATATGATAAAATAACTAAATTAAATTACTCTAATTAAAACTAACTAAATTGGTGAAGAGGGAGAGGGCTGTGAAACTTTGAAGCTCTTGTACTTGGTTTAATTGTAAAATTAGTTCTAGGACTCTTGGTTCACCTCGTTTATCACACACACAGATTATAATTCTTTATAAATAAAAATATTATCTTTCCCAAATTGTCGACCAAAATCCTAAAGATATTAACCACTCTATCAACGTAGTCTAAAAATTATTCTCAATTAATCATTCGTCTATCCACCAAATTATTAATTGAAAAATTGGATTTCTTAACGGTCACGTCCTCCAATATACGGTCTTTAATTTTTATTAATCACAAATTACCTATTCGGTCTCTTTATGATTTGGAAATTCATACAAATGTCTATCCACCATGTTGTATGTATAAATAATAAAAATTTAAAACACAATCAGGAAAAATATAGTAAGAGCAAGGAATTAAAATCTGTGTTCAAAACTTGGCTACATCTCGGACTCTAGAACATCTAAATTCAGTTCATATGAAATTTGCAATTAATAGAATTGTTTGGATTGCATCTAAAAAAAATATAGAGAAGGAGTACACAAAAAAATATAAAAAAAAAAATACATGCACCCCTGTCAAAAATAATACCGAACCCAGCCTCAGGAGCGCGTCAGACACGTCGCTGTCGAAGTCAGCCTGGGTCAGCGCGTCGCCACGTCAGACTGTGGCGCGTCAGATCGATCAGCACCTGCTGTCACGTCGCGTCTGGGTCTGAGTCGCCTCGGGAGCCGCGCGCCACTTGGTTCTCTCTCTCCCTTTGTGTTCTGTTCCGCACGTCAACTCGAAGAAGAAGCAGAGTGCTGCTTCTTCTTTTTCTTTGGTTAGTCAGCAAGCAAGAAGCCCAAAAAAAAGAAACGTCACGTCGGCCTTGCGACTTGCGCGCCTGTCACACCCGCTGTCAGCACTCAATGTCGTCCTTCTCTCTCTCTTGCCGTGCTCTTTCTCTCTTAAGATTTCTCTTTTTTTTATTTCTTTTGTGGTAATGCACAGCCGTCACCTCTCAAATCTCTTCTCTCTTCTTTGCTTTGTATATATAGAGAACAGGAAGGAGTTAGGGTTTGTACTTTTTACAAAATAGTCCTTCTTGTTCCTTTATTTTCTTCCTTTTATAACCAGGATTTTTATTTACTTCCTCTTTCTTTCTTGTCTTCCTTTTCTGCCACCCACGTGCTTCTGCGTACACAAAATAATACCTGAAATTAGGATTTTTAAATAGAATAAATTTAATTAGTTTAAAATTAATTAAACTAACTATAAATCATATTAGCGTATAAAAATCCTTTTAAACATTATTTGTCACAATTTTAACTCAACAAAACAATAAAAAATGATAAATCAATTATTTTACTTTGTTTGTTGATTTTTTCCACAATTCTTTACCTTTTGCATCAAAAATATTATTTCTTCAAAAATAATTAATTAAATGAAATCCTTTAGAAATAAGATGAATTATAGACAATATCAGCGAAAACCAGCCATTTTAATAGGTAAATGAGTACGAATATATATATATAAATCCGACACATCACTCTCTGTCTCCTCTTCATATCGCTGAGCGCCTTCGGCCAGTCGGCTAGCGCATGCGGCTGTTTTCTTAAAGGTTGCGGGTTCGATTCTGGGTGTAGCCAGAATATAAATTTTTTTGACAAATTGATTTTTGGGGTTTTCTTGATGTATAAAAATTCTGAAAAAAATACCGTTATTATTCAAAAATCATATACAACCTATGAAAATTAATTGGGAGTTATTGGACTAAAATAAAGTTATTTTTGAGGTAAAATCTTATTCGAAATTATGATTTCTTACTCGTATAATTTCATAAAATGTGTGATTTCATGAGGTGACTAAGATGAGTATTTATAAGGAAAATTGATGGAAAGAAAATATAAATGTGAATTTTTGTATGGGTTATTATGTTAAAAGAATAGCATGACAATGGTGATTTTTGTGAATATTCACTTTGACTAGATGTTTTCGTAGTATGATTTTAATGTGGAAATAAATATTGGTTATGGAATGCATGATTTATAATTGAACTCCATGTATGATGATTGACTCATGAAAAGATTGGAAATCATGTAATTGGAAAAGAGAAATTTCTTGAGTATGACAACTCAAATATGTGAATTGTGAATTGAAATTAAAAATTAGGGTGTAGCCAAGACTTACACCGGCAATTGAAAGTAATGAGATATGATAAATGAAATTGAAAAGACCAAGTTTGGGTCATTGAGAAACGAAAGAAATAAGACCGGTATTAGTGAGAGTGCTGACTCTAATAGATTGATTTTGTTCATGATTTCATTAAATTAAGAATTAGTACATAGTGAAAAGGTGATGAAAGTGAGAGAAAAACACCAGTATGAGGGCCTCGAGTCTACGATGTGGGTGTGATTCACAGTTTGTCTTCACGATGCATCGTGACATGACGTGGGCACTACTCCGGAATTATATAGATCTTGGCAATGCGTGTGGGGTATTTGGTGACTGCGAGAGGATCGTGTGCCATGAAGGAGGCTGAATTGTCCATAGGTTGTCTTCACGATGCGTCGTGACATGACGTGGGATTCCCCTCCAGCTTTTCTGTACATGAGCTCGTTATTCATAGAACATCTAGGATACTTACTGTAGTTACAGTAGTAGAGTAAGTCATGACGAGGGATTGAACCCTACAAGATGAAGAGCTATTAAGAGGCCTGCCCTCGGACCTATGTAGTATGGGATGCATAGAATCCGAACAAGTGCGCATTAGTGTCATGTAATATAAATAACTGCATTAAGGACTAAGTGCACAATCACAACACGACATCAATAGGATATTCCCCTTAGTTTGATTTGTGAACAAGTTTGTGTTTGTTAAGTATGGAAAATCATTATACTGTTTCCGACATAGAAAGGATGGCCGTGTATAATATTCGTCGGTTGAATAAACTGACGTACCCACAGTTTTGTATGCAGGATAAATGGCATGACAAAGATTAAAGAAGAACTGATGCTTAGAGATTATTCAAGTGTTGTTGTAATTTCATTCATGTAAATGTTATAATTTTGCTTCTGTTGTAAAATGTAAAGATTCATTATAACTCTGATGTCAAGTGAAAAGTTTTAAATTCCTTGTAAAATTGTACGAAAGAAGTGTAAAGATCATGTGGAATCTCGAATTCAGTTGTATTTAAAATTCGGGGTGTTACATAGACATGGTAAAAATACTAACCTGAGTAAAGCTTAAACGAAAGACTGCCGTAAAACTCACCGACGGTGACCGAAAAATCCTAGAGAGAGAAGCTCTGGATTTTAGAGAGAGAGAGTAAAAGTAAGAAATGAGAAAAGGAGACGGGGTTGCGCCTATATAGGGGATTTACCGTGACTCCTCAATTCCCACAAAAACGGTTGATGTGACTCTTAGATTCTCACAAAAGTCTCTTTGGCTCGCCCATCTTGCCGACCCCCATAAGCCTCGATGGTCGAACTAGATCTCGAGCACAAGGGTAGCTTCAACAAGCCAAGTCTCTTGGGCTTGCTCGTCTTACCGACCCCTATAAGTCTCGACGATCGACCTAGATCTCGAGCACAGGGGTAGCTTCAACAAGCCAAGTCTCTTGGGCTCGCTCGTCTCACCGACTCCCATAAGACTCGATGGTCGACCTAGATCTCGAGCACAGGGGTAGCTTCAACAAGTCAAGTCACTTAAGCTCTCTCGTTTTGCCAACCCCCATAAGCCTCGATGGTCGACCTAGATCTCGAGCACAGGGGGCAGCTTCAACAAGCCAAGTCTCTTGGGCTCGCTCGTCTTGCTGACCCCCATGAGCCTCGACGTCGACCTAGATCTCGAGCATAGGGGTAGCTTCAACAAGCCAAGTCACTAGGCTCGCTCTTCACGCTGACCCCCATAAGCCTCGACGGTCGACCTAGATCTCGAGCACAGGAGCCTCCACAGAGCCAAGTCACCTGGGCTTGCTCTTCTCGCCGACCCCCATAAGCCTCGACGGTCGACCTACATCTTGAGCACAGGGGTAGCCTCCATAAAGCCAAGTCTCTTGGGCTCGCTCATCTTACCGACCCCCATCAGCCTCGACTGGCGACCTAGATCTCGAGCAGAAGGGTAGCTTCCATAATGCCTAACCTCTTGGGCTCGACACTCCGAGCCGACCCCATCCATCATTGTGAACAAAAGGGAATCACCACGACCTGTTCAAACAACGCTCGACAGCAGACCCCCATGCTCGGCTGCCGAGATCCTCGTGCTCGGCCATAGGGGCCCTAACCAGCCCGGCACCGACCCCAACCGGCCCAAGCTACAGGAACTCTCTTCCCACTCTCCTTCATGAAACCCGACTACTCCTCCACGACCGGCCAGGCACAGTCCCGCAGGAGTGGGGGGCTTTTGATATGGGGTAAATGAAGTTGCGCGATCAGGTCCCTTTGATCTCCTCTGGACTCTCCCCCCTGTGATTTTCAAACCAGCTACAGTCCAATGGGCCACAACCAGCTCGGGCCCATGGGCAAACGGGTCCAACCCAACCCATTAGGGTTCCAGATCCGTTTACCCCTGCCTATAAATACCCAACCCTCTCCTCACTTTGGCAGGTAATCAAACTTTCCCCACCTGAACCCTAGCTGCACAGTCTCTTTTCCAGTGACTGACTAGATCGTCGGAGGGCCTGTCGCCGGGACTTCTCCCGGTGTTTCTAGGTAGTGTACAGGTACAGAAGACCCGAACCGAGCTACTACATCTGCCCCGAGCCCCAACGTCCGAACCGAACACCCGGCCTCTACCTCACCGCTCCTACTTCCGAGCCGTTCCCACTCCCCGGGATCGGACCGACGCCAGCACTACGGTCTCCCTCCCACAAATTACAGGAACTCACACCTGCTGCCTCCACACCCCCAAAAACAAACAGCATCAAGAACCATTGGACTCCCGTCTTAACTTTAGAAATCTGATCAATTCGATGAACTTCAGACATCTGTTATCAACATGTGCAGGTACACACAAATTCCGAACTTGTGACTCTTCTTCATACAACAGTACCAAACTTTATTTGGTTTCCGCTAATTATTTCCTCTTAGTATGACAAAAAATTAGGGCATTCAGTGTTAAGGATTAAAAAAACAGTAAATATAAAGAATAAAAAGTGATTAAGAAGAACAATTTGAGTTAGGATTTTGCTTAAAATGATATATATCCTTGGTATCAAATGTGCTATTCCAATAAACACTGCTTCTTCCATAGCAAACTCTATTGGGCGTGAATAGTAGAAAACCCCAATCTGATGTCCGCATAATAAAAAAAATATATTATTATAAACACATAATAAATTGTATTATTCACCAAATATTTTGTATATATATATATATATATAAAAATATATCACTTGAACAAATATCGATTCTAGCTATTGGGCTGAAAGCCCAACACCCAAATCAGTATATAGCTTTCTCTACATATAGGGCATGTTTGGTTTGCATGAAGTGGACTGTAGCAAACTCAAATTCATGAATGAGCACTGTAGCAAGGGTTTGTTTGGCAGAATGTGGGTTGAATTTAGATTCACACTGTAGCTACTTGAGTGGAAAGTTACTGTAGCGCTACTGTAGCGAATTAAAATTTGTTTATCTCCATTACATTTTTTTCCCTATCCAATCAAATAATTTCACCTAACCCTCTACATTAATTTTTTTTCTCACCCCTCTTTATCATCCAATACAATAAAATTACATCCAAACAAACTATTTTTTAAAACTCTATTCTACATATTTTATTTCTCTACAGTAATCTTCATAGTTTGGAAACAAGATACAATCAACCAAACAACCTCATAGAGACAGAGTCCTGTTGAGACAAGTGTCCGCTCATGCACCCTGACATTTTAAAAGACCCCTAAATAATAGAAATATTTTACCCCCCCCCCCCCCCCCCCAATTTATTTACTACAATTCCTTTCAATATATATATTTAGTAGTATTATAATGTTATAAAAGTTGTTGACATATTTATTATTTTTTATTGCTTTCTTAATTATGTCAAATATTGATGAGAATAATAAATTATTGTTGGTTCACAAACATCGAATACCTTATATAAGCTCATAAATTACATTTTCTTCTTTGTTTGTTTACCATTTTATAATTAGTTGTCACACTAGTTGGTAAGTATTTTGTTTACCCCAAAAAAATAATAATAAAATAATAATAATAATAATAATAATAAAATAAAAAATATGGCTTCATCCATATCTATATATACCAGGCAGAGATAGTATTTTAGGTATTCCAACATATGATATAATATCTTAAACAAACATGCTAACTCTAATTCTTCTGTTTGCTTTTATTATTTCCTCGTAGATATATCTATATAATAAAATACAAAAAAAGTTATCAAGTGGCTCTTATTCAATTCCCTAAAAAATCAAAGGTCCAAATCTAACCTCACAAAACACATCCCCCCAAATGTTTCTCCCAAAACTCAAATTCAAATCTCCTAAAAAACAATTCCTTTATCTCTCTCTCTCTCTCTCTCTCTCTCTCTCTCTCTCTCTCTCTCTATATATATATATATATGGGTAAAAGGGATATGAGCAACTTGCTCATTTAGTAAATGAGCAATTGATTATGTGGCATGTTGCTCATACTCCTTTTCCCCTATATATATATATATATATATATATATATATATATATATATATATATATATATATACTAGTATTTTTCAAGTGCGATGCACATTTTGATAAGAGTTGGAGGATTTTCACGTGCGGTATACGTGTTAAGAAATATTTTTGGATTTGGACGTGTGTTGCACGTAATTGGAAAAAATATTTTAAAGGAGAAGCTACAATTTGTACATGCAATGCACGTGTTTATTAAGTAGAATTTGAGTTGTACGTGCAACATATGTGTATGTTTAGTATTAAAAATATATTATAAAAATATTTTGTATGTGCATTGCACGTTTTAAATAGGTGTAATTTTTTTTATTTGTTTGTTTTTGTTGTAATTAATGGGATAGTTGAGTTGCACGTGCAACGCACGGATTTGTATGTTGACAAATGATAACTCCAACTCTCCCATTATAATATTAGAGATTTTAATTATATATATATATATATATATATATATATATATATATATATATATATATATATATATACTATTTTAATAGGAGAGTTGGGGTTTGTAACCAAACAAACCCTAACTTTGTAACTAGACAAACACATATAATACACGTTCAAACTAAATTTAACAAATACAAACATTTGTAGACAAACAAACCGGTGTATTGTCCGTGCAGATCTAAAATAAAGGAGGTCTTAGGTTCAATGCCAGAATACACTGAAGTTTTTTACTTTTAAAAAATATATATTTATTAAGACGTGCATCGCAAGTGTAAATTACTAGTATATATATATGGAAACATGGACTTTCATTTACAACTAATTATTGTAATACTATTCAAACTTGAGCTACATAATTGTTGATTTACTGTTTACAAGATTTTTCATATGCTCTATCGTTCTGAAAACGTGCCGTAGGCACGTGCCCACGGGCAAATTTAGTACTCAATAATATTCACATAATATTAATATATATTTGAATATATAAAAAATATATTCCATGATGCCAGCCTTGAGACACTTTAATGATTTAGGATGGGTTAGTCCACTTATGGTTGTGCCATAAAGAAACAGAAAAAGAATGAATCGTACCTAATAATGGAAGGGCAAAAAAACAACATAAAGAAAGAAGATGACACCTACGTAAGATTAATGAAAAGATTGTCTCAACAATTTGTGCTACCATGGTCCGAAACTGAAGAAAGCCTTTTTTTTTTATATAGATAGAAGTGACCCGCATTTATGATTCAAAGCCAATATCTTGATAAAACTCAGTGGTGGTTCAAGATTGGTTTGCTAACTCTGCATGAATGGTACATCCCTCTTTACACGAAGGATACTACTGATCCACACAATATTATGATACATAAATTATTTTGTTTCCTTCTTAAAAGTAAGTAAAGTCATCTTGCACTATATATACTAGTATAATGTATGCACATCTTAAAAAAAAAAATAATAAAGTTATCAAATTAAATGAATATATATATTCAATAAGAAAAAAATAGTTTATATTTTGAATGTTTGGATTTGGGCTACACATGCGGTGCACGTGTGTATTTGTTGGATATAGTTGGAACGTGTATTATATGTGTTTATATAGTTACAAAGTTAGGATTTGTTTGTTACAAGCTCCAACTCTCATATTAAAATAACTAGTATTATACACGTGCGTTGCACGTGGAAAAAATGGGAAGGAAAAATGAAAAGGACAAAAAAATCTAGTATTATACACGTGCGTTGCACGTGGGGAAAATGGGGAGGGGAATGAAAAGAACAAAAAAAAAGAAAAAAATCTACCAACACGTGCGTTGCACGTGTTGACAAAATGACAAACATTTACAAATGACACTAAGCCCTTCTCCCATTATAATATTAGAGATAGAGAAATAGAGATAATAGAGATAGAGATAGAGAAATAGAGATAATAGAGATAGAGATAGAGATAGAGATTATATATTATATTATATTATAGATAGATAGATATGTAGATAGATAGATAGATAGATTGATAGTAATTTACATGTGTGATGTATATTTAATATATTAAAAAAATTAAAATAAAAAATCTACCGTAGTGAGAACTCAAGTCTAAGACCTCATTCATATTAGTTATGCACGTATAATTCACACGTTGGTAGATAGACAAATGACATTATGGTCTTCTCTCCTTATAATATTAGAGATTAGAGATATACAGCAACTGAAGAATGACTTGGCTGGAGTCGAGAGACTCTATCCGTTCTCATAAAAAAAAAAAAAAAAAAAAAGAATGACTTGGCTGATGACGCTTACAAGGCAGTCACTGGGTCTTTGTGTGAGATGAATGTGTATAATCCGTATAATCCCAGTAGTAGGCACATCATACCAGAGCTGCAGAATTTTATGGAAGATCGGGAAGCAACTCTGGAAGATGGCATTAAATACTTGTTCAGCCAAATCAAGTCACTCAAGAGGAAGCATATGTCGAGTTCTTAAGGAAATTTTGTATCACGTAACTAGGGAGTTTATACATTGTATAGTATGAAGAAAACTTGTTTTTGTAAACATAAAAATGTCCGGGTCTATAATTGCTATATATTTGAAAACTTGTTTTTGTAAACATAAATGTCCGGGTCTATAATTGCTATATATTTGATTTTTTTTGAATTTAGTATTTGTTACTATATGTTTGTGTATTATTGTTTATAAAGATAAACGTGCAGCAGCAGAAAAGAAAAATAAATAAATAAATAAAAATAAAAATAAAAAATACTACCCGGCGTTTTTTGATAAAATGCCGGGTAGGTTGAACTTTAATTGAAAATAATATTAAATAAATAACAGTTAATAAAAATTAAAAAATTAAAAAATCAAAAAAATCAAAAATAGGTCTACCCGGCATTTTTGAAAATGCCAGGAAAGTCCTTATGCTACACCAGCATTTTCAAAAAGTGACGAGGTAAACCTCGTGGCCGCGACATGCGCTAACCCGGCACTTCTAAAAATTAAAACATCATAAAGCAGAAGAGACCATGAACAATAACACAATCTTTGACTGGAGACAAATCGTTTCATGATGATCGGACACATTGAGTGATAAATGAATCACACTTTCACTTTCCGTATTCTACTAAACTCCATATGTGTTTGTCGAAACTAGAGTATCTTTTCTTTATAATCAGACAAATGGAGTTAAATAATCACACTACATTAACTTTCCTATATGTCTGCAGTCTGCCTAGACTAGACTACCTTCACAAAAAACCTCTCTTTATGTCATTCATTTGCAAACGAGCAAGCAATGATATTGCCTTTTCTAAAATTGTGTTGATTGAAAATTAACAATTAGTGTACACCTAGATTGAATTATTTTCTTGTAAGCAGATCAAGTATACTGAACTAATATGCCAAGCCATTAGTAGAAGTAGTTGGAATCCATATGTTTTGTTCAATATAAGTTACAGAAGTAGTGTAATTTCTATTATATATATGAAAAACAAATTTTGCTGGCAAAGAGTTCAAACTTAATTGTTAAGTCGAAATGCAAATCAAATGGTTACAAATATATTAACTTGTTGACATTTTTGTTGCTGGTGATGCTGTTCATGCCAGTTTGTGATTCTCACAATATGCTACATAATAATTACTGTCTGTAGCATATTTTAGATATTCTGGAAGGAATATAATGGATGCTGGTTGTATTCATGTCTCTTTCTATATATATGCTCAGTGTTTTATTTGCAACTCTTATGTTCCTCAACTATTTTGACTATGGTGTTACTTCTTTGTAAAACATCTTAGTTCAGGCTTGTTTGGTGTAATGTTTTTTTTTCTTCCATTTTATATCATATTGGTGTTGAAGAATCTACCACACAACTCGTAGTACTAATAGCAAAAACACACCACGAGCAATATAAACTCTCAAGACTTGCGTTGCGTTTGGCCTAGCTTTTTTTGGACTTTAAAGCTACTTCAGAAGGAGAAGTCAGAAAGTAGAGCATTGAAATTAAAAGCTGAAGCTGTTTGGATAGTTAACTTTTTTTAACTTTAAAGCTACTTTTAAGCTAGAAGTTGTTTGGCATAAGATATCAATTGTAAGCTACTTTTATACTCAATTTAAGCTTTTGATTTTATTTAAGAATAAAATATAAGTTATCAAATTACAAAAAAAATTCTTTATATTACTAATAAATGAAATATTTAGAATAACCCAGAAAACTTTTGATTTCTTCTATTTCTTCTTCTTCTCATTAGTACTTTTACTTATTATTAACTCCATTCTGTATGAAAAATATTGTACATTTTATTTCCTGGATAGCCAACAAAATATCTCTAGCTAATTTCCCTTCTACATCAAATGCTTAAAGCTAGTAGCTAGAAAAATAAATTACTACAGTATTTAAATAATAATAAAAGAACTCAATGAAATTTGTTTGCTTTGATAGGAAATTAGGAATGTACGTACTAGGATGCCTGCACTGCCATTTTCCATTTCTAGAACATAACATAACAGTATAATCAAAGTGAGAGTCAGTCACTACATGGACTAGAGACTAGTATCAACACTGCAAGTCAAATTACAAATAACAAAGGACGAAACAGACTGCTAAGTTATAATACATTAGTTAATACATTAGGGAAAAAGCATCCTCTTCCACAATGTTGTTGGAACCAAAAGAGAAGAGCAAGCATTGACAGAGCCTCCAAGGCTGGGACTTGGGAAACCTCCAAATCGTGAAACTTGCTCATGAATAATGAGAAATTGGACACATCTACAAATGGAGCATAGGAAAACTCAGTATGCTCCCTTAAGAAACTCTCAGTGGCATGGTGGAAGATGGTTATTCATAAGCTGAGAAACCATACCTGGTGAGCGTGCGACTCTTCGACGACATTCGACGGCGGTGTTCCCCAGTCACGAGTGTTCGGAGAGGAAGGGGAAGGGGAAGGGGGAAAATTTTTGTTGTTAGGGTTCGATATGTGGGAAGGGCCAAAAAAAGAGAAGGTAAAAAAAAGAGAAAAGGAGAAGCCAGAGGCTGCTCTTGAGGGCTTTTTTTGAAGCTCATTTTCTTCATTAAAAATAAGCTACTTCTCCTTCTGTAGTGCTTAATTTTCAAAATATGTGTTTGGCCCAGCTTCTCCTTCTAAAGGAGAAGAGAAGCTAATTTTAAGGTGGGCCAAACGCTACCTTAGATACACCAAGAACAAGCCACCACAATAAATGCAAGATCTCACAATAACACAATCAATATGCAGAGATAACCAATACTTCTTATTCCCAAAAATACAAAGATTACAAAAGAGATTACAATTCTCAATCTCTCTCTCCACTACAAAATGCACAGGCTATAGCGGCGCTTTTACAAGGCTATAGCGGTGTTTTTTGGCGCCGTTATAGCCCATAACGGCGCTTCTGAAATTGCCGTCGAAAATGCCGTTACAGCGTGCATCATTATAGCTATATGGGCTATCGCGGCGTTTACCGACGCCGCCGCTATAGGGTGTCCACCTATAACGGCATTGCCAAACTGCCATTACAGGAACATTTATGTGTCAAAGGTTTTGAAAAAATTAGAGCTATAACGGTGCTTTTTCCAAGCACCGGGATTACTCCCCTGAATAATAGGTAGCATTGGTACCCTGCAGCGGCGCTTGTCTAGCACCGCGATAGAGGGTGCTCAAAAGCGGTAGTACCTATTGCGGCGTTTCTTGGTAAATGCCGTGATAGGTTGTTTTTTTGGACATTTCATTATAAAATTTTGATTTGAAAAAACCAGTAATTAATCGCATATTACAAATACATGTAATCATATTAAACTTAAATGCTTAAACCTTAAAGTCAATAATAACATCATAATCAAGAACCAAAAGTCACACATCACAGAAGGGGGATGAGATCATGTCTTTGGGACTAGTAGAGGTGCACGACAACAGTCCAATGCCCTCTCTACGACCCAACGACATGCAATCTCGATCTCAGATTCACCCTATGCTCGATTGAACCTTCCTACAGACTTTTTTTGTAATAGTTTTAGAACTCCTTACATTTATATATATATATATATATATATATTCTGTGAGGCAGGATAATCCTACCTTTTGCCAGTCCAAAAAAAAAAGTCACACATCACAAAAAACAACTTAATAGAAAACAAAATATGTAACACATATAAACTGTCATAAACGAGTGTCAAATGTATATGTTGTACAACACTTAGTTATTACAAAACATAGACAATATTCCTACAAAACAATTTTAAAAAGGTCCAAATTCGACAAACTATAGCAGGGGAGTCTCCTCGTGTGGCCCGCTGTTGCTTTCAATTCCATCGTTATTTTGCCCTAGTGTATGTACGTGACTGGAAACCGATGGAATACGATGGCCCTGTAGAAAAAACATAAATATTTCATCATCAATTTGTCAAACAAAAGAAATAGTTGTTATTAGGGACTTGCAGGGCCGGTCCTGAGATTTATAGGGCCTTGTGCAGAAATAAAAAACTAGGCCTTCTTTATGGACATGCAATCGGCATCCGCTATAACCATCTAGCTGCGTAGCATATCGAACTACTGTTACATCTGAATCATCCATCTCAAATTGATATCCCATACATATTAAACTAAATCTTTTCCTAAATTCTTGAAAAGAAAGTACCTTTCATGCGTGTATGTATTTTTCTTGAGTATGGTGTTATTTATCTATTGTAAAACAATTGTTGAACTAATTAGTTGGACACAACAAGGGGCCCAAAACAAACATAACATTCTCTGTTATGTTATCTTCCTTGTCCTCTCATATTTCGTTGCATCTTGTCATGGCTTTCATCTATATATTTTTACGCATGTGTAGTGTCTCCTCAACAACTCAACAATCAGATTGAAGATTAAGCCAAAAAAAATAAGATTGAAGAGTTTCTCACATTTTTCCAATTATTTCTTTTTTCATTATTCAGCTATTTTCTTTCTAGTAGTATCCAAGACTAGTCTTGATGTTGAACTAACCATAAAAGGTATCATTTAGAAGATTTCTTCCATAGTTGTGTTTCTACCTTGGATTTAAAGGATTCTTGTTGTCTTTGTAAAACCAAATTTCCATCTCTAATTTGTCTGGTTAAGCTATACTTAACTGTCATCTATAAATAGTCTATGATGCAAATACACATCAAATTTTGTCATAGTATATTGCAGAAAAGCACATCACATCTACAAAAATACAATATATGATAGCAAGTAATTCGGGGAACTTGATCTTAAACAAGACAAAAATGACAGGAACATGCGAAAATTGAACGAAATCAAAGCCAGGTTATGGACATACAATCTCCTGAATCGCTAACTTGAAATGTTCTACCCATCATATGAGTTTGGTTAATAACCAGTTCATCTCCTTCTCTACTTTCAAATGATCCCATTTTTGTGAATGGATGTTTAAACTTTATTTTTAGTCCCACATCGGTGAAACAAATAAAGAGATCCAAAAATAAATACAATTATTGAATCCAAGGTTGTTGAGTTCACGTGGTTGTGGCTTGTCACTTTAGTTGGGCTTGTTACTCTAGCTATATATAGAGGGCAATAAAGCCTTATTTTTCCAAAATAAGTACCATTTTTGGGCCTTCCTGGTTTATGGGCCCTGTGCGGTCGCAAAGTTGCACAGCCTCTGGGCCGGGCCTGGGGACTTGGATGGTACAAAAGAAAGGCTTAATAAAGAAAATGGACGATTAATAAAGCAATTCATAAAATTAATACAATCATATATCATTTTCCTAGAATACCATATCGTATATCTTATCAGTCTGCTGAATTTGGCCTACAGCATATCCAAGAGTTTAATTCAATTAACTCACCATGATTAGTAACAAATGGCTTGCCTCTGACCATGTCAGATTAGGTTAGGTTGAGACACATAAACAAGACCACTGCAGCATAACTTGATTTGGCAATGAATTTGTTCACTTGTCAGACTTTCAAACTAAATATCTCCAACTTGATAGGTAACAACTTGATGCTCTTTAAGGCCTTTATAATCAATAGCACGAAGATCTAGTCCAGAAATTGTCAATACGGCCTCTACACTGATAACATTGAGGATATGCCAATTAATGATTGCATTTTACTACAACTATTTTGCAATACATCCATTTAAACACTTCTTTGATGTCAAATACTCAGAAGCAATATCAACAAGTGACTAGATATACAGTTTTAACCTCAGAACACGTCGACCTGTAACAATACAAAAGCATGTTCAAAAACAGTTCTACTTAGCTTAATGAAACAAATGATTATATATCCAACTTTTATTCTCTCAGACCTACAGCCTCTGCCGATATATAAACAACGACAACAAAATAATGTCCATTTTGGGACCAAAAGAATATGCAAAAGATGTGGAAAAAACAATCTTTAAAATAATGAAATAATGCCCATTATGTATGTAAGAAGTGAAATCCCTAGATGATAAAAAACACATCAGCACATGAAAACTCACTACTTTAACAATCTTGATCTATGCCTCCAGAACAAAGCCATCAAGAGTAGTAATTATTTCTCTCGGAGCTGAAAGAAGGGGCACAAGTAAACGCATACCGACCAATATCTCGAGTGCAAATCGTATAAGAAAAATCATATCCATAACACAGCATGCAAATCAAAATGATGGATTCACCGAAAGCAAAACAAACCAAATCCACGAATCTTAAAACACCATAAAATATGAGTATTTGCATCCAAATAGTTAAAACAAAATCTACAATAATCGCAACAAATATAAAAACTATTAACAACAATAAGCCCTATCAAGTTAAGCACGAATGCTGCTGACAGATATACGAGAAATCTAATATCAATGGCAAAAAGAGAGGAGAGATGTGATACCAAAATAAATTCCTAAACAAATGTAATACCCTAACATAATTCTTTAAATTGCTCCTAAAGTTATCACTTGATCATCAAGAAGACAAGAACTAATCCCTGTTTCTAAAGTTTCTACTTCTGTCTAGCATCGGCCTGTAGGTATTATAACTATGGGTTAAGAAGGTTAACAACCAAAATAAACCTAAAAACGTTAGTCTGAAGTGGTTGATTTCTAAGCGGCATTTTAGGATAGGTATTCATGAGAATATTAGAGTCCTACATCCTATATAATTTCAATTTGTACAATACTAACGTTGACTCTTATTTAATTTAAATTAGTTAAAAGTAGGTATTTAGTTGTAGAATACTAACCGGTGCTTGAGTTGGAATTCTTTGTGACTGTTGCCCGATTAACATCACCATTTGAACCATTGTTGCCTCCAGACGTGCCACTGTTGCCTTCAGCTGATCAACATCGTCTTGTGTGCTGTAAGAACATGTACGAGAACCGAAGATGTTGGTGGGTGTTGGTCCTAGCCCCATCCCATGCACACTACCAGAATGCTCGCGTCCCCTCAATTCGGAGAGAACTTAACACTATAGCGTCAATGGATCGGCGGAAGAAGAAGATGACATTTCCTCAATCTTCTTTCTAGCATCCTTCTGCAAAAGATATTGATATGGCTAAAAATGGGGTTAAATCGGAACCGTCCAAATCGGGCACGAATCTTGAAGCCTAGGGGTAAAACGGTAATTTCACCTACCCTGAAGCAGGTACGGGTTCTCCTCCCCAAAGATCCACTAATCCGCGAAAGGATCCACCTCAGCTGGGTGCGGGTTTTAACCCGCAGCAAATCCGGTCCAGAAAGGGTAGAATTAGGGTTTCTGATTAATCCTAATCAACGGCCCTGATTCATATCTATCCTTTCACTGGAGATTAGGGATTACATTCCTTATCTAACCACAGGGATTACATTCCTAATCTGATCCCAGCGGCGCCTATAAATACCCCCCATCAATCTCCATTAAGAGGTAATCAATCTTTTGCCAATTTACGCTCTTTCATAATCTTCCTGATTACTGACTTGAGCGTCGGAGGGTGCGTCGCCGGGATCAACCCTGGTGTCTCGCACTTTTTGCAGGTGAACGGCGAGAGCCAACGGTCATACTCCGGCGGAACCGGTATCAGGTTTGCTATTCAAGTTTTCCTAGAATCCACAAATACTATATGTTTACCCCCACACCAGATTTAGCGGTAACAGATACCAAAGACAAATTTAATTTTCAAAATTATTTGATTTAAAAGATTAAATACCAATTGAAATTAATTTGAAAACTTTTTATTTACCACAATATTGGCTGCCACGTCATTCCTAAATTTTTCATCCTTACTCGTGTAGGTAGTTTCAAAAAAATCTACATCGCCGATCTTCTCTCCTCATTTGATGCTTCCTATATACAAATAAGATCAGTATTTAGAACTATAACAAAATACTTCAAATAAAGTGAATTGGATGTCTTAGTCATAAAATCGAAATGAATTGGATGTCTTAGTCTAAAAACTCTGTTATATACATACTCCAGTCATCTACAACAGTGAATCCATGATTATGAGCAATTTATGAGACAAATTAATAGATTTGAGGTTTCAACAGTATGTATGTGTTCATCTCACAGAAACATATCTTACTTATCTATTCTTTTATACAATACAACACACAATCCATTATATATATTTCAAACAGCAATAGATTGATTTAAAACATCCTACTCATGATCTCTATTAGGGTTTTCAACAATCACAAGTCATCAAATTAGGGTTTTTGTCATTAATAGCATGATTTCAATAAAAGATTCAACTTTTAGTTCATCTAGCCATCAAAATTTCATTATACCTTCACATCATCATCTAATGTGCTTACTAATAAATAGATCAACTCATAGAACATGCCTAGAACAATAAGAAAACAAAACTAAGTTAATCTTAAGAGTTTTCATGACTTGTATATAACTATAATAAAAAGACTTCAAAAAAAATTGAAGCGTAATTTACCAGCTTATCTCGAACTACTGCAAAGCTTCAGTTTCAACATCTTTCGGCTTTTTATGCCGATGTCAGCCTTTCTCTGTTAATGATTATAATTCGCAACATCAATGAAAATATATCATCAATAAAATACAAAAGAACGGAAGTTGCATTAGTATATACCTTTCCCGAATCACTTCTCCAAAAATTGACAAGAAATTGCCAATCTTGTGGTGTCACACCTACGGGAACCGCCCTCGCATTCTCAACCTCGATCCTCTCTGGCACATAGTACTTTTCTTTTAGGAAGCTCTTGTAGTCCCTCCATTTCTTAGAGACCGATTTATCCACCCATCCGTTAACAACATCAGCGTAAGAAAATTTTTGCTACAAAATAACATTAATCATATATATATATATATATATATATATATATATATATATATATATATATATATACAGAAAAATGTAGTTATTTATAATATAAACATTTCCTATGATATATCATATCATATATAAAAAATATAAAAGGGAGCAGGATAACAGTAAACCTGATCATCCATGCAGAATTGGAAAAAGGAGGTAAGAAATCATTAGTTTTTAGTTCTTTAGACAATCAGTTGTTCTGTAAAATGAAAAATTAACTTTTTAACAGCGAGATGCTTGTTATGTGAACTGGTTATACTCGTTGGACTTATTTTAAGGCAGACCGGTGTCGGTTGCATCCTTTTCTCTAATATTATAATGGGAGAAGGCCTTAGTGTCATTTGTCATTGTGTCATTTTGTCAACACGTGCAGCGCACGTGTTGGTAGATTTTTTTTTTGTCCTTTTCATTCCCCTCCCCATTTTCCCCACGTGCAACGCACGTGTATAGTACTAGTTTTACCATAATCTGAATGCAGGTAGCTTGGAAGATTTCACTTGTTGGAGATATCACATCATAATTTCTTAAATATTTGTAAATGAATTAAAATTTAAAAGCATCTTTAAATTATCTGTTCTGGTTTAGTTTATTTGAATATCTCTGTTACTATTTGTGTTTATATATACACTTATTGATGTACATCATTCTATCATTATCTTGTATTAGGTCTGGTTACTTTTGATGTTTCTTTTTTTTCTTTTTACCCAATATTATCTGTTCTATGTGTTTTGTATATGAACTTTGTTTCATAAGTATTAGCTACTCTGTGTTTATTTTATGTTGTAGTAGTTCAAGAACATGATATTCGGTTTATTGAAATGTTGCAAATTTACTGAAAGTCATGCCAACCTTCATCATCCATATAAAACAAACAAATCTTAACATAGGCCCTTATACTCTGTTGTAGACACATATTCTGCCATGGTTATTTTGTTGTAAGTTAGTTTAGCTCAATCCTTATAGAACAAATTGGCATGTAAATGACTTCAGTTGTAATCAGTATTCAATTTACTTCCACCCATTTGCAGTAGAATATAAAAGTTATCAATTCTGTAAGGGAGAATAACAAAGCAAAATGGAGACATTTTCCCAATTGAGCTTTATCACATGCAGTATGTAATATCCCACACTAATGAGGGATTTATGATTCAAAATCCCCATATGAAATTGCAAACCAGTATGTCAAGCCATTCACAGATTATATGAAATAAATCACCCAGATATGAAATAAATCATCTACAGATAATATGAAATTAAATCATGAAATATGCAGTGCCAACAGAAAACATGAAATAAATCATCTACAGATTTGTCAAATATGAAATTAGACTTTCACTATTTCAGATACAGATTTGTTCATTAGAAATTCGTTGTAATGGACAAATCAATCAGCTGGCTGTTGTATATCAAAACCTGTGAATATCAAAACCTCAACTGTGCATATCAAAACCTGTGCATATCAAAGCTCCAGAAATAAATCATATACAGTTTTGTGAACCTGTGCATATCAAAACCTCAGCTGGCTGTTGTAACTATGCATAACTGGGTTGTTATATCGTTCCTTTTTTCCAAAGAAAGTGGAGAGAATCTTCTCATGAAATTCTTCATATGCAAAAGAGAGGTCCGGCTACCATTAAAATGTTCTCTAAATTCACATGTATATGTTCACTTTTAAATACTTGTCCTGTTAGCAATAACTCAATTTTGGACTGCTTTTGAGTCTCATTTTGCTATGTAACACACTTTTGAGTACTGTATTGATGACTATGTAGATTTTTTTGGTGCATCTAGATAGATGTATACAACTCACTCTTAAGCGAAATGCTTTTTATGCACTAAATATCAGTAGTTAATTAGGGCAAATATAAACAAAATGTAGTTGAGGGTTAAAATGAAATAATTGTTTGTATACTTACTAGAGCCAATTAAATCAATTAGTGCATACATTAATGACCCTAGGATAGGTCTCATCAGTTTGTTCTTTTCTGTATCTTATTCATGCACCAGATGTATTATCGCGAACCTGGTATACTAGAAATATACTGGTAAATATACTAGTATACTGCATAAATGGCAATATACTGGTAAATATACTGGCAATATACTATATGAGCAAAACCTACACAAACATAGTGTATCTAAGAAGCTTTTCGTGAGGTTAGATTAAAGGAAAACATTAGATGATTTAGGAATACCTTAATAACAGGAACGCTTCTTCCTTAGTGGTTTTTGGAACCAAGTCTCGTAGCATAAGGGAAGGATCCAAGAATTTCTTTCTATTACCCCGCAAAATTTACCGAGCTTGCTCCCGCCATCTCCAGTCGGCTGACCGACTAGATTGTTGCTCACTAATATCTTCTCATCATTCTGGAGCTTCCATACATCCTTCATCTTGGTCGGTCCTCTCCTCCTTACAGTGGTGGGCGTGCTATCCTCACCGACGTCGACTGTAGTGTCATCTGTATGCGCTGCACCTCCACTTTCTCCTGTAGGGTGCTAATCGAAGGTCCCATGCTGAGAGGATCTACCAGCTCCTCCTGCCTAATCATGACCACCTTCCTTTTTCTTCTAGCCATCTGTCACCTGTTTACAGAACATTATAAAAACCAAAAAAATAAAATTAAGGAAATATACAAGAAACAATGAATATTTAAGGAAATATACATGAAACAATAAATTGAGACAAGTCATTTAACATAAATTTATGAAAATCACAAATGATCACAATATACCATTAATTTGTAAATGATCGATACTCAAGTGAACTGATAAAAAAACAAGAAATATTTTAAGATACTATGTCAACAAATATCGTCAAATATGTCACCCTCTTCTCCATCCGTACGTAGCCACGTAGGGCCACCACTATAATCAAAAATGTTTACATCAAATGTAGGAAACTTAGTAGCAGTAAAATTGTTCATAACATCAGCATCATCATCATCTGAATCGTCCCCTAATTGAAATAAATCTCTTGGTTGCATAGTTAGTGTCACGTATGATTTTGGCACTATTGGGTCTTGAATGTAGAAAACTTGGAGCACTTGAGACGGAAACATAAATGGTTCATGGCTAATGTGTGTCCCAGTGTGAATTAGATGTGCAAAATTTACAATTGTAAAACCAAGCTTATCCACTTTCATGTTATTTAACCCAGCCCAATCTCCACGAAATAAGACTACTCGAAAATACCCGTAATAATCCAAATCTATAATATCTGTAAGCACCCTATAATAGTCAACATCTCTGTCTACAGGATTCGTGTCATTTTTAGAGGCATAGCTTCTAGTTTTTGAAGTAACTACAATGCCACTATTTTGAGACTTCAAATTTCTTTCACGATCCTGAGTACGAAATTTGAAGCCGTTGAATATGTATCCATTATATCTTTTAACCATTTTATGGGGACATTTGGCAAGAATCTTTATTTCAGGTGTCACCTCATCATCACCCAACGAAGAAACCTAAAATTACAAAGTAAATCATATTAGCATAAAACTTGTAAACTTTAAAAAATACAGTCATCCAAGACACGAGATGGTGACTTACATAAGTTTCAAACCACTTGTGGAATTTTTCATTCATTAACTTATGTTGCTCACGTGGCTTCAATGTTTTTGGTCTATGCCTTCTTTTCATTATCCTGATAAATTCGCTGGAACAAAATAAATTGAATGGATATTAAAAAATCTTTTACTACTTCCTAACTGTGAGCAATAAATTCATGTTAATCCAAATTCAACTTACACTTGATATGGCTCACATGATGCACTATGATCCAACACATATCGGTGTGCTTGTTCCCATGTCAAGTCATCTAACTCAAATGCATCAATTTTTTCGAAAGTAGTGCCAGCGGTCTGGAAGAGATATTTAGTTCCTTTGAGGTTTGAAGTGTCTGGATTTCTCCTTGGTCTATTAAAACATGTCTCCACACTATGGAGATACCTTGAACAGAAATTGGAGCACTCCTCTGAAAGATATCCTTATGCAATTGAGCATTCTGGATAAGCTTCATTTTTAACATAACCCTTAAGTCGGTAAAGGTACCTAAGCAAGTATATCTGGATTACAAAACGTATGGAGGAATAGCATAAAAGAACTAACAAAATTATTGGTTTAATGACGTATGAAGAATTACCTTTCAATGGGATACATCCAACGGTAATGTACTGGTCCACCAAGTCTTGCTTCATCGGCAAGGTGGATTACTAAGTGAACCATTATAGTGAAGAATGATGGGGGAAATATCCTCTCCATTTGACAAAGTGTTAAGGCAGCACGTTGTTCCAATTTGTCAATATCTTCAACACGCAACACTCTAGAGCAAAGTCCTTTATATATGCTACATATATCTTTCCGAACAGAAGTGACTGGCTCACACATTGAAGATCTCAGAGCCACAGGAAGGATATCTTGCATCAATATATGGTAGTCGTGTGACTTTGGACCCTGTAGCTTCTTCTCCTTATAATTTACACATCTTGCTATATTAGATGAATAGTCATCTGGGACTTTAAGCTGCTGTAAAACTTTGCAAAATATCTCCAACTCCATTTTTGACATTGAGTAGATTGCAGGAGGAAGTCGTACTCTGCCATTGGGTAATTCTTCAGGATGCAACTCATGCCTTATGCCCAATTCTACTAAATCAAGGCAAGACTTAAGATTGTCCTTCATTTTCCGATCATCCCCCATAACTGTTCCTATAATATTTTCACTGATGTTTTTACCAAGATGCATCACATCTATGTTATGACGTAGTAAGGTATACTCCCAATACGGCAACTGGAAAAAAATACTCCTCTTCTTCCATGACCCTGAATCAACATGATTGTCACATTCATCCACATCACATAAATCGGTGTTCTCATGTTGTTCTTCTCTAGCCTGCTTCTTAGATGCTTTAATTACTGTCGGATCCTTTGACAAAGTGAATTGATGGCCTTCTAGTCGCCTTAACACATCTGACCCAGACAAAGCTCTTGGAGCATGTCTCCACTCATCGGTACCATTAAATGTCGATGTTTCTGCTCTAAAAATATGTGTGTCAGACAACCATCTCCTATGACCCATGTAGCAAAACTTTTTGCCTTTATACAACCACTTTGAATCCGTTTGCTCAGCACAACATGGACAAATATAGCGTCCTTTTGTGGTATAACCAGATAAGCTTGCATATGCTGGAAAATCGTTTATTGTCCAAGTCAACGCAACTCGGAGACGGAAACTTTCTTTAGATGTTGCATCATAAGTTGTAACACCCTCCTACAATTGGGATAATTCATCAATCAACGGCTGCAGATACACATCTATATCATTTCCTGGGCTTTTTGGTCCAGGAATAATCATGAACAAAATGAATGAAGATTGTTTCATGCACAACCAAGGGGGAAGATTATATGGAATTAATACAACGGGCCATATGCTGTAGGTGCTACTCATTCGCCTAAATGGGTTAAAACCATCACTGGCCAATCCAAGTCTCACATTCCGAGGATCATCAGCAAAATCGGGATATCTTTCATCAAAATTTTTTCAAGATGCAGAATCAGCCGGGTGCCTAAGAATCCCATCTTTTTTGCGACCCTCCGCATGCCATCTCATATCAGAAGAAGTTTTAGAGGACATGAACAATCTTTGCAGCCGAGGAATTAAAGGAAAGTAACGCAGTATTTTTGCAAGCTTCTTTCTCCTAGTTGTTGTAACTGGCTTATTTGTTTGGTCATCTTCATTTGGCATTTGTATCCATTTTGAAGTACCACATACTTCACATTCTTCGAGAACTTTCTTATCCCCCTAAACAACATACAATCATATGGACATGCTGCTATCTTCTCATACCCTAAATTAAAATGCTTGAGAAATTTTTTTATGGCATGGGATGACTTTAGGATTTGGATTTCAGGAAAAGCTTCATTCAACAATTCAAGAAGCAAGTTGAAAGACTTTGCAGACCATCCATTTAGACATTTAATCTGGAATAGTCTAACAATGAATGAAAACTTTATAAACTGAGTGCAATCACAATATAAGGGAGTCTTTGCATCTTTCAACAACTTATTAAAGGCTTCAAATTCTTTATTAGTTTCTTCACCAGACATTTCATCTCCCACCCCACCATCATGAACAAATGTTTCTGCTGACTCGTCGCAAACTTGGTTGATTGGATTGTTTGTGTGGACTTGAAAGTTATGGAATCTCATACCATCTCGCACTAAAGAGTGCATCTCATCGACAGCACTTTGATTACTTGTAAATAAAGATTCGTCTTTTCGTACAAACGGACCATTTGAAACTGACTTAGTAGACTCTCCATGACAAAAGTAATTTGTATACCCCGGTAAAAAACTATTGAAAATCACATGTGTCTCAACTATATCGCATGTTCTCAAATCACAATTTGAACACTGACCACAAGGACACAAAATTAAGTTCGGGTCTGGAGAATTCCTCTTTGCAAAGTTAATAAATTTTTTCACACCATCCCGATACTCCTTAGATAATCGTGACTTATTAATCCAACTTTTATCCATTTTGAAAAATATGATTCAACCTAAAATATAAAATTAATAAATTAAAATGCATATTGCTTTTAGTCTCTTTCCACCAAGATAATACTAACAACTAACAAGGAATGACTTAATCTTCCTCTCTTTCCACTCACCCTATAAATGTTGGTAAATTCAGGCCATTTTTTCTTAAATCACAAATGTAGTTACCTCTTTTTCATCTATATAAAATGTTGAAGAATTTATTAACAAAGCTTGATAAATAATTATTATTTACACTACAATCATTTGATATGCTAATACTAAAATATATAATTTACGTTAAGTTTTGAATAAAAAAAATAGGCCGATCATAGTACTTGGCTTTTGCACTTCAAAGTGATAAACATTAATTTACGTTTACTTTCGAATAAACTGTTTTTGATGAATGAATGCATAAATAAAATCCCCTTTAATTATTGATTCCTATCATATTCCCATATCTGTTGTTATTATTACTAGAATGCAAGGCACATGTTTTTCCTTTAGTATACTACCTATTAAGAGCATGACATATTCAAATTGACATATTCATTTCGGTGTTGGGCTATGAAAGCCTTTGTTCACTTGGCCTATTACAAATTGACATTCCTTCTTATCGCTTCTGGGCATAAAAGTTTAGACCAGCCAGGTCAGTAATGGCTTCTTAGACATGTTATTACTTTAACAGTCAAGCTTGCTGGACTTTGACTAGGAACATAAACATTTCGGCCAATATGGAAGCTCTTTGGAATAGAAACAGTTGACTTAGAAGAATCAAACAATTTAGATTATATCAAGATATAAAAGATAAGTAAACTACAACTGAGATTGAATCTGTAAGGACATTAGGTTTCTGAAAGATGTCTGATTCAATTGATTTAGCATAGATATATGGAATTCGTACATTGCTAGATTCATGGCTTTTTTTAGCCTTGATAAGTGTTTGCATAATGAAGCAACATACCATTGAATTGTGTTTTGAGTGGAAATTCCTATTATGGTTGTTATGATTAAAAGATATCTATGATTAAGCTGCTAACCGCTGACATGTTTATTACAATTGCACATAATCTGGAGGTTGAAACAAATACAGCTAAAATAGAGAGAAAAGAAGGGCGATGTAGACTAACCTGCAAATATCATATCTGGGAATAATAAAGAAATATATCTAGTACTTAAAGCTACTATAAAAGATCAGCAATGCCTAGCATGATACAGAGCTATCAAAATAGTGCCTGTTGGAAAGCTGTATTGAAACAAAAGCAAGTTAAAGAGGCATGCGATTAAGGGAGCGAACTTTTTTAATACTACATCTACACTATTATAACTAGAGACTTAGGATTGTGGCTGTGTGAATATTGGTTGTGGGGCCTCATATGCGCATTGTACATGCTTTCTACCTCCAATTGTTATACTCAACGGAAATTTGAGAAAATAAGTGGCTCTAATGACTAATATTAAGTGGAAAGCAAGTGTATTGCACAGACTAAACATTTATTATAGTATAGAGTGACAATAAACTTCACTGACTAGTTAATCGACAAAGTAGTCATACAAGATTGTGACTCTGAGTAAGGTCGTGACCTACATGAAGATCACCACAAAGAAGCAAGATAAAAGTAGAAATTCAAATCACATAATCATGAAAAACAGATTTGAGTTTAAGTACATATGACTTTGAGTTTAAGTATATGGTACCAGCAACAGCAAGGGCAAGGGTGGATGGCAGCCATGGATAAGAGCAGTCGAAGAGCGCTGGCAATGGCAAGGGCAGCGGCGATGGGTAAGGGCAGTCGAAGGATGTGCGGCAAAGGAGGAGCGGCAATGGGTAAGGGCAAGGGCGGGCGGCGACAACGGCAAGGGCAACAGATTTGGATAAGGGCGCTGGCAACGGCAAGGGCAAGGGCAAGGGCAAGGGCAAGGGCAAGGGCGGCGGCGATGGATAAGGGCAGTCGAAGAGCGCTGGCAATGACAAGGGTGGCGGCGATCGGTAAGGGCAGTCGAAGGATGTGCGGCGAAGGAGGAGCGGCAAGGGTGGTGCACGCGAGGGAGGTGAGGCAGTGAGTAGGGAGGGGATAGAGAATCGCAGTTGGGTTTAGAGCGGTGTGTGCTGAGCGGGAAGAAAGCGGAGATGAGGGTAAAAAAATTGGGGGAATTAAAAGGGGGGGCGGGGGTTTAGATCGGGGTATATTTTCAGAACATAATTTACCCCCACCCTATAACGGCGCATATATATACCCGCCACAATAGGTTATACATATATATATAATGGCGTTACTGTTTTAGTCTATAGTGGCGTTGTTGCCAAACGCCGTTACAGAGAGTGTGTTTTTTGTAAAACAAAATTCTCCTATACCTATAGCGGCGCGTTGTGAAAACGCCAAGAAAGATATATCGCTAGAGGCCTAGCGGTTTGTAGTGCTCTCACCTTTGAAACACTCGGCACAATCTCCTCCTGAAGTTGAACAATGATAACGGCTCACATCTTGATTACACAAATTGATCTTCTCATATGTCTAAACCCTAGAGTTTACGGCCATATATATAGCCTCCAAGTAAACCCTACAAGATAAACACAAATCCAGCTATTGGGCCTTAAACTCGTAAGCCCAAAAACAATCAGCTGCCGAAGTCGGTCGACTGCACCCCCAAGGTCGGTCGACCGCAACGTATAGAGCCAAACCCGAGACACGACCGGTCGACCGCATGGTCGACCGTTCCCTCCTCTGTTGGACCTGTACACTCGAAGAACTCTCAGCAGAATGGGTCGGTCGACCGTAGCCCCAAGTCGGTCAACCGCAACTCTCCTGACTACACTTCTTCTACTTGCTGTTGTCTTCTCTTGCTGTCTTTGTCTCCTCCTATTCTTTTAAATTTCAATTACTCAGTGCCTACGTGTATTTGAGGCTACAATCCCTAACAGTTGGCTGGATCCTATATCCTTATATATATCTATATAATAAAACACAAAGAAAGCTATCAAGTGGCTCTCATTCAATAGGGTTGAAATTAATGGTCCAGATCTAATCTCACAAAACATATTTTCTGCCCAAAAGTTTCCCCCAAAACTCAAATTCAAATCCTCCCAAAGCAACTCCTTTATTTATTTATTTATTTCTCTCTCTCTCTCTCTCTCTCTCTCTCTCTCTCTCTCTTTTTCTCATCCTCTCTCTATTTACTTAGAAATTTATATTTTTCAGATTTCAGGTTTGTAAGTTTTCAGATTTTTTATGTATTTTTTTTATTGCTAATGTTACATTGAAAATAGCAAATATCTCATCAACAGCTAAATTTCATCATTTTCCATACTCAAAGTTCTAAGAAGTTGGATTTACACCCCCATTTATAATTATTCTTCAACATATATTAATGGAAACATGGACTTTTATTTATAACTAATTATTGTTTTACTATTCAAACTTGAGCTGCATAATTGTTGTTTTATTGTTTACAAGACTTTCATATGATGTATCGTTCCGAAGATGTGCCGTAAGCACGTGCCCATGGGCAAATCTAGTATATAGTGCTCAAGTATATAATAACAATAAGATAGTGCTCACGGGCAAATCTAGTGCTCACGTGCCGAAGATGTGCCGTAAGTACGTAAGCTTCGGTTGTGCACTACCTCTAGTGCACACGGCGTGTGCACTAGGCATTCGGGCGTTCATATCGACGATCCGAACCGTTCACATTGATCTACACATCTAAATTAGTCTAAATATGTAAAATCAAATCATTTGAAATTCATTTGCCTATCCATTGAAGTGTTACAAAATTGTATGGCTGAAAATCATTGTTTTTTATAGTCACATGATAGATGGGCAAATGAATTTCAAATAATTTGATTTTACATATTTAGACTAATTTAGATGTGTAGATCAATGTGAACAGTTTGGATCGTTGATATGAATGCCCGAAGGCCTAGTGCACACGCCGTGTGAACTAGAGGAGTGCACAACCGAAGCTTTCCATATATATATATATATAGGGAGCCCTTCCGTTGTGCATCACCTATGGTGCATACGGCATGTGCACTCGACCTTCGGGCGTTCATATCGACGATCCGAACCGCTCACATTGATCTACACATCTAAATTAGTCTAAATATATAAAATCAAATCATTTGAAATTTATTTACCCATCCATTGAAGTGTTACAAAATTGTATGGCTGAAAAACATTATTTTTTATAGTCACATGATGGATGGGCAAATGAATTTCAAATGATTTGATTTTACATATTTAGACTAATTTAGATGTGTAGTTCAATGTGAACGGTTCGGATCGTCGATACGAAGGCGGGAAGGCCGAGTGCACACGAGTGCACACGGAGGGGTAGTGCTCAACGGAAGGTTTTCCTCTCTCTCTCTCTCTCTCTGTATATATATATATATATATATATATATATATATACACACACACACACACACACACACACACAGAGCATTTTTTTGGAGGTGTTTGTCGGATTTTAAACTGTCTTTTCTATTTTATATTAATTAATTAGTTACCAATTGATTAAGTGCATCTTAGGATCTAACTAAATAATGAGCACTAAATTGTTAAAAGAGTATCTATTGTCAATTTTGTAGTAACCCAGTGCAGCTTTCATCATTCAAGAATGAGCACTATCTAATTGTTATTTTTGCGGGACTTGTTCTTTGGCTAGACAGAAATAATTTTTATTTTCGCCAGACTTGTAATAATATATCTGGTAATTTGACTCACATTATGCATCTTATTTTCTTTTAGGCTAATGTGGCCGCAACAGATCCCAGAGGGAGGATTGCGAGCGTATTCCAGGTAGAAGACTATGTGTTGACTCTTGTTGACACCTAGTTTGGTGTGCACGAAACATGTCTATAAATACTAATAAGTTTAGATTAAGTTATTCAGATTATCAGGATAAAATAATATCCATAAAAGATTCAAGAGAGATTCAAGAATATTCAAATAAGAAAAGTAATAAAGAAAGATTAAGAAATCAAGTAAAAGAAAAAGATATTCAAAAAGAAAAAGTTGATTGAGAAAGCCATCAAGACCAGCTGCTATCAATCCATATTTGTGAGATTTAAATCTGTGTAAAATTGATTGATTGACTGATTAGTTTAATTGGTAAGAATATAAAGTGGATTCGGTATGAACAGCGCGATACTGGTCGACCACACCTCATGACGGTCGACCGCATCGCAGTCGACTGCAACTCTCAGTTGCGTGAGAAGAAATCGACCTTTTAGCTCTACTTTACGTCAGAGAGTTGAACGGTCGACTGTACCAAGATTACGGTCGACCGCACTTTGATTTGTTCACATTTTTGGAATATATCGTTTCTAATTTTGATCGATACACTTCCTAATCTATTTAATTGGCTGAACCCACTGAGTATTCTTCACCAATTACTCCTGAGAAAAATCTTTTGAACTAATCTTTCAACAATCAATCCGAGTGTGTGTGATAATTTTTATATTCTTCGGTCAGGATCATTTAGGATCTTGAGTTTTTCTTTTCTTCCACTTCGGTGAGATTGACGGGACTTGTGTTAGAAGTCATGTGGGTGTAATAGGTCTCTCGGCATGAATCCGATAATCATTGTACAAGGGTTTTGAGTATAGTGGAACGCTTGTGGCGGAGAATTGCTACAAGTAGGAGGTATGGACATAGACCCGGGGGTCGAACCACATTGTATCGCTGCGTCACTTGTTTTATTTGCGTTTGCTCTTCTTAACTCTTTTATTTGCTCTGAACTTCATTTTAATTAATTTTTAATTCCGCACAATCACCCTATTCTCCCCCAAGGGTGATTTACAGTGGTATCAGAGCGAGGTGCTTATCAAAAGCTTAAAAGCTTAAGCAAAAGGTCCAATGGCTGAAATCCCTCCTCCTGAAAACTTATACTCATCGGAGTCATTCGTCTCCAATGGGACAAGCCTTACACGCTCACCATTTTTTGATAGAAAATGCTATGACATTTGGAAAGTTCGTATGTCTCATTTTCTACAGATGCTTAGAGAAGAAGTATGGAATGTGTGCATCAATAAAACAGATATTCCAGTCAGCGACGGAAAGGCAGCTGTCACAAAAGCGGAGCTAGCTCTCAAGACAACAAATTCCAAAGCCATGACGGCTCTCTATGTAGGATTGAATAACGAAGAACTAATGCGATGCAGGCAAAACTGTAAGACAACATACGAGATCTAGAACAACATGCTGAAGCGGCATGAGGTAACCGCTTCTGAGGTAAAAGCTAAAGTCAATTTCTGTTTTTATAAGTTTGATGTGTTTCGCATGTTGCCGGGAAAAAATGTGGATCAAATACTCGCCCGTTTCGATATCATTGCCCATGAACTTGAGAGCCTAGGAAAGGGGTTAGATGATGACCGAAAGGTCAAAAAACTCATAAGTTGTCTCACGCCAGAGTGGAATGTAAAGGCTGCTGCAATGAGGGAGACCCAAGAAGAAAAGGGTTTCGACTATTACATATTCCAAGAAAAGCTGAAGACATATGAAATGGAAATGTCGAAAACCAAAAGATACAGAAAAATATTGGGATTGAACAAAAAACCGAAGAGAAAACCATTGCACTAAAAGCAGAAAATTCCTGACTATCAAAAGCAGATTCAGATTGCGAGGATTCAGACGAGGACATTGCTCTATTGACCAAGCAATTTCGTAAGTATCTCAAACATAAAAAATATGGCAGGTACCAAGGAGAAAGGGAGAATGATAAAGATGACGTGTGCTATAAGTGCAAGAAGCGTGGACACATCCGTGCAAATTGTCCCGTCTTACTAGACAGGAGTAGGGACTACTATCGCTCAAAACCAGGTCTGAAAAAGAAGGCACTGAAGGCAACATGGTTAGACTCTGATTCAAGTGAAGGAGAGCAAGGCTACGATGACGTCGCCTTCATGGCTCTTGGGAATGGTGAGGTGCAATCACCATCTCAAGAAGAGGTAATCGAAGAACCCACTTATGATGAGCTAGTAGACATGTGTAATGGTTTGAAAAACTATGCTAAGAAATTAAGTCGTGAACTTAGGCAATATAAAAAAATTCCAAATGAAATACATGACTCTTGCATTGCAAAAAATCAAAAACTAAAAAATAAGAATGTCTTGATCTTGGAAAAATTTGAGTCATTTAGAAAAGATCATTATATATTGCTAGAGGAAAATGAACTTTTAAAACAAAAAATTCGAGAGTCCTTAGCAACACATGATGATCACTTAAGAGAAATTCATGAGAAATCTGTTTATATCGCCAAACTCACAGATGATTTAAAAGAATGCAAAAGGAAATTTGATGAGGAAGTGGAAGGATGTAATGAAGCTCTTGAACAAAATAGGATTCTTGATGCTACACTAGACACTCGTCGTTGGAATACAAAAGACAATGAGATGACTAGGAAAAGATTATGTAAAAGAGTAACTGAGCTTGAAAAAATTGTGGAAAAATATGAAGAACCCAGTTATCTTATTACAAAAAATTCAAGATCTTATCATGATAATCGAGGGCTTGGTTACGGAGAGCCAATACACCATCAAAAACGTAAATCATCATGTCATACACACTTGCACAATCTCCAACATAATCATAAACCAACTCAAAACTATCCAAGTGTGCATGACTCGAGACATAGTTGTATCACATGTCATTACTGTTGTAGATTAGGACATATTTCATATAACTGTTGATTAAAAAGGAATACTAATTTTGTGTGGATAAGAAAGGATGTAAATGCAGGTTTAAGACAAACTGGGCACACAAAATTATACCTACTAATCTTGATGTAGGTACCTCAGCGTGTCAAGACTAGAGATCGGTAGTTTATTGATAGTGGATGCTCAAATCATATGACAGGTGACAGCAAATACTTTACATCATTATCAATAGAAAGAAGGAAGGACATCATCTTTGGAGATAATAGCAATGGTCAAACCATTGCTAAAAGAAAAATAAACTTTGGTTCCTCATGCTCCATTGAGGATGTTCTTTTGGTAAGAGGTTGGAAACATAATCTAATCAGTGTCAGCCAATTATGTGATAAAGGTCACACAGTTACTTTTGACAAAAATACATGC
Source organism: Hemerocallis citrina (assembly GCA_017893485.1). NCBI lineage: Eukaryota > Viridiplantae > Streptophyta > Magnoliopsida > Asparagales > Asphodelaceae > Hemerocallis > Hemerocallis citrina. Next base: position 179,664,567 of record CM030360.1, read on the forward strand.
ACTGTACTAGATAGCAATAAATCTTGTTTACTTGTCGCTAACCGATGTAACAATGTTTATGTTATAAATTCTAATGAATTAGCACAGGAAAACATGAGGTGCTTCGTTGCAAGAAATAAGGATGATTAGTTATGGTATAGAAGACTTGGACACACAGCCATAGACAATCTCAACAAACTCGTAACCAAGGAGCTTGTGAGGGGGATCCTTAAAATCAAATTTGAGAAAGATAAACCGTGAGTCGTGCCAATTTGGTAAGCAAACTAAAATTTCTCACAAACCCAAGAAAAAGATATCAACTTCTAAACCCCTTGAACTCTTGCACATGGATCATTTTGGACCATCACAGACACGTAGTAATGGAGGTGCAAAATATGCCTTTGTAATTATTGATGATTATAGTAGATTTACTTGGGTTGCCTTTTTGTCACAAAAAGATGACACATTGTATGTATTTCAAAAATTCCGTCGAAGAGTGGAAAATGAGAAAAGCCTCACCATTGTTACTATTCGTAGTGATCATGGTGGAGAATTTCAAAACGAACTCTTCACCTCATTTTGTGACAAAAAGGGAATAAAATATGAGTTCACTTGTCCCCGCACTCCCCCACAAAATGAGGTTGTTGAAAGGAAAAATCGATCACTTCAAGAAATGGCCCGAACCATGCTTAGTGAAAAAGATTTACCTAAATCATTTTGGGCGGAGGCTGTCAATGCAGCATGTTATACAATTAACCAAGTAATCATTAGAAAATATCTTGAGAAAACTCCTTTCGAACTATATTATGGCAAAATTCTCAACTTAAGTTACTTTCGTGTCTTCGGATGTAAAGTGTTTATTTTAAATACTCTTGATAATTTAGAAAAATTTGATCGTAAAAGTGATGAAGGTGTATTCTTAGGATATTCTCTTAGTAGCAAAGCATATCTTGTATTTAATAAAAGAAGATGCACAGTTCAGGAATCCATTGATGTTATTTTTGATGAAACTAATTCCTACACCAAAGAAATATTGCATGTTGTTGATGATGATGAGGCAGGTGTTCGGGTTGAAAAGAAACCGGTTCACATTGAAGAAGACCCAAATATGAATGCTAAAAATCAAAAATCGCATCAAGATGAAGATGCATCCAACTCGCAAATAAGAGATGCCTACACAACAAATTGATGCCATGGAAGACGAACATGTACAACATCAAAATTCCATAAGTGAAAGGCGTCCTGCATGGAAAATCATGTCTAGCCATCCACCAACTCTTATACGAAGCGATATGTCAAAAAAGGTAACCACTCGTACACAAACTCAAAATTTTATGTGTTTTTCCGCTTTCGTTTCCATACTTAAACCTAAGAATATTAAGGAGGCCTTGCAAGATAATGACTGGATCATGGCAATGCAAGAAGAACTTAATCAGTTCGAACAGAATCAAGTATGGAGACTTGTTCCTAGACCTCATAATAGAACTATACTTGGAACTAAGTGGGTGTTTAGGAACAAGTTAGACGAATCTGGAACAATCACTAGAAATAAGGCTCGTCTTGTTGCACAAAGTTATAACCAACAAGAATGTGTAGATTTTGATGAAACTTTTGCACTTGTTGCACGGCTTGAAGCCATTCGTATCTTACTTGCATTTGCTACATGGATTTTACTCTCTTTCAAATTGATGTTGAAAGTGCATTTTTAAATGGTTTTACTTTGGAAGAAGTTTATGTTGCACAACCACCGGAATTCACTGATCCCACACACCCAAACCATGTATTTCGTCTTGATAAAGTATTGTATGGTTTGAAGCTAGCTCCTCGTAATTGGTATGAACGACTAAGTTCATTTCTACTTCACATAGTTTTTTCTAAAGGAAAGTAGACACTACACTATTTATACAACATGTTTCTAAAGATATTTTAATCATTTAAATTTATGTTGATGATATTATATTTGGATCCACTAATAAAAATCTGTGCAAGGAATTTTCAAAGCAAATGCAGGATGAGTTTGAAATGAGCATGATGGGAGAACTAACTTATTTTCTTGGGCTTCAAATACACCAAAGAAAGAATGACATCTTTATAAATCAATCTAAGTACGCAAAGGAACTACTCAAAAAGTTCGGACTTGAAAATGCAAATGCTTACAAAACACCTATGGCCACTACTACTAAGCTTTCAAAAGATCAGTCTGGTAACAATATTGATATTTCTACTTATTGAGGTATGATTGGTAGTTTACTTTATATTACTGCTTCTCGTCTAGATATTATGTTTAGCGTCTATTTATGTGCACGTTTCTAATCGTGTCCCAAAGAACCACATTTGGTTGCCATTAAGCGTATCATTAGATATCTCAAAGGCACACTAAATACTGGACTTTGATACCCGAAAATAGAAATTTTCCTCTTGTAGGATTCTTTGATGCAGATTATGCCGGTAGCTTAACAGACAGAAAAAGCACTAGCAGCACATGTCACTTCTTGGGCAACTGTCTTGTCTCATGGGCATTCAAGAAGCAAAACTCTATAACTCTTTCAACTGCCAAAGCTGAATATATTGCCGCAGGATCTTGCTGTGCGCAGGTACTAATAACACTAGCACTGTTCATATGACAAAGAACTCTGATCAACACAGTCGTACTAAACACATTGATATTCGGTATCACTTTATTAAAAACCATTTTCAAAAAAGAGATATTATTCTTGAATATATTTCTACTGATTCGCAACTTGCTGATATTTTTACCAAACCTTTAGATGAAAAACGAATTCATTTTTTGAAAGGAGAACTAAATGTTATTGATATCTCAGCTTGAAATTTCATTTTGGTCGACTGGACGGGCTACTGTATGCCTGTGAAGGGGTACGATCGACTGCGCAGTTGACCAGTTTACTCTCGGAAAAATTTTGTTTTATACTCGACTTTCAAAATATTGGCTTTCAGTAGTTATGGTCGACCGTGCAGTCGACCGACTCATCCTCTGTTTTATGTTTTGGTCTTTAAAAGATAAACGGTCGACCATGTGATCGAACGGTTTGCTCTCTGTGACTCATTGGGTTTTTGAAATAGGAGTGCGGTCGACCGGTTTGTTCTCGGGAATTTTTTTTAAACTAATTGGTTTTGCGATCGACCGTGCGGTCGACCGGTTCTCTTTCTGGTTACAAGTTGAATTTTTTTTATAAAAAAAATTCTCTACTAATTTTTCCTATAACCTCAATTTCTTGAAATTCGTTCTTCTTATCGCTGCTTCACATCTGTATTGGAAAAATCTCAAATCTATCATATCATGAAGAGCTCTCCCTGTATATCAAAGAGTCTCTCTATCAACAGTATCATGTAAGTAGATTTTTCTTCGTTGTTTTGTTTACAAATTCTTATCTCTCCAAACTTTATATCTCTTATTATGCTTAATGAAAGTTTCTTTTCATTTACAAATAGTTTTCATGAGGAGTACTTTATATGTGTCTTTTGCTCCCTATTGGTGTGTTCCAAAAATAGGGAGAATATTATGGATACATGAAAGTAAACATAAATCAATAGCTTTTATTGCTTTTATTTTTCATGAAATAATAGATTAAGGGGGAGTATTTACAAATCTCTCCTTACCTATAAAAATCTGTGTTGCAGGAAGTACTCAATTCAGTGGGAGTATTCTTATGTCAAATTGTTTAATTTTTTTTACTTTCAATATTCAAAGGCATGTTTTGTTCACACCAAAAAGGAAAGATTGTTGACTCTTATTGACTCGTAGTTTGGTGTGCACAAAACGTGTCTATAAATACTAATAAGTTTGAATTAAGTTATTCATAATATCCATAAGAGATTCAAGAGAGATTCAAGAATATTCAAAGAAGGAAAGTAATAAAGAAAGATTAAGAAATCAAGTAAAAGAATAAGATATTCAAAAAGAAAGAGTTGACTGAGAAAGCCATCAAGACCAGCTGCTATCATTCCATATTTGTGAGATTTAAATCTGTGTAAAATTGATTGATTATTGATTAGTTTATTTGGTAAGAATATAAAGTGGATTCGGCATGAACAGCATGATACCGGTCGACCGCACCTCATGACGGTCGACCGCATCGTAGTCGACTGCAACTCTCAGTTGCGTAAGAAGCAGTCAACCTTTCATATCTCTACTCAGAGAGCTGAACGGTCGACTGCACCACGATTATGGTCGACCGCACTTTGCACTGTTCGCATTTTCGGAATGTATCGTTTCTAATTTTGATCGATACACTTACCAATCTATTTAATTTGCCGAACCCACTAAGTATTCTTCACCAATTACTCCTGTGAAAAATCTTCTGAACTAATCTTTCAACAATCAATCCGAGTGTGTGTGATAATTTTTGTATTCTTCGGTCAGGATCATTTAGGATCTTGAATTTTTCTTTTCTTCCACTTCGGTGAGATTGACGGGACTTGTGTTAAAAGTCCTGTTGGTGTAATAGGTCTCTCGGCCTTAATCCGAGAATCACTGTACAAGGGTTTTGAGTATAGTGGAACACTTGTGGCGGAGAATTGCTATAAGTAGGAGGTGTGGGCGTAGACCTGGGGGTCTAACCACGTTACATCGCTGCGTCACTTGTGTTATCTGCGTTTGCTCTTCTTAACTCTTTTATTTACTCTACACTTCATTTTAATTAATTTTTAATTCTGCACAATCACCCTATTCTCTCCCCCCCCCCCTGCAAGGGTGATTTACACTATGATGATGATGAAGTCGAGATAGGCGCGACGATCGACTGACTGCCAGCTTGGCCTTATACTGTTGATAGATCTCCACTTATACTATTAACTCCTTATTAATGAAACAGAGTGATCATACTCCACCTTTTCTTAAAAAAACAGAAAAAGAAAGAATGAGCACTATCTTATTAGATATCCTTACCCATACTTTAAGTTAAGCTAATGCATTATGAGCATCATATATATATATATATAATAGGTTAACTAAGTATGATGAAAGACCAACGTATACTCATATATTGTGTTGATGAGACTATAGTAGTAAAGTTTGTGATATTTCTGAAAGAAAAGCACCGGATTAGTAGAAATTTTAAGAGAGAAATTCATTTATAGTGGGTGTGTTAGTCTGAACTAGCTATTAGGGATATGACAGCGGGATTAAAAGAAGATATTATGAAAATGAAAAAGATTTTTGTGAAGTATGACTGCAATTTATGGAGAAAATTCTTGATTAATCTATCGCAAGGACTGATTTCATAATTAAATCAATTAATGGACCTAGTAGTAAATAATATAAAATTAGGGATTAATTTAGAAATACATATTTTAATAGAGACTAATATCTTAAAAAAAAGGTCTCATATATTAATAATGCATATACTTCAGTATATTAAAGTACGAAGTTATCAAAACTAAATTGAACTCCAGAGTCCCGGCAGTTTGGACTACTTATTTTAGAGTTTTTTTTAAGGGAATACTTATTATAGAGTTAGGAACATGCATTTGTTGATTCAAATTTCAAAAAGAAAAAGTAAACAAAAGGAAAAAGGAGGAAAAGCTTTAGTAAGGCGCAGGAAAATTCGGCCTGATTGCATTACACATCTCTTTCTGTAAGAATTTAGGATGATTGCAGTATCTTTTTCCGTAAGAATTTAGGAAAACGAAAAGGGCTTTTTGTGCACATGGCACTGATAAATTTAAAATTGGGGACTACTTAGAAATTATAATTTACATATATCTTATTGATAATGTGGGTTCATTTTTTTATTTATTTATTTTTATTTATTTATTTAAAGAAAATGTTGAATATAACCACCATGTTTCATTAATAGAAAATTAACCAAACAAACTCAGTGTACTGGGCCAAATTACAAACTACGTACACTACAAAATAAATGGTCTATCTTGGCATTTTTTTGCCGGCATTTACGTGAAACGCCGCGATAGACTCCTGCAAAAATTCAAGGAATCTACTATGGCATTTTGTAATGGCGTTTGAAAAAAACGCCGCAATAGCTATAAGCTATCTCGACGTTTTCAATAGAAACGCTGAGATAGCCTCTCTCAGAATTCTGTCAAAATCCCCCAAACCCCAAATCTCTCTAACCCAAAATCTCAAAAAATCCCTCCAACCCCAAATCTCTCAAAAATCCCTCCAAATCAAAATCCCTCCAACCCCAAATCTCTCAAAAATCCCTCCAAATCAAAAGCCCTACAGATCTCAAAACTCCTAAATCTCTCAATATCCCAAATCAAAGCCCGTAACCGTTGTCGTCGCCGCTGCCTTCGTCGTCGCCATCGATGCCGTTGTCACCGTCGTCGTCGCCGTCGTCGTCGCCGAATCAGGTACAATACTGGTCTGTCATTTGGGTTTTGTGTTTTATATGGAAGGAAGTTTTCTTCAGGGTGGTTTGTCCAATTTTGTCACTTCAGGATACTTTGAAGGGTGGTTTGTTCAAATGGAATGGACAGCGAGGGCCAAGACAACCCAATCATCACATCTCAATTTCTTTCCTGATTTCTTTAATTAAATTTAAATAATTATTGTACAATTTGTCTTCTTAATTTTTTATTTATTAATAAGATCAAAAAGAAGGAAAAAAATTCTATTTGAAGGGTTAGAGTATTGAGGATTTGGTTCCAAGGTATATTCATTTCTTTCTTCTTAGATTAGTGTGTTGGACTTGTGAAATGAGGTTTTTTATAGTTCAATTCAAATAGTGCTAATCCTCTGGATTACCGTATTTGGTATCGTGATTAGAATAGAAATGGTTGTTTCTCATGCTTTGATTTTCGTGTTGTGCTGTGCAAGTAGTATTTGGTAGTTACCCATGATTCCAATTAACACCTAATCCTAACCATGTTTTTTCTTTTTATTTTTTAAAGGTTATGCAATGATAATATTCTGAGATGAAATATGATGAAAATTTTCTGAGATGAGCTGTGAATTGGGGAATTCTTTTGTGTGATATTTTTATTGAAAATTTGGTGGGTTAAAATATATAATATAATTGAAGAGTGATATGGCTATGGCCTTCAGGGGAGTAGTATATGCTTGGATGTGTCTGAATCTAATACTTCGGAGGATAGCGAGCAATCGATTGATAGAAATGAAATTGGGGATATTCCTCTTAGTAAGCCTTCTTCATTTCTGGTGTGAAAGCTATTATTGTGTCTTCTTCGAGTGGTGTGCATGAGCTTCTTGAGTGCCCGGTCTGTACGAACTCCATGTATCCTCCTATACACCAGGTTTGCTCCACTGTCCCTGTATTAAATATGCGGAATATATGGGTTCTTTGAGTTTATGATTGATACTTCTATACAATGCTTCAAGAATCTCCATAATCCTCAGTTCTGTATGCATGAATGATTAATTTGTTGATTGATTGGGTATCTAAATTTTGTAAGTTCTACAGTTAATTTTTTTTTTTTGCTGAGCAAATATTCTCTACACACTAGCAAACTTACCTAGAGAACTGAATTTTATCGAGCATACTAGCAATATTGGATGGAAAGAGTATGCTGAAAATCCTTATGTTTTTTAATAAGAGTTTGTTTTCATTTCTTCTGCCTAAGGGGAAAAACTCTGCTAGTGCTGTGCTTACTGGCTAAGTTCTCTTGTTTTTTTTTTTATCCTGAATCAAGATATGCATGAAATTTGAGTTTGATGCCATATAAATTTCTATGACAATTCACTAGAGGGATAAGGGATTGATATATACTTATTCACTAGAGGGATAAGGGATTGAAATTAGCGGATGTAGGTATTTGCTAAAGATTAGATTGTTTCCTCTACTTGTTTTAAAAGTATATATTTGCAATATGCTTCATTTTGCTCTTTGTATTTCAGTGCGAACATTTTCTCCTAAACCTATGTAAGGAGGTTTCATTTAGGTTGAATGAGTGTGGAGTCGAAGGCCGCACTATTACTTTGAAGGTACTAATTAAGTATATATTTGTTTTCGAGTCGTGCACATGATATTTTTGTTCTTGTCAACTCATAGAAGTGACATACTTATATTGTGTATTAGTATGATGATTACCTAAAAGGTTAATACTTGTAACCTGCTCATATAATTCCAGAGAGAGAGAGAGATAGTTATCTCAGTTCCAAAAAGCGCGCCCCCAAACAGTTGAAAAAATATGTTTATTGGGGTTAGTACAGATTGTATTTGAGTTGGTTTGAGATAGAAGTGAATATCTGCTGAAAGATGTCTAGGATATGGAGATTAGTTGTGGTTTTCAACTGAAATGTTTTTAGTTTATGTGGAGATATATGGGCAATTGAAACGTTGCAAACTTAATCGCTAAACTAGAATGGAGTTGTGGCTTTACGGTATAATTATTGTGCCCAAGATGACCTATATATGCAATCTTTATCTGCCCTTTTTTGCAGATACAGCCATTGGATCCATAAATTCTGTTTTCATTTTTGTATTTCTGGAACTATACTAAAATGAGAGATTGCTCTTTGCAAAATTGATTGAGAGGAGTGTTGTTTTGAGTCTTTTGACGTTAGGCACCTTGCTTGGTTGATTAATCTATTTTATAAGACTTGTTTCTTTTCAGATTTTCTGCCCGTTACTGATGAGATTACTGTGGTGTGGTAGCTATAAATGTATTTTACCTAAAAAGCTGGAAATAGTAACCTAGAAATACTATGTAGGCTATGCACAATCAATACTATGTAGGTTAATTTGTTCATTATGAAGGATGATTCACCCTCTTATTATTAACTTTTTTTTTTAAAAAATTGGCATTTCTTCTGGCATGGACTGATACTTCTACTTCTAATGGTTGTCTTTACCCTTTTTCCGTTCAGAATGCTTACATGCCCGGCAACGGAGATGGTAGAGAGTTCAAGAGTTCTATATGTCGAACAAGTATGCATTCCTTATCGTTACTTACTTACATTTGTAGTTTGCGATCTTATGTTTTAGTTTAATATGTGTTTTACATTCTTCTTTTGGCAGGCATTTTGGAGAACTCCTACAAAACCTTTTTGCCAAGTATGGTCATTTTTACCCTGTATGCAACATGACCAATACCTACATCTTTTATTGCAGATCTTTAATTTTTTTTCCTTTTTTATGTGCCTTTTAATAAGTAAAATTTCCAGTTTATTTAATATCAGATTTATATTGATTCCAAAAAAAATCTTCAATTAATCATGTCATCCAAAATGTTGTTAAACTATGAAGAATATGAATCTTAAAATGTTTCTGTTGCCGCTAAATTTGGTGTGGGGGCAAACAGATGAATTTGTGGATTCTTAGGGAAACTGAATAATAAACCTGTATACCTGTTCCGTCGGTCTTCGATCGTCGATCCCGCCGCGGACCTGCAAAAATTGCGAAACACCGGGGTTGTTCCCGGCGACGCACCCTCCGACGCTCAAGTCAGTAATCTGAAAAGACCATAAAAGAGCGCAAAAACTGGTGAAAGATTGATTACCTCTTAATGGAGATGGGTGGGGGGGGTATTTATCGGCGTCTTAGGGAACGGATTAGGAATGTAATCCTCGTGATCTGATATGGAATATTCTCCCCGTAAACAGATTAGGAATGTAATCTGATAAGGTATATTCCCTGTAATCAGGTAAGGAATTTAATCCCCAAATCCCAGTGAAGAGATAGACTTACATCAGGGCCGTTGATCAAGATCAATCAGGGACCCTAATTTTATCTTGTTGGGTCGGGTGTGCAGCGGTTAAAGACCCGCACCCTCTTGTTGGCGGATCCATTCGCGGGTTATTGGGTCCTTGGGGAGAAGATCCAATACCCATTTTGGACCCTTTTGTAGGGGAAATTACCGTTTTACCCCTGGGTTTCAAGATTCGTACCTGATTTGGACGGTTCCGATTAAACCCCATTTTTAGCCATATCACGAGCCCCCCACTCCTAAAGGCTAAATTTGATCGGCCTTTGAGGAGTAGTTTAACTGTTTTTGATGGCTAGCGGAGTTGTATCGGAGTTCAAATGAAGGGTTTGCGAATCTTGAGGGAGGTAGTGTGGTAATTCCTTATGATCGGGTGGTGTTCTTGTGTGAATATCTTCTTAGCTTTGTAATCTCTCGGTAAACAGTTCTGTCATTTCCCTCTGTCGAGAGTTGCGTTTACCGGCGTCACAACTCCAACCCTTCCCAGAGCTCGACGACCAGGATGCCGAGGCCGGAGATCGATTCGGCGATTCTTTCCGATGGGGAGAGGGACCTCGGCATGGTCGCGAGCCTGGAGAGGGGGCTTGTCGAAGTCCGAAGGCCAGATTTCCCATGTACAGGGGGTTGGAACCAAGGGCATTTGGCGGTCAATGTCGACCTTAGGCTTATAATACGGTCGGTGGCGAGAACGTTCGGCAGCTGGTGCCGAGGCTTGAGACTTAGAAATTTTTTGGAGATCTTGACTGCCGAACTCAAGCCCGTAATACGGCGGTGGTAAGAACGCTCGGAGCGGGTGCCGAACTCAAGCCCGTAATACGGTCGGTGTCAAGAACGCTCGGCAGCTGGTACCGAGGCTTGAGACTTAGAAATTTTTTGGAGATTTTGACTGCCGAACTCAAGCCCGTAATACGGTCGGTGGCAAGAACGCTCGGAGCGGGTGCCGAACTCAAGCCCGTAATACGGTCGGTGTCAAGAACGCTCGGCAGCTGGTGCCGAGGCTTGAGACTTAGAAATTTTTTGGAGATCTTGACTGCCGAACTCAAGCCCGTAATACGGTCGGTGGCAAGAACGCTCGGAGCAGGTGCCGAACTCAAGCCCGTAATACGGTAAGTGTCAAGAACGCTCGGCAGCTGGCGCCGAGGCTTGAGACTTGGAAATTTTTTGGAGATCTTGACTGCCGAACTCAAGCCCGTAATACGGTCGGTGGCAAGAACGCTCGGAGCGGGTGCCGAACTCAAGCCCGTAATACGGTCGGTGTCAAGAACGCTCGGCAGCTGGTGCCGAGGCTTGAGACTTAGAAATTTTTTGGAGAACTTGACTGCCGAACTCAAGCCCGTAATACGGTCGGTGGCAAGAACGCTCAGAGCGGGTGCCGAACTCAAGCCTGTAATACGGTCGGTGTCAAGAACGCTCGGCAGCTGGTGCCGAGGCTTGAGACTTGGAAATTTTTTGGAGATCTTGACTGCCGAACTCAAGCCCGTAATACGGTCGGTGGTAAGAACGCTCGGAGCGGGTGCCGAACTCAAGCCCGTAATACGGTCGGTGTCAAGAACGCTCGGCAGCTGGTGCCGAGGCTTGAGACTTAGAAATTTTTTGGAGATCTTGACTGCCGAACTCAAGCCCGTAATACGGTCGGTGGCAAGAACGCTCAGAGCGGGTGCCAAACTCAAGCCCGTAATACGGTCGGTGTCAAGAACGCTCGGCAGCTGGTGCCGAGGCTTGAGACTTAGAAATTTTTTGGAGATCTTGACTGCCGAACTCAAGCCCGTAATACGGTCGGTGGCAAGAACTTTCGGAGCGGGTGCCGAACTCAAGCCCGTAATACGGTCGGTGTCAAGAACGCTCGGCAGCTGGTGCCGAGGCTTGAGACTTAGAAATTTTTTGGAGATCTTGACTACCGAACTCAAGCCCGTAATACGGTCGGTGGCAAGAACGCTCGGAGCGGGTGCCGAACTCAAGCCCGTAATACGGTCGGTGTCAAGAACGCTCGGCAGCTGGTGCCGAGGCTTGAGACTTAGAAATTTTTTGGAGATCTTTACTGCCGAACTCAAGCCCGTAATAGGTCGGTGGCAAGAACGCTCGGAGCGGGTGCCGAACTCAAGCCTGTAATACGGTCGGTGTCAAGAACGCTCGGCAGCTGGTGCCGAGGCTTGAGACTTGGAAATTTTTTGGAGATCTTGACTGCCGAACTCAAGCCCGTAATACGGTCGGTGGCAAGAACGCTCGGAGCGGGTGCCGAACTCAAGCCCGTAATACGGTCGATGTCAAGAACGCTCGGCAGCTGGTGCCGAGGCTTGAGACTTGGAAATTTTTTGGAGATCTTGACTGCCGAACTCAGGCCCGTAATACGGTTGGTGGCAAGAACGCTCGGCATGGGTGCCGAACTCACGCCCGTAATACGGTCGGTGTCAAGAATGCTCGGTAGCTAGTGCCGAGGCTTGAGACTTGTTGATTTCTCGATTGATCTTGACTGCCGAACTCAAGCGCGTAATACAGTCGGTGGCAAGAATGTTCGGCAACCAAGTGTTGGAGTCCAAACCATTCAACGGCTGTGGGAGCAATTCCGAATGGCGAACTACTTCTTGTTCGCTTAGGAGCGAACTTGCAAAGTAGAATCGAGCCAAGTGTTGGACTCCGAACCATCGTCAATTCAGGAGGCGTAGGAGCAATTCTGAATGGCGAATCACTTCTAGCTCGCTTAGTAGCGAACTTGCGAAGTGGAATCGAACCAAGTGTTGGACTCCGTACCATTCAACGGCTATGGGAGCAATTCCGAATGGCGAACTACTTCTAGTTCGCTTAGGAGCGAACTTGCAAAGTAGAATCGAGCCAAGTGTTGGACTCCGAACCATCGTCAATTCAGGAGGCGTAGGAGCAATTCCGAATGGCGAATCACTTCTAGCTCGCTTAGTAGCGAACTTGCGAAGTGGAATCGAACCAAGTGTTGGACTTCGTACCATTCAACGACTGTGGGAGCAATTCCGAATGGCGAACTACTTCTAGTTCGCTTAGGAGCGAACTTGCAAAGTAGAATCGAGCCAAGTGTTGGACTCCGAACCATCGTCAATTCAGGAGGCGTAGGAGCAATTCCGAATGGCGAATCACTTCTAGCTCGCTTAGTAGCGAAGTTGCGAAGTGGAATCGAACCAAGTATGGGACTCCGTACCATTCAATGGCTATGGGAGCAATTCTGAATGGCGAACTACTTCTAGTTCGCTTAGGAGCGAACTTGCAAAGTAGAATCGAGCCATGTGTTGGACTCCGGAACCATTGTTAGATTAAAGAGTTAAAAGCAGAGAGATGTAATAGCAGTGAAAATATGAAAAAACTTTATTTATTAATATCTAATGCTCGGCCGCTTCTAAAGTTGCTAGCCGTTATTACAATGGAAAAAATAAACGAAGAAATCACTACTAGCAAAAGGAAGGGAATGGTTCGACATCTCGAGTTACTTAGGGAGGCGTAGGTGCCTTCTCTTGGTATTTCAAAAGATGGTCGGCATTCTAGGTCCTGGGAATTTCTCTGCCTTCGAGATCTTCTAGCTTGTATGCACCGGGGCGGATTACTTTTGAGATTTTGTACGGTCCCTCCCAATTCGGGGCCAGTTTACTTTTTTGTCCGGGGAACGAGATGGCCAATTTTCGGAGGACTAGATCCCCTTCTTTAAGGTCTGTTGGGCGGACCCTTTTGTTGTATGCTAGCTTGATCCTCCTTCGATAAGCTTGCTGGCGTATGGCCGCTCTCTCTCGGATTTCATCTATCAGATCTAAGCTTGCTCTGAGCTCTCTGGCGTTCTGTTCTTCTTCATAAGCTATCAGACGAGGAGAGGGTATCCCAACTTCTAGGGGGATGATGGCCTCGGCCCCATAGGTGAGATTAAATGGGCTCTCACCTGTTGGGGTCCGCTTGGTGGTGCGGTGATTCCAGAGCACATTTGGCAGCTGATCGACCCACAGTCCTTTGGAACACTTGTCTAATCTCTTCTTGATGCCCGAAAGAATCTGTCGGTTGGCATTCTCGGCCTGGCCATTCGACTGAGGGTGGGAGACGGAGGAGAATCGGTGTTGTATGGAGAGGTCCTCACATAAAGCTCGGAAGGCGGCTCCAGTAAACTGTGTTCCATTATCCGTGACTATGACTCGGGGAACGCCGAACCGGCAAATCACATTTTTCCAGAAGAATTGAACGACCCTATGCTCGGTGATTGTAGCCAGGGGCTCGGCTTCTATCCATTTAGAAAAGTAGTCGACCGCCACGACTAGGAACTTTAGCTGTCCAGGGGCTGGTGGAAACGGCCCTAGTAAATCCATCCCCCACGTAGCGAAGGGGATCGGACTTGATAGGGAGGCGAGCGGTGTTTGTGGGAGGCATCGGATGTCGGAATACTTTTGACAGGAGCTGCATTGCCGAACGTGTCGTTCGGCGTCCCGTAGGAGAGTGGGCCAGTAATACCAGTAGTTCAACACTTTGTGCGCCAGGGCTCTGGAGCCAGAATGGGCTCCGCCGATGCCCTCGTGGAGCTCTTGCAGGGCATAGTCGGCTTGCCCGGGGAAAAGACATTTTAGGTAAGGGCGACCGTCCACCTGTGTGAAGGAGCGTTTATATAGGATACCTTCGATTAATGTATAACGCTCGGCTCGGGTCCTGATCCTTCTTGCTTCCCTCGGATCTTCGGGGAGGAGTCCGTCCTTTAAGAACTCGACGAGGGGTTTCATCCAGTTGTCTTCGAGGAGGACGGGCAATGTTTCGACGGAGTCAGGCGACTCGTCCTCTATGCTCGGCTTCAGGAGGACTTCTATCAGTACGGTCTGCTCCAGACCTTGAAGGGAAGAGGAGGCTAACTTGGATAAGGCGTCGGCCTGGGCATTTTCTTCTCGGGGGATCCTTTGGATGAGGGTCTCTTCGAACAGTGCCATGAGGCTCTTTACTTTGGCCAAGTATTTAACCATTCTATCATCGCGGGCTTCATACTCGCCGAGGACTTGATTTACGATCAACTGAGAGTCACTGAAGATCTGTAGCCGTTGTGCCCCTGCATTTCGGGCCATTCAAAGTCCGGCTATTAGTGCCTCATATTCGGCTTCGTTGTTCGAGGCTTTGAAGTTTATACGGAGGGAGTATTGGAGGATGAAGTCATCTGGGCCTGTCAGGATGACCCCTGCCCCGCTTCCCTCGTTGCAGGAGGACCCGTCGACGTAGACCGACCAGACGGGTGGTCCCCTCACTGTTTGGCTGGACTCGGGGATTGTAGTTTCAACTATGAATTTGGCCAGTGCCTGTGCCTTGATCGCGGTCCGAGGCTGATAAGTTATATCATGTTGGCTTAGCTCGATCGACCACTTCATGAGGCGACCGGAAGTCTCGGGCTTGTGAAGGACCTGTTTCAGCGGCTGGTCGGTAAGGACGACCACCGAATGGGACTGAAAGTAGGGTCGAAGCTTTCTCGCGGCCATTATCAGGGCGTAGGCCATTTTCTCAATCTTTGGGTACCGGAGCTCGGCGTCCCGAAGTACTTTGCTGACGTAGTAGATGGGTTTCTGAGCCCTTTCTTCTTCTCTGACTAAGACCGCACTAACTGTCTGTTCGGAAGCTGCCAGGTAAAGGTAGAGTGGTTCGCCAGGTATTGGTTTGCTGAGAAGAGGTGGATTGACGAGGTAGGCTTTAAGCTGGTCGAAGGAGTCTTGTTGCTGCTGCCCCCACTCGAATCCTTTAGCCCCCCTGAGGGCTTTGAAGAACGGGAGGCACTTCTCCCCGGACTTCGACAGAAAATGCCCTATGGTGCCTAGGCGACCAGTCAATCTCTGAACTTCTTTAACATTTCTGGGAGGGGCCATGTCCAATATGGCCTTGATCTTCTCCGGATTTGCTTCAATTCCTCGTTGGCTAACCATGAAGCCAAGGAATTTCCCTGATGAGACGCCGAACGCACACTTGTCCGGGTTGAGTCTCATATTGTGCTTTCTTAGGACGTCGAAGGCCTCCTGAAGGTCGACCACATGGTCAATACCTCGGACGCTCTTTACAAGCATATCGTTGACGTACACTTCCATGTTCCGGCCAATCTGGGCCTGGAAAACCTTGTTGACGAGGCGTTGGTATGTTGCCCCTGCGTTCTTTAGGCCGAATGGCATGACTCTGTAGCAATATAGGCCTTGGTCGGTCACAAAAGATGTCTTCGGGATATCCGGGGGGAACATTCTTATCTGATTGTAACCCGAGAAAGCATCCATGAAGCTGAGGAGCTCATGTCCCGAGGTTGCGTCAATCAAAGTGTCAATGCTCAGTAGAGGGAAAGGATCTTTGGGACAGGCCTTGTTGAGGTCGGTGAAATCAATGCAAATTCTCCAAGTCCCATTGGACTTCTTCACCATTACTACGTTTGACAACCATTCAGGGTAGTTTACTTCCTGTATGAATCGGGCCTTTAACAACTTGTCTACCTCTTCTTTGATAGCGAGCTGACGCTCGGGGGCGAACTTGCGCCTCTTCTGCTGAACCGGTTTGGACCCCGGATCGACGCTCAGGCGGTGGACTAAGAGTTCTTCGGAGATACCAGGCATATCTGCTGCGGACCACGCGAAGAGGTCTTGATTGGTTCGGATACATTTCACAATATCTAAGTATAGGGCAGACGGGAGGGTCTTGCTTACGAAGAATTTGCGGGTCGGCTCTTGTTCGGAGAAGAGCACCTCCTCCAGTTCATCCACCGGCTCGGAGGTCGGCCTTGCAGTGTCTAGGGGAATTTCCAGAGTCTCCAAGGAGAGGACGGGCCCAAGGGTTGAGGTCATGTAGCACTTTCGGGCCTACTCCTGATTGCCTCTTACTTCTCCGACCCCTGACCGGGTGGGAAACTTCATCTTAAGATGGTATGCTGAGGGGACAGCTTCCAGAGCTGCGAGGCCAGGTCGACCCAAGATGACGTTGTAGGCGGCGGGAACATCCACCACCATGAAGTCCATTGGCTCTGTCCGGGTGGTAGGAGTTTGTCCGGCAGTTACATCGAGGGTGATCACCCCTTCAATAGTTACCGGAACCCCTGTGAACCCATGGAGAGTGTAGCCAACGGGCTTGAGTCTGTCTCTGGAGAGCTTTAGGCCTTTAAAAGCGGAGAGGAAGAGGATGTTGACGGAGCTGCCGTTGTCTACTAAGATCCTTTCCACCTTGAAATTCGCCATATGGAGGCTAATGACGAGTGCGTCACAATATGGGGTGCGGACCCCTTCTAGATCTTCGTCTGAGAACGTGACAGGCACCCCGAGGCCTTTGGGAGGAGGTGTGGCGCGGACTGAATTGACTTCCCTGATAAATGCTTTCCGAGAGGAGTTCGAGGAGCCCCCCATTGGACCCCCATGGATGAGGTGGAGGACTCGCTCTTCCTCAAAATCTGGCGTCTCTTCTCGTTCCGGACGCTTGTTAGCCCCCCGAGGCGGGGGAGGAAGTTCGGCTCGGTCCTTTCTTACAAACTTCACCAGTTGCCCCCTCTGGATAAGGGCTTCGATCTCGTTTTTCAGAGCACGGCAATCGTTGGTGTCATGCCCATGGTCCCGGTGATAGCGGCACCATTTCTCTCTGTCTCTTCTCTTGGCGGGGGTGTTCATCCTCGGAGCTGGAGGCAAGACCCCTTCTTTTTCGACTTCCATGAAAATGGCTGAGACGTTAGTGTTGAGGGGAGTGAACTTCTCAAATCTAGGGGGAGGTCGGCGCTGGCCGGCATTATCCTTCTGGAGCTTCTTAGCTCCTTCTTCTTCCGTTCCCTTCCTCTTAAACCCGGAGGTAGACCCCTCCCAGTTGGGTTGTTGTTCGGCCTCTTCTGCCCGGATATACTTTTCACTGCGAAGGAGTAGGTCGGAAAAGTCATGTGGTGGCTTCTTAGCGAGGGAGGAGCGGAGGTTGGAATTAAGGACATCGGATTGGAATGCAGCGGCAGCAACTGACTGGTCGAGGGATGCAATGGACCTGGCTTCAGCTGTGAACCTTTTCACGTAGTCTCTCAACTTTTCCCCCTTCTTCTGGTGGAGGTGCAATAGGGAGATGCTCGTCTTCTCGGCCCTTCGGCTGCTTACGAAATGTGTGACGAAGAGAGTTTCGAACTGTTCGAAGGAGAATATCGAGGAGGGGGCGAGACGAGAATACCACTCTCGGGCTGGTCCTTTGAGAGTTGCGGGAAAGGTTTTGCAGAGGAGGGCATCGGAAGCTTGATATAGGAGCATCAGAGTCTTAAAGCTTTCGATGTGCTCAACTGGATCGGTCTCCCCGGTGTAAGTCTCAAATTGGGGAGGTTTGAAGCCGAACGGGACGGGTGTATCCACTATGGTTCGGGAGAAAGGGGGTCGGCCAGGACGTAGGGTCCTTCCTCTAAACTCTTCCTCTCGATTTATCCGACCCAAGAGCCTTTCTACTTCATTAAGACGGCGGTTCATGGTGTCATCTCTCCGACGGTAATCTGCCGAGGCTCGAGACTCATCTTCATATGAGGGGGAGCGAGGGCTACGGCGATGATAGCTCCGGGAGCGACAAGGACTTGGGGTACGCCGGGAGTTGGTAGGAGCAGGACGAGGAGAGGGAGACTGTCGTCGAGGGCTTCGGACCGGAGGAGGGGACGGGACCTTCGGCTCATTAGGATTTTGACGGAGGTTAAGAGCCTGCAGGACGGTCGCTTGGAACTGCTGGAACTCGGCACGGGTGATTGGTGCCTCATTGTTCCTGGGCTGTTGTCGTCCTGTGGGAGAGTACCTCCTTCGGTAATGATCGGGGGACTCTTTTCTTCCCCTACGGACGGGGGACCTGTGGTACCGATGGCGAGGAGATCGCTCGCCCCGATAGTTCTGGCAGGAGGCTCCCTCCCGGGCTCATTTTTCTTCCAGATGGCGGCGGAGATCGTCCTCCTTTTGGCGGTTAGGGGCTGCATTGTGGCGACCAGAGGCCCGTGGGTGATGGGAGGCCATAGAGTCAGTGGAGGCGTTGCGGATGGAGACCTGTTCATGAAGGGGTTGTTTCTGAGGGTTCGGACCCTTTGGAACAGGAGGGGGAAGGTTCTGTTGGAGCGGGTCTTCCGTCGTAGGGGGAAGCTGCGCTTGTTGTTGAGCAGGATTGTTGGGAACTTCTTGTTGGTCAGGGTTGGGTGCTCGGTTAGACCCCCTTGATCTGACTTTGCGAGGCGGCATGGCTGGAGAAGACCTGTTCACCAGGAAGAGGAGAGGTTTCTATTCGTTAGTTTCCCACAGACGGCGCCAATCTGTTGCCGCTAAATTTGGTGTGGGGGCAAACAGATGAATTTGTGGATTCTTAGGGAAACTGAATAGTAAACCTGTATACCTGTTCCGTCGGTCTTCGATCGTCGATCCCGCCGCGGACCTGCAAAAAGTGCGAAACACCGGGGTTGTTCCCGGCGACGCACCCTCCGACGCTCAAGTCAGTAATCTAAAAAGACCATGAAAGAGCGCAAAAACTGGTGAAAGATTGATTACCTCTTAATGGAGATGGGTGGGGGGTATTTATAGGCGTCTTAGGTAACGGATTAGGAATGTAATCCTCGTGATCTGATATGGAATATTCTCCCCGTAAACAGATTAGGAATGTAATCTGATAAGGTATATTCCCTGTAATCAGGTAAGGAATTTAATCCCCAAATCCCAGTGAAGAGATAGACTTACATCAGGGCCGTTGATCAAGATCAATCAGGAACCCTAATTTTATCTTGTTGGGTCGGGTGTGCAGCGGTTAAAGACCCGCACCCTCTTGTTGGCGGATCCATTCGCGGGTTATTGGGTCCTTGGGGAGAAGATCCAATACCCATTTTGGACCCTTTTGTAGGGAAAATTACCGTTTTACCCCTGGGTTTCAAGATTCGTACCTGATTTGGACGGTTCCGATTAAACCCCATTTTTAGCCATATCAGTTTCTATGAGACATCTAGTTAGATAGAATGGAATTCTCTGTTTACTAATGACTATACTCATCGTTTGAGCTAAGAAATGAATGATATACTTCCCTGTGAAAGGAGCTTGGATGAACCACAAATCCTTTAATGAAAGGGACTTATCTGTTGAAAATATACATGCTATCCAAAAAACTATTCAGGTGAAGAGAATAGGACAATTTTGACTGAGTTTTCTTACTAGGTTACTTCCTTAAAGAAGGTGCAATGTCTTTCTCATTAAAATTTATGGTTCTTTTTGTGTGGGTAAGTCTTGAATCTGTAGACACACCAGTGTGGAAGTTTACTATACCATAATGCATAATGTTCCTTCTTTTGGTGAGGCATAGTGTGAAAATAATGTAGGTCAAAGCATAAGCAAGAATATTCTTGTTTTGTAAGTTTTAACATAATAAAAATATCCAATCAGTCCAATTATTACTGAGGACTTCTTCAAAAGAACAAAAATGAATAATCTAAAATTTTGTATTGTAACCAGATGTCTGTATTACTATATTAATTCTTTTAGGCTCATGTTTACACTGTTGCATTCATTGATCCAAGGAAAAAACAGGCATATCTTGCATCATAATTTTCTTTTATTTATATACTAACCAACCATAGATGATAATTTCAGGCGACTTGATGGAAACTCGCTCACTGGTTCTATACCTGATTTTAGTCGATGTTCAGATCTGCAGATTATGTAACAATACAAATCTCATAATATATATATAACTGAATATTCATATTCTTGAATCCTAATTATTTAAAATTATTTTGCAGTCATCTTGAGAACAATGAATTGACTGGCATACTGCCTTCATCCTTAGCAGATCTGCCGACTCTTAAGGAGCTGTAAGTTTGACAATTTGGATATTGTTTATAAATCAAGAATATAACTAAGCCAATGCTTCATGTTGAGGCTTTAATATTTTCCTTTAAACTTACGAATGGTTGCAGGTATGTGCAGAACAATATGCTGCTGGATGAATACCAAAGAATCTTCTCAGTAAAAATATTGTTTTTAAGTGAGTTTCATTTCTCTGTTGCATGCAGTGCTTTATATTTTAAGTAACTTCCATATGTACAACTTCAGATTTCTATGCAAAGCAAAATTTCCAATACTCATTTGTTAATTTCAAAATCATTTCATATTGTTGTTTAAATTAACCTAGTCATTTGTTTAAATTTCCAATACTCATTTGTGTCTCAACCTAGTCCATGTTTTTGAGCTGTATATATCCATCATGAATCTGAAAATTCAAAGGTTTGTACATGGAATTCAAAGGTTTTATACGCCCAGATGTATGTACTTCTTATAAGTCAAATGTCATTCTTTGAGCTGTATATACTGATTAGTATACTAGTTTGATATTAATTTTTGATTCCTATCAATTCTACATCTTTTGTTGGACTTATGTTAACATTAAATCTCAACCTAGTCCATGTTTTTGAGCTGTATATATCCATCATGAATCTGAAAATTCTTTTTTTGTGTGTGGGCATTGGGAAGGACCACCCGGTAATAGAATTGTGTTCATTCCTCCTTACGTCAAATGTCATTCTTTGAGCTGTATATACTGATCAGTATACTAGTCTGATCAGTATACTAGTTTCCTTGACACTAACTTTTATAAATGAAGTATTAGAAATTCCGAGTTTTATTATAAGCTTTTTGTGATCTACCTCCTTGACACAGGTATTTGATTCTTGTGCGTCTACCTCCAGTCGTACATCGTATTCGGACGTATTCAAGATGCAGGATGAGATTGACGGCTTGAAAGATATGATTGCTTCTTTAATTTCCTAACAAAACCACAACTCAAACAATCCAGTACATGGAATTGTAAGTATTCAACAACATTTTACGATATCAGTATGAAATTTAACTATTGCATTTGACTGGTGTGGTGACTAGTGAAGTGAATAAACTAATAAATGATACTATTGTGAATTATATAGAGCCAGCGAATTCCATCGACTTCTAGTCACGCACATACATCTGGGCGAAATATCAATGGGAATGAAAGCACTGCCGAGCCACAACAGTAGATTTTGCCATAGTTTAGTTTAATTTGGACTAGTCTTTTTATGTTTTGTCGAAATTGAATTTATGTTTTGTTAAAGAAATTAATGTATAACATGTATATTTCTAACTCTTCGTATGACCGTTTTTAGACAAGTAATTATTGTTTATTGTGGTCCATGATTATATAGTTGTTTATTATGCTATTAGTGATTTTAAGATTTGAACTTTCAAATTTGATGTGACTACAGATATTTTGAATTTGTAACCTATTTTTAAAATAGGGGAAAATAATCCGATGCTGGGATACATATCGATCCACCAAATGTGACGAATTATTTTTTTAAAAAAATTGAACCTATACCGGCGCTTAAAAAAGCACCGTAATAGGCCTACGACTTGTAACGGCGGTTTTAAAAAGCACCGTTACAAGCCATAGGTCTATAATGGCGCTTTTTAAAAGCGCCGTTATAGACGTACGACTTGTAATGGCGCTTTTTAAAACCGCTATTACAAGTCGTAGGTCTATAACGGCGCTTTTAAAAAGCGCCGTTATAGACCTATGGCTTGTAACGGCGGTCTAAAAGAGCGCCGTGATGGACCTATGGTTTGTCCCGACACTCGATGCAACGGCATTACGCGCGGCGTTATTATTATCGCTGCTATCATCTATGGCGGCGTTTATAAGCGCCGTCATAGACCAAAAAAATGCCGTTATATCCATTCCGATTAGTAGTGCTACAAACATAAAAATAAAACATGAAGCGACATGACCAGTACATACAATCAGGGATCCCTCCAACACCCTTAGAGGGTGGGCCAACAAACCAAAAAAATAACCCACATTCGACAAGGTCTAATCGGTCCCAGCTTGGTCCCGACTGCAACCAATATTGTACTGGACCCCATATTGGGCTCAGTCACAAAGCAAGACCAACTAATTATATGTATGTCAAATAAGCTTCGTGCACCGCCTCCACGGCACGCGCACACCCACTTAAAGCGAAACACGCAGGATTTAGATATTCGCTGCTCCCATCCTTCTCCTCCCCAATTCCCACTAACTCGCCAAAACACTCTCACACTCTGCCCAGTCAAAGTCACAACAAAAAAGAGAGCAGTGGAAAGGATACCTTCACCTTTCTCACGCTTTAGCTCTCTCAAACGATTTCTCACCAAATAGAACTCCCACTCACCCTAACCACGAATACAGTCAAGGAGAGAGCCGTGAAGAGGATACCTTTGCCTCTCTCACGCTTTTACCCTCTCAAGTGATTTCTTACAAACACAAACATACACCTGCATAGAGTAGTGAGATGCAACATCTTCACTCTCTCACTCTCTCACACTCTCTCTCATGCATAAACCCGAAGCAAGTCATAACTAACTGAAGCATCACCTTCCCCTCTTGCTCCTGCGGGCGATGGACGTTGTAGATTCCAGGTTCAATGATGAGGGCGTAGTGGCAGTGCTATCGCGAAGCCTGTGGCCGTCAGTTAAAGGAGGTCGAAT
Organism: Hemerocallis citrina; assembly: GCA_017893485.1. Taxonomy (NCBI): domain Eukaryota; kingdom Viridiplantae; phylum Streptophyta; class Magnoliopsida; order Asparagales; family Asphodelaceae; genus Hemerocallis; species Hemerocallis citrina. The sequence continues at coordinate 179,687,645 of CM030360.1, forward strand.
TCAGGATGTGACTCACACATTGACAGCCTAAATCCCAGACAACTCCAATTCTACATTTCCACTCCACGCACCTCATGGGAGGACCCTGTTTGCGGGCCCAAACCCCACAACTGTGCTGCAACAGTGAGCGTGCCTCATGGGGGGACCCCGTCTTCGGGCCCAAGCCCCACAACTGTGCTGCACATCATACTTCCCGAAATAAGAAGGGAAGGATCAACAAGGGTCCCTCTGCTTACAGAACACGAGCATCCATCATCCTCATCACTGTCAAGTTCAATAGACATTGATATGAACCATAGAGGCACCTCGGTGCAATTTCGAGCACTTACAATAAGGATGCTTTTCTCATTCAGAGGTAAGCATACCTTCGTATCAGATCCAGGAGAAGGTTTCACCATCGAGAGTAGCAGAGGTTCTCTCGGAAATGGCATCATAAAATGGTGGTTGATAACCGATGGAATTTTCCCTTCGATTTGCAAGCTCTTGTGCACGTTCAGTCTCTGTAATGCCGTTCCTTAGGAATCAGGGTTAGGGTCGTGGCCAAGAGAAACATAGATCATAACCAATTTGGGTCTATGCCATATGATCTCTAGCTTGCATGACCATGACTCGCCAGCCTCTAAAAATGGGATAGAAACCACTCCAAATGACTGTTGAATCTGTTTAATGTCATTGGATTTAATTTGGGTGCCATACTCTTCAAACTTCCCGGAAATGCTTAGAAGTTCGACAGATGGTCGTTGTCGAAGTTGCGGCAGGAGGAGAACGTTGTTAAGAGTAGGGGATGGAGGAGGAGGGTGAAGGGCGGCTGGGGAGGGGGCGGTGAAACCCTAGTCGCCTCCCTCTCCAAACTCAGATCTAGATTTAGGGTTTTCTTTTTTGGATTTTTTGGGGGGAATTTCTCTCTCTAGATTTTCTAGAGAGAGAAACTCTTTTTTTGTCTCTCTAAGTTAGTTTAGCTACTGCTAGCTCCATATTTTAAATAGCTGATTACTAAAATATCCCGAACTATATAAAGGACTCATGTCATCTCTTTCTACATCCGATCTTTGTTTAAACAAAATTGAATATAGAGATATATAGGGACGAAGAGGTATAAAGCAAATAAAATAATAATTTGGTGGTTCGAAGATGGAGCGAAGAAGAAAGAAACCATTGGAGATGCATGTTAAAAAAAAGAAGGAAACATTGTTGTAACGATCACTATATTAGACATTTAAGAAAAATAATACTTCAATGTTGTGGATGGAAGATAACGAGGGTTACTATTTTTGCATAAGCCCCACAATGAAGTAATAAATTTAGCGGAAGATATTTATAATTTCAATATTTGTTAATGATCTGTGTGCAAAAAACTCAAGCAAAAAATATTTAATATCCTACTTGTTAAAAAACTAGCATCCTACTCTAAGGAACCCCTTGAATTGTTGTTATAATAAACATCATTCCATGAGGTAAACAATGCTTCACTTCAGTAACCATCCTAGCTAGAAATGAGTTCATGCTCAACACCAACGGCTCCTTTAGCTCCTTCCTCTTCTGCTTCTTCACTTGCTCCTTGACCCTTCATCGCCGGCTGCTCCATTTCCACTTCGCCTTCACCTCCAACGTCGCTGAACCCTCTGCGCCAATCGGACCACCAGCTTCATTCCCTCACCATGCTCTCGGAATTGGAGTTAAGCGGGATCAGGCCCAATGTGCAGGCACGAAACACCGTCAACCTCCCTACTCCTGACCCCCAACCACTGATCCCCCCCTCCCTCCACCTCATCTGCCTCTTCCACATGCTTCAACTCTACAGGCAAAGGCTGCACCTTCTATCCCTACCCCAAACCCACCCGTGAACATCCCCCCTGAGGGGGATTCCCCTAGGCTCAGACGTGCCCTCTCCCCCTCGCGGGCACACCAAAGTGCACATCATCGACAGGGGAAAAAGGCAATGATCATCATCGCCATCAGGAGGAGTTGCTGCCAAGGGGACGGGCCCATAGAGGGGGTCCTCCTACAAGCCACTATGGGCATGAAAGAACCCCCCGATGATCCAGCATCACACTCACAGACAATATTTTTAAACAGAGGGACTACGACCACCGTCATCAACTACAATCAGATATGCATCACAGGAACAACCACAGTCAAAGCATTCACAGTGGGCATGGGCAACAATCGCACAAAAGCCATACCAGAGATAGGGTCTACCATAAGCAAACTCACCACCCCCAAGAGTACAGATACAACCACCACCATTCTATCATTCCACCCCCTCCGAGATCATCCACACACCACCACAATCCTCCAAAGGCTACTACCCCCCCAACTAAACCCACCCCTAGACACCACACTCCCTCATTGGCCTCATCTTCACACAACCCGCACCAATCCCTCCCACAATCAGTTGAGGAGGTCCTCGACCCTCTCAAGTCCATCGTTGTGTGGGCCCAAGAAGGGGATCCAAACGGGACTCCAGAGGATGTGGAACAAGCTCAGATTGGGGATTCATCGGAGAGCTGGCATGAAGTAGCTCGAAAAGGAAAAAATAAAGTCAATACCCCTCCACCAACCCAACAGGAAAACGGAAAAAAAACAAAGAAAAGGCAAACGAAAACTGGTGTCATGCTTCAATTGTGGAGAACTGGGACATTAACGAAAAGAATGCACAAAAGAAGTTAGGTGCCTGAGATGCATGAAGTGGGGCCACATGTCATACACCTGCACGAATGTCGTCAACACCAACAATGACGACGAATGACTGGTGTACAGAGGTAGATCGGCAGACAACCCAGCCCTGATCAAACTTGCAAATAGCCTTGATACAATAAAGAACGAAGAAAAGTGGCTACGCCAGTGGTGTGCAGTGGCACGAGTGAGAGCAGGTAGCCCATCGGTGACTCATCTTCTCTAAGCACTGAACCTTAAGTGGCCAATGAGGGCTCACAGAGATTGGGAAGCAAAGAAAATGTGCCACCTCCAATTTCTGGTTTCATTCCCATCGCCAGAGAAGATGACAGAGGTTACCGAATTGGGCACGTTGGAATTTGGACACTTTAAGGTAGAGTTTAAGGCATGGTCACTGAGCTTTGGTGCAGAGCTCCCACAGGATGACAGGTATTGGATCTGGATACATAATGTGTCATTGCACTTTTGGAAGAAGGAGGCTCTACAGGAGATAGTCTCTGACTTCGGTACAGTGGAAGACATCAACGAGAAGAGGATTCACCGCTTGGAGATCGTATCGGCTAGGATACTGATTAGGAGCAGCGACATCTCCCTAATGCCATGTTTTGCCAAAGTTTTCTCATTCGAGGAGTCCTATCTCATCCGGTTTGTGCTCGACAAGCGGGCGGAGACAGAGGCGGAGCTCCTAGCCATCATGTCCCCCACTCCTCCCCCATCTTTCAGAGACGGTCGCTCCTTTAAGCAAGTAGTCTCACCGGAGTGGGAGCTTACCATAGATTGGGCCCACGAGGTGGAGTGTGCTCACCGAGAAGTGATCAAGGTGGCTAGAGAGATGGAGATTCGCCGGGAGCCTACGATGGACGGATCAGATCTTTACGACTCAGGGCGGATCACCGTTGGTCAAGATCGAGGCTCGACCAAGGGATCCAACGACTAGGATGATCCATGTCTGGATATGGCAAAATCTACAGAGTCAGAGGTAAGCCAGGGGAAAAGGGGCCAAAAAGTTTCTCAAAGTGATAGTCAACCACTGCAAGTTGGTAAAGAGGAGCGAAGAGGGAAATAGAGAGGGGATCCAGAACATGCAGGCCCTAGAAATGGTAAAAACCCACTTCGACACGACATGCAAAGTCACTCTCTAAAAAGGAGAAAGATACAAGCTTTGGGGCTAGAGCTAGAGCTGCTTTGAGCCAGGAAGTTGGACCAAAGGCAAAGTAGGTCTCGAAAAGGGAAAGAGGAGAGTTGTTTGGGTCAAGAGCGGCAAAAGGCAAATGCCAATTTGGGGAAGACGACGAGCATGGAGGTGCTCATAGACAGGGAAGAGATCTAAAAAGAGGGTAAAACAAACTTGGGGATTGATTCACAGGGAAATAGGAATCACACTTTAGGCATAAAGCTCTGTGGTAAAAGCAACGAAGCATCGAGCTTCGAAACGCCTGTAAAGTTCAACGCCTCGATACTGACTCTCAACGCATCGAGCGCAATGCCCTCCACACACAAGGAGACAGGTGGCGAAAGCGTCAGAGGAGAAGAGCTACTACACTAGAAACACAATATAGACTATTGAAGTCCACTCTCAGAGCATAATTCGAAAGCCAAGGAGCTACAGGCTGGGCCCAATACGAGTGAGAAGGCCTCAAAAGAAAAGATGAGCTCCGTTGCACTCTTAAGGTAGGGGGAGTACTCATATAGGCCTAAAGAGGGCCCCATTTCAGGGGAAGATCTAGTAATGGGCTCAAATGTGTTATTAGGCGCAAATGATTGTTCCCAGTCTCACCTCTTGACCTAGATGAAGATGACTGAGATGGTAAATTTAATCTCGATGATGACTATGTTTACTCAGAAAGAGAGTCGATTGACTCAGAAGGACTGGCTGAAGACTTCTCGAATATATCACCAGATTTTGTACCTTGCACATTCCCCCCAACACAACCAACGGCTACACGCTCGTCTCAAGGCTGTACAAGTTTCAGGATTCACAAAGTCACTAAAAGGGCTATTGAGGAGTCCTTAGACGACTATCTGGAGATTGCTGCAGCCGCTAAATTGGTTAAGACAAGCGACAGAGGTACATGCTCATTCCTATCTTCTATTTTTAATTTCATGTCTGAGACTGAGATTTTTAATTTAGCCAAAACCTGTGGTCTTGCGGTTACCGATACTGATAGGAACGTTTTTCTCCTTAACAAAATTAGAGGATGGGAGACCAGTAGAGTGAACATTATTTCGAACTCGATCTCCAAATCGAGCCACGTTCCCTTACCTAACTGTAGTTAATGGAGGCTTTATTCTAGAATGTTAGGGGCCTTGCTAGGTGGGGAAAGCAGGAAATGGTTAGGGAGGTCATAGCCAAATCAAAAGGCTAACGTTGTGGGTCTCCAAGAGACCAAACTTACACATATGTCTAGACTCAATAAGTTAGGAGGTAACCGAGTCTCAGAATGGAGAATGTCCCCTTCTGTTGGGGCATCTGGGGGTATTGCTCTAGGTTTTAACCCTGACACTTTTTCTTGTCTAGACGAGCTGTACGGACAATTTTCACTGTCGGTCTTGCTCCAGCGCAAAGCCGACCTATGGACTCAATCAGTTACGGTGGTCTACGGACCGCATACTTCCATATCTAGAATAGCTTTCTGGACAGAACTAAGAGCGATCCAGACTCATTGGCCTTACCCATTGGTTGTGGGGGGAGATTTTAACATCACTAGATTCGTCTCAGAACACAGAGGTAGAGGAGCTAGTGAGCCTGATAAGGAAGCTTTTAATGAGGTAATCACATATCTGGATCTGGTTGACATTCCCAATTCTGATAGGCTGTTCACCTGGTCAAACATGCAAGCGTCGCCAATTCTTGCTAAACTAGATAGAATTTTGGTTTCCACCGACTGGGAGACCAAATTTCCGTTGGCCGCGGCCAAATCACTTTCTAAGCCCACCTCGGACCATGTGCCTATTTTCTTGTCTTTCGGGGAAAATCAACCCAGAAAATCTCCAAAGTTTAGATTCGAGAAAGCATGGTTAGAAATCCAAGGTTTCCACCACATGGTTTACGAGAATTGAACTCGCCCGACCAAGGGGTTAGAGGCGACCGTAATATGGTGTGAAAAAATTAGAAGACTTAGGGGCAAGCTCAGGAAATGGAACCGGACCAGATTTGCGCTAATTTGGAGAGCAAAAGCCTCCATTCTGAAAGTTATTGAAGAATTGGAGAAGACTAAAGAGGCCAGAGACCTACTTTAGGTAGAGCAGAATATGTTGCTATAACTCAGGCAGGAAATCGACCAACTCTATAGGATCGAGGAAATTAGATGGCAACAACGGTCCAGAATATCGTGGCTCAAAGAAGGAGACGTGAACACGGCATTCTTCCACCAAGTAGCCAGTGCACGGCATAGGTCTAACCTCATTCACTCGATCTACTCAGAAACAGAAATGGTCCAAGGCGACGAGGATATCAGAACGGCATTCCAGTCTCACTTCAAGATCCTCTTTGGAAACAAAGTGGACATGAGAGTCCCTCTAAACCATGAGTTCTGGCAGGACTTGGCAGGCATCTCAGTTCCTATGATTCAATCCTTAGAAGACCCCTTCACTGAGAAGGAAGTCTGGGAGGCAGTCCAACAACTTGGAAAAGATAAAGCTCCAGGGCCAGATGGTTTCCCGATTCTTTTCTATAAGGCAATTTGTTGAAGGTGTTCGCAGACTTCTACGACCATAAGCTCAAACTAGGTAGATTCAATTTCACGGAGGTGGTGCTGATCCCTAAGAAAGAGGACTCATGGCAAGTGGGTGACTTCCGCCCTATTAGTCTCCTTAACTGCTCGGCTAAGATCATTACCAAGACTCTTGCTAATAGACTGGGCAAGGTGATGGATGACCTCATTGGGCATGACCAGACGGGGATCATTAAAAGACAGTGTATTCAGGACAGTCTAGCAACGACTGAGGAAAATATCCAACAATGCCACATTTCGAATACTAAGAGCTACCTCTTGAAGCTGGATTTTGAGAAGGCCTATGATTCGTTGAATAGGAATGTCTGCTGGAGGAGCTTGCTGGAAGAGGCTTTGGGAATAGATGGATCAGATGGATCCATACATGTCTTACCACCAGCAGAACGGCAATTTTGGTAAATGGGATGTCAGGCCACCCATTCTCGTGCAAACGGGACCTCAGACAAGGTGATCCGCTCTCACCACTTCTCTTCACAATTGTGGCAGATGTTTTACGATCCATGATGGCTAACTGCTGTAAAGCAGGTTGGATCATACCGGTGGCCAAGGGTGTCAATCGCCAGAGTTGCTCAATACTACAATATGCAGATGATACTCTCCTATTTGGCAATGGCAACCTAGGGAAACAACCGTCTTCAAATGAATTCTATATAGCTTTGAAGCATGGTCTGGCCTCAGGGTTAATTTTCACAAAAGTGCGCTCATTCCCATTGTCCTAACACCGGAGGAGACACTTGAACACGCCATTATCCTCAATTGCTCCACCGAGAGTTTCCCCATACAATACCTGGGTTTGCCACTAAGACCCGGGAAACTCAAAAAGGCGGATTGGCTACCCATTATTGATCGGGTTGAGAACCGTCTAGCAGGTTGGAAAGGCAAAACCCTATCACTAGGAGGGAGAACCACGCTGATTAATGCGGTTATATCAAATCTCCCTACCTATTATTTGTCATTCTTTAAAATGTCGCGATGGGTAATCCAGAGAATTGATCGGTCTCGAAAATATTTTTTATGGAAAGGGGCAGACCCGGAGCGAGGTGGTTATCACCTAATCAGATGGGAGAAGGCATGCATGAAAAAGATACATGGAGGACTAGGTGTTATTGACCTTCGAGATATGAATCTCGCTCTCCTAGGTAAATGGTGGTGGAAAGTTTTCCACCCTAGTGGAGAAGGGTGGTAAGATTTTGTTTAGGGATATCTGCATGGGAATGGAACCAGAAATTTGGGTTTCAGGATAGGCCCACGGGTCTCCTGGTTCTGGAAAGACATCGCTAAGGCCTACGATCCCTTCCTTACCTGTGTCACTTCAGTTATCGGAAATGGCAGGCTCACCAGATTCTGGTGGGATAAGTGGTGTGGGGGTTACACACTTAGAGCACTGTTCCCGGACCTGTGTGATCTTGCATTACAACCACACTGTACGGTGGCCGCAGCCTGGAAAAGAAGCACCTGGAAGCCACCCTTTAAAGAATCTCTCGACAACAGCTCTCAGCTTCGATTAGAGGAACTTCAAGTCTACACCACCAATGCTGGAGTTACCTGCGCTCAGGGCCCAGGTAAGAAATCCTGGGGATTAGAGAAGAACGGCAAATTCACCATTCATTTCCTGTATAACCGCATTCACTTTAGGGGCTGTAAACCAAAATGGTCTGGCGTCATTTAGAGGACGAAAGCCCCTCTAAAAATCAAATTTTTCTTATGGATGGTGCTGAACGATACGATTTTGACTAGGGAAAACCTCATTAAACGCCAACCGAATCTGGACGCTCAATGCGGGTTCTGCCACGCTGTCTTAGATACCAGAGACCACTTTTTTCTGCAATGTCCTAGGAGCAAGGCAATACTCGTTGAGGTACTCAATGCCTTGGGGATGAATCAGTACCCTAGTATATACGAGGATCTGTGGATAGGTCCAAAATTTGCGTCTGAGAGAGGAATTATGAGAGAAGCATGGTATTTAGCTATTGCCGCAACGACCTGAGTTCTTTGGCTAGACAGGAATAATCTTTACTTCTGCAACATTCGTAATTCTATTTCTGATAATTTGATTCACATTATGCATATGATTTCATTTTTGGGCTAATGTGGCAGCAGCAGGTCTCTGGAGAAGAATTGCGAACGTATTCCAGGTTCAGGACTTTGATGATGAGGAGGTCGAGATCGGACCCACGATCGACTGAGAGCCAGCTCCGCCCCTACTTCTCATAGATACCCACCGCCCCAGGGTTTATTGGGGGATATGATGTATTCAGTATAGACACAGGTAGGTTGCGGCTATTTTATGTTTCTTTTGTCCCACCCCCCATGTTAGGGGTGGTCTTTATGTACTTTTGTGTTATTTGTAGAATTTTGTATTTGGCTCAGTACTCTGAGTTTGTTTTATTAATCCCTTATTAATTAAACATGGTGGTCATACTCCACACTTTCTTCAAAAAAAAAATAAACATCATTCCAATTGATAGTTTATAATTTTTTTTTAAAAATCATCGCTATTCTCCATTGTTATTGCTCCCAAATAATTGGATTGTTGATCGCAGAGTCTGGTCTCAAGCCCAAGATGTGAACTAGAGGAAGATTGTTAGCTAACCCTAATTGATAGTCAATTATCAACCGAAACTTTTGAGGTACTATTTAAGGATATTTATATAATTTTGAATTCACTAGGGTTAATCAGGCTTTCTTAGTTTATAAATGTATATGATGAGAATCGTCATTGTAATCAAGAAATGAATGAAAAAGAAAAACGAGAGAAAAAAAGGAGAGAAAAAGAAAACAAGAGAAATAGACTCAAATAGTGGCAGATATAGTTGATTTGTAAATCATCATTAATATAGTCGAGATTACTGGGGTACACACCTTACTATGGATGTATGTAGCCTTATAGATCACATTAACCGAATTATGTAAATCTCGTGCCTTCTCCTCTTCTGTTTGTTTTAAGAATTTAAAAAAAAGAGAAAAAGAAAACCAGAGAAATAGACTCAAAAGAGTGACAGATAAATTAAGCTGATTTGTAAATTGTCATTTGATAATTTATATAATCGAGATCGCTGAGGTGCGCACATTACTGTGGATGTACATAACCGAATTATGTAAATGTTGTGTTTTATTTTTCCTGTTAATTTATTCTTCCGCTCTTCAAAGTTGCAGAGACAGGTGGGTGAATTGCATGGAATTGAAATAATCATAATTAATTTAAAAGACGGCTAATCTCTAGTTCCAGTACCAAAAGGTAGAAAAGAAAAAGGAAAGGAAAAGCAAAGGCCTGAGGAAGGAGACAGTCAGATTGGGTAGTTATATGCAGCCCATAAAAGTTCAATAATTCTTACCTGAAATTGTTTGCTTGGGCTTGTTCTCCACACTGGGTCAGCCCCATATAAATGGGCTCTATTCTTAAAATATGTTCTAAGAATTATTTACTATTTTAAAAACAAAATAAAGAATTAACATATTGGCGCAATCTGAATTATGTGCCAGAATACTTGGGCTATATGTTATAAGAGAAATTATCGTCCGCCTTTTTAGTAAAAGTTTTTTTCAAAAAACTCTTTAGTAAAAATAGGTATGAAAGTATTTTTGACAAATAACCCTAGAATTTTAAAAGGATAATAGTTTATTTTTAACCAAAGTTACAAAGGAACTTTTATATTTGATAGGGTGGAACGATGAAAAGCGAATGTGGGTTGGTTTATGTGCCAAACAATGAAAATTTAGGAGGGTTTTTCTCAAAATTAACACTTATTTTTAAAATTTACTTAATTATCCCTTCAAATTGAGTAGGTCACTGAGCAATGTCTTGAACGGTATAAAAATGGAGTACAAAATTATGGCTAGATTGAGATATTGGGTTCGAGGTAGACATCTCCAAAAACTCAAAAAAAAAAATATATAAAAAAATTGTGTTGGTGCAGAAAGGGGTTAAGTGAGATGGTGGGAGGCTAATAGAATACAAGTGCAAAATTCTCAATCATTCTGCAACTTTAGAGTTTTAGCTTAGTGGTAGGGTCTTTTATATGACATTAGAGCAATCTAGATTTGACTATCGCTGGATGAACATTATTTATTTATAGCGAATTTAAAAAAAAAAATCACTTATACCACTATGCATATCCAAATCTCAGCCCACAACTTGTTACATATTAATCTCGTCCTTTGGCCTATTACAAGAAAAAAATATTTATCACATTTCTTTAGCCACTAAAAAATGAGTGTTCGACCTGCGCTGGAGTTTCAGAATACAAGTCAATTCTCTTAATCTGGTTTTTCAAAAAAAGTTCCTCGATGCTTCTCCAACTTTAAAATTTAGTACTTCGAAGTTTTAATACAGTGGCAGATTCTTTTACATAGTTCCAATAACTTGTTTCAGATCATGTAGTTTCATAAAATCATGTTGGCCCAGTTTTATATATTGGCTCATAATAGGTCTGACTAAATAACCTATTTAAGATTAGGGAGGCCAAGATATGTGGCGGTACGTGCTGCGCTTATTGCCTTTCATCTCATTGCCCATGATGGACCATTGGCCATAGAAGATGATTCAAAATTTGTTATTGATCAAGTCATCGCTGGAAGTGGCAAGGACCCTATCTCTGAGGATATAAAGCGCGCATCTTATGGCAGGGCTTTCCATTGCTTATGTTCAGCATATTTTTCGGGAGGTCAATATGAACGTGGACATGGCAGCGAACCGATGAAGGAGGTCAGCTGTTCGAGTTTATATGGGTTGCAATCTCTGATGTAGAGATGAATAGTATTGATGCGGTTTGTTTTTGGGGAGAGTGTGGATGCACCAGGTGTGAGTTCGGACTCGATTTGTAATGGTGGAAGGATGCGGTGCTGGCCGGTGAGCGGGAGGCTCGCTTTGGTACTGGAGGATCGGTTCGGATTGGGATGCCTCGCCTCGCGTACCTGCAGACGGTCTTGGAACACCGGGGTTGATCCCGGTGGCAGACCCTCCGACGATCTAGTTAGTCTCTGAGATAGAGTAGCAGTAACTAGGGTTCTTAAGTGGCAAAAGATTGATTACCTGTAAAGGTGGGAGAGGGTCTGGTATTTATAGATAATCCCAACCGGGTTTGGATCCGTTTGGGGGCCGGGTCTGGACCCGAAAGCCCATGGGCCTGACGTGACAGGAGGTCCAGGGGGTTTAGGACAGACATGGCAGTACCATGGGTGGTTTAGGGCTGACATGGCAAGGCCCTAGGTGGTTTTGGAGCTGACGTGGTGGATCCTGGGGTCCCTGTGCCTCTTGGAGGATCGGATGGCCTAGGTAGCGCCAGGTCATCCTTATTCCTTACTAGGCTGATGGGGGGACCATGGGACTGTCGAGGATCGGAGGCCGAAGGTCATGGCGGATCGTCGGAACGAGGTGGCCGGTTTCGTGGGGGCGAGTTATCGGCTCGGCTCCGAGGGCGTGACGGTCCGGTGCCGAGCTGGCGTGCTATTGAGTGGAAGCGATCCTGGGCCCTAGCCGGGCCTTGGGTCATTTTTATCCCACCTCACAAGCCCCCCACTCCTGCGGGGATGCGAGAGGTAGCCGTGGAGGAGTATTTTTAGTCGTGGAGAAGAACGGCAGAGGTTTTCCGGGGGCCTCTGGGGCCGGTGCTGGACGGTGAGTCCTGGTGCTCGGCCCGACCTCAGACTGACGAGGGTTTACGGGTCGGCATGGACGATGGCGAGCCGTTGTGCCTTTCGCGAGAAGGCTGCCTTGGTGCTCGGCTTGACCTCGGACTGACGAGGGTTTATGGGTCGGTAAGGACGATGGCGAGCCGTTGTGCCTTCGCGAGAAGGCTGCCCTGGTGCTCGGCCTGACCTCGGACTGACGAGGGTTTATGGGTCGGCAAGGACGAGCCGTTGTGCCTTTCGCGAGAAGGCTGCCCTGATGCTCGGTCTGACCTCGGACTGACGAGGGTTTATGGGTCGGCAAGGACGATGGCGAGCCATTGTGCCTTTCGCGAGAAGGCTGCCCTGGTGCTCGGCCTGACCTCGGACTGACGAGGGTTTATGGGTCGGCAAGGACGATGGCGAGCCGTTGTGCCTTCGTGAGAAGGCTGCCCTTGTGCTCGGCCTGACCTCGGACTGGCGAGGGTTTACAGGTCGGCAAGGACGATGGCAAGCCGTTGTGCCTTCGTAAGAAGGCTGCCCTTGTGCTCGGCCTGACCTCGGACTGGCGAGGGTTTACGGGTCGGCAAGGACGATGGCGAGCCGTTGTGCTTTCGTGAGAAGGCTGCCCTTGTGCTCGGCCTAACCTCGGACTGGCGAGGGTTTACGGGTTGGCAAGGACGATGACGAGCCGTTGTGCCTTCGTGGGAAGGCTGCCCTGAGTTGATTACTGTTTCACGGGCCGTTAATGGCGCTTCGGGGAGTGTGCGACGTTCCAACTTCCCAGGGGCATTAATGATGTCCCCTAATAAATGCGCGGCTCTCCAATTCCCCAGGCGTGACGGTTGGGCTTCCGTCGCCTGGCTTCCCAGGGGCCATAATGGCAGGTTTGGGGGAGGCTATAAATACCCCACGCCCCCACTGCCTTTTTGATCACATTAGGAGTGGTCCATCGACCACCAGAGGTGTCTACCTTGGGCAGACGCCTGATACTTGAAAAATTTCAACTCTAGGAGCCCCGGATTGGTGGTTACTCTGCCGTCCGGATCTTCTCTTGGGTACAGCCCTGATGGGGTTGTTTGCCCAAGAGAGATTGGGACAGGAGGGGTATCGACCGAAGTCCGGGCCCGGGGGATAAGGAGCCTTGGATGGATGGCTCTTCTGTAATCTCTGTCTTCCTTCCAGGCTGACGGTTTCTGAGGGCTGTTTGCCCAAAGGAGACAAGGATGGGAGGCAGGCCGATCCGTTTTCCGATAGGGTCCCCGGCGATGGTGGTTTTTCTCCTACCCTCGAACAGTTCGGGGTTTCGGCTTCCAAGGCCGTAAGCCCCGAGTTGCTCGCGGGTGAGAGGGGATCCGACCGAGTTCTGGAGCCCGGGGTGCTCGTCCAAGGCGAGCGCCTTAAAACTTTAAACAAAACTTTTTCTCTGTTGACAAGAACAAGTGGTGGCGCTGGGGTGCCGGGGCCTTCTTTCCGGGCCGACCCCTGTATTCGGCGGCATTTGAGCGGGAATCGAGGGGTTGCCAACCGCCCAACCGGGTGTCGTCACGGGATAGTAACACAAAAATCGAGGAGTGGCGTGATTTTCTAGGAACAGTCTCACGCGAATCAAGGAACAGTAACGGGAGAATCGAGGAGTCAACCTTTCCTCTATAAATACCCCCCACTCTTCTCCTGTTTTCGCCTATCTTTCTCTTGCTGCCTTCCTCAAAAGAAAAACAAAAGCACCTCGGCGCTCGCCCTCTTGATTAGCAGCACCGGCTCGTCTTTCCGAGGCAACACAGGTTATTTTTAGCTTTATTCCGTTAGCATGTCTAGGGCTCAGTCTGGCTTGTCAGCTTCGACCTCGAGGGGGGAAGATAACCCTGGCGCAGGGCTCTCAGACTCGACATCGTGGTCAGAGGACACCAGGGTGTATGATGTGAAGCCCCTTCGTATCCGAAAGCCGTACGTGGTGCAGAGCAGCGACTCCGAGGAGGACAGTAGTGATAGCTCGGACGAGGTGCAGATATTGGATCCGGTGTCGGAGGAGGACAGTAGTGATAGTGAGGGCGATGGAGAGGCCGAAGCGGCTGAACCTCGGAGGAAGGGTGCTGGGAGAAAATTCTTGGCTCAGAGGCAGAATCGGGGTGCAGACTCCTCTTCCACGGCGACCGTCCTCGAGCCCCTAGCTACCCCTTTGCCGGAGAGGGCCAAGAAGAAGAAGATGCCAAGTCAGAAGGGGGCAAAGGCCAGCCGTCCGAGGGAGACGTCCCCTGTTCGAAATGTAGTGACAGGGTCACCGGTGCGGCCGAAGCCGATTAGGCGGTATCCAGACAACCTCTCCGACAAGGAGCTGTACGGGGTGCAGCCTTCATCACCGAGTCGGAAGAAGGTGAGGATGGATGCGCTGCCGACGATCTTGGAGGCAGGTGATCTGGAGGTTGTTCAGTCGGCCTTCCACATTGGGTCCGGTTACGAGCTGATGTTACCGATCCTGGGTCTCCGTCCGACCGACCCACTACCGGAGTGGTATTGCATCTTCCCTGTAGAGGCATTCGGTTTCGGGCTGAGGCTGCCAATCCATCCGTTTATTCGGGAGGTGCTCAATTGGGCGTCTCTGGCCCCGATGCAGTATGGACCGAACTCATGGAAGCAGATGGTATGCTTTGTGTTGCTTTGTGAGGAGAGGAAAGTGCCGCTTCGGTTGGATGTGTTCCGCGCGATGCTGGGGATCAGCTCGTCGGGGGAGTCTGAGGGGATCTTTTATATCTCTCCTCGGAGCCGGGGGAAGATAGTCCACGGCCATCCAGACTCCATTAAGGAGTGGAAGCGGAAATACTTCGTAATCCGGAGCGCGGAACCTTGGGACATCCCCACCCGATGGAACTTTTTCAAACCAAACTTCAAAGCGCCGTGGCAGAAGGATTTATCTTCCGAGGAGTGGAGACATGTCGAGCGTCTCCGTCTGGGGCACAGCATCAGCTGGCCGAGGGTGACGGAGGGTCATCTAGTCAGCGTCGGACTGAGCCCGGCCGAGTCTAGTATGTAGTCGTTTCTTTTTTTTTTGTTTTGTTGTTCTTTCGAGCTCATTGTCCTTAATGGGTCTTCTTGCAGGTATGGACCCAGAATCGATTAAGGCTAGGAGGCTCGCCCTAAAGAAGCAGAAGGCCAAGGAGGGGGGCCAAGCGAAGAGGACGAAGGAGTCGTCCTAGGTCGTCTCCGAGGCCCCGGGCGACCAAAGGGCTAAGAGGACGCGCTTGGAGGTGGGCAAGGAGGTGGTCGCTCCGATGAGCCCGGTCCAGGCTAAGGTGGTCGATCGCAGCAAGGGGAAGGCCCCTCTGGTCGGAGCCGAGGGAGTGGACGTTGTGGTGGAGGAGGTGCAGCGGCCGTGGGCACCGGCTTGGTCGATACGGGAGGGAGACAGCCTAACTCGCAGGCCCAATGCCATCGAGGTGGTGGATAAGCTGGCGAATCCCCAGGACCGTGAGAATATGAGCGGTGAGACTGTGGAGGAGGCATTCACTCGCTTATCGCAGGCGAGCGTGCTGGTAAGTCTGCTGACCCCCTTCCCTTGTAATTTTTTGTGAAGTGAGTTTTTCCTGAGCCGTTCTTGGTTGCCGCAGGTTTGTCTGCAGGCAGCTAAGGTGAAGAGCCTTTACGAGGCGGCCGTGGAGCAAGAGCGAGGACGGGTGGATAAGTATCAGCAGGAGATGAAGGAGATGAAGATCGAGCTCGAGGGCTCGCACAAGAGGGAACAACAACTTAAGGTCGACCTCGAGGCCAAGGAGGCCGGGTGGGTTAAGAAGGTGGGCATCCTGAAGAAGAAGTTTGCGAAGGAGAAGGAGGTGTTGACGACGACGGGCCAGGACATGGTAATTGCGACCCAGAATGAGGTCTATGAGAAGGCCCTCAGCCACGTGAGGCACTTCTATCCGACCATCGACCTGACCGGCCTCGATTATGACTTGGAAGTCGAGACGCGGCCGAAGACCCCCGAAGAGGACATGCGTGAAGGACCGGTCGTCGGATCGGCCGCCGACCCGCCTGTGAACCCGGCCGACGCAGAGGTGGGGAACTAGGCTGCTTGCCTCCCTGTTTTTGTCTTCTTTCTCTTCTTTGTTGTATTTGCCGACCATGGATTGGCCACCGCATTTTTGTATGGAATTTTATTTTATATAAAAAAGGATCTTTCCGGACCCTTTTGCCGAAGTGTTTTGAGTGGTGGTTGGTTTCCTTTTAGGTAACGACTCTTCTTCCCGAGGCGGATCCCCATCGCTCCGACGTGGCGTGGCTCCGGAGTAAAATCAAGGTCCTGGAGGTCACGTTGGTCCGCTACCGTGAGGGGGCTCGCAATCAGGATGCCGCCTTTAACTATTATCGGGATAAGTTCGAGGCTCTGAGTGCGGAGGCGACCCGGCTGAAGAGGGCAATGGTGGATCGGGACCTCGGAAGCGCCGGCCTCGGGTACACCATGTCGAGTGCGTTAGTGCAGCGGCCCTCATCTGAGAGGCTCCTTCGGGACGTTATAGTGGAGAAGGAGATGGAGATACATCGTTATAAGACGATGTTGGGTATGTCTGGGACGAGGACGGGATCCTCCTCGGGAGGCCGGCGAACGGAGGGGGTTCCCTCGGCGTTGCTATTGCTGGAGCGTGCTCGACTGGTTGACGCCCAGAGCTCCGTGGTCGGCGTGTTGACCTTGGCAGAGTCCAAGGACCACCGTAACGAGGAGAGGGCTCCTAGCCGTTCGGTCGGAGTGGGATTACCCTCCGTCGGACCCGAGGGGCCCTAAGAGGTCCCTTAGCCAGTAATTTCTTTCTGTTTAGATGAGTGGAGTGGTCCTGTAACAGTCTTTGTTCGTTTTCAGAAGTAATAAGGGAGTATGAATAAGGGGTTTCTTTCCACTCTTTGCTCTATGAATTTGTTAATTGATTGTCTGTGAAGTTGCGGGTCGGACCCGTCGATCCGTGGGGGATCGGTACCGGGTTCGGCCTCTTGGGTGCCGTGGGGTGTTAAGGCGACTCCTCGGCTCGGAGCCGGTTCTGACCTACCGAGACCTCGGTGGCCGGCACCGAAGTGATGACTCGGGTGCCGCAGCTTTGAGAAAGCGATCCCCTTGTCCGGCGTTGGGTCGGACCTACCGAGGCATTTGGAGTTAACAAAAAGGGATCTCTTTCATACATATAGAGAGGGGCGCTAACGGCCTTTTACATAAGAAAGTTTACAAAAAATCATTATTTACACTAGCCAAGCAGAAAACCTATGTCCGCTCTTCTAGGAACTTCATTAGGTGCTCGGCGTTCCAGGGTCGCTTGATCGCCCGACCCTCCATATCAACCAGTCGGTACGTGCCGGGGCGTATAGCCTCGGCTACCCTGTATGGGCCTTCCCAGTTGGGGGCCAGCTTCCTCTTCTTGGTCGGGTCGGAGACGGACAACTTGCGTAGCACGAGGTCCCCGGCCTTGATGTCCGTTGGGCGGACCTTCTTGTTGTAAAATCTCTCGATCCGCTGTTGATAGATGCTCCTTCGGACGGAAGACTTCTCCCTAACCTCGGAAACGAGGTCCAGGTTGGCCCTTAGGTCGGATGAGTTGTCTGCTTCGTCGAAGGCCATGATCCGGGGAGAAGGTAGACCGACCTCGACGGGGATCACCGCATCTGTCCCGTAGGTCAAGCTAAATGGCATCTCTCCCATAGGGATCCTCTTGGTGGTTCGGTGTGCCCACAGCATGCTGGGCAGCTCTTTTACCCACTGCCCCTTGGGGGAACTATCGAGGCATTTCTTAAGCCCGTCGAGGATTTGCCTGTTCGCGTTCTTTGCTTGGCCGTTGGACTGAGGGTGGCATATAGCGGAGAAGCGTTGCTAGACGCCGATGTCCTCACAGAATTTTCGGAAGTTTTGACTTGCGAATTGGGTCCCGTTGTTCGTGATGAGATCCTGTGGGATTCCAAACTGGCAAATGATGTTTTTCCAGAAAAATTGCTGGGTTTGGCGCTCGGTGATGCTGGACAGTGGCTCGGCCTCGAGCCATTTCATGAAATAGTCGATGGTGACTATCAAAAACTTCCTCTGTCCGGTGGCTACGGGAAAGGGGCCCACCAGGTCCATGCCCCACATGGCGAATGGTGTGGGACTAGCCAGGGATCGGAGGTTGGCTTAAGGGAGCCTCTTGACAGGGGAAAACCTCTAGCACGAGCCGCACCTCTTGACTAGCTCTTGGGAGTCTTGCAGCATGGTTGGCCAATAGTACCCCTGATTCAGGGCCTTTCGAGCGAGTGATCTGCTCCCTATATGGCATCCGCCGATCCCCTCATGAAGCTCTCTCAGGGCGTAACTAGCTTCGTCACTGGCGAGGCAACGGAGGTACGGCTTCCCGTCTGCCAGTGTGTACGAGCGTTTGAAGAGGACGTCGTCGATCATGACAAACCTTTCAGCTCGGATCCTGACCCTTCTTGCCTCAGCCCGGTCTTCAGGAAGCTCGGCATTGATTAAGAATTTTTGAATAGGGGTGGTCCAGTCGTCCGGGCTGGTGCCGTCTTGTACACACATCGCCTCTTGGTCTTGGTCATTGATGCTGGGCCTTAAGAGGATTTCGATGAGTACTGTTTGGTCGAGACCCTCGAAGGAGGAAGAGGCGAGTTTTGATAATGCATCTGCCTGGGCGTTCTGCTCCCTGGGGACCCTAACGACCGTGGAGCAGCAGAAGGATGCTAGGACTCGTCGGACCACAGCCAAATACTTTGCCATCCGGTCGTCACGGGCTTCGTATTCTCCGGTGATCTGATTGACCACGAGCTGAGAATCGCTGAAGGCCCGAATTTGCTTGGCTTCGGCTCGGTGGGCTAGGGTCAGTCTGGCGATCATGGCCTCGTATTCCGCCTCGTTGTTGGAGGCCGGAAAATTGAGGCGGAGGGAGTATTGAAGGAGGTATTGGTCGGGGCCTCGGTGGATGATCCCAGCGCCACTCCAGGTTTCACAGGAGGATCCGTCGACATAGACTTCCCAGGTTGGATCCGACCCTTCGATATCGGGCGGCTCGGAAATGGTGCATTCGGTGATGAACTCGGCGAGGGCCTGACCTTTGATCGCAGTCCTCGGCTGATAACCGATGTCGTATTGACTCAGCTCAATTGACCACTTGACCAATCGGTCGGAGTTCTCGGGCTTGTGGAGGACGGTTTTTAATGGCTGGTCAGTCAGTACTTGGATGGAGTGAGCTTGGAAGTAAGGGCGGAGTTTCCGGGCCGCCATGATCAGAGCATAGGCCATTTTTTCTATCTTTGCATATCTCGTCTCGGCAGGGAGTAGGACTTTGCTTACATAGTATAACGGCCTCTGAACCCCATCCTCTTCTCGGATGAGGACGGCGCTGAGGGCGCTATCCGAGGCGGACAGGTAGAGCCACAGGGGTTCGCCCGGCTCGGGTTTGCTGAGGAGAGGAGGGTTGGCGAGGTACTGCTTCAGCTGTTCGAAGGCCTCTTGTTGATGGGTGCCCCATTCAAAGCCTCCTTTCCAGCGCAGAGCTTTGAAGAAGGGGAGAGACTTCTCCCCCGACTTGGAGAGGAAACGACCGATGGCCGCCAATCTACCCGTGAGCCTCTGAACTTCCTTGACATTCCGGGGCGGGGCCATGTCTATTATGGCCTGGATCTTCTCTGGGTTCGCCTCGATGCTGCGCTAGCTGACGATGAACCCCAGAAATTTTCCTAAGGAGACACCGAAGGCGCACTTGGCCAGGTTGAGCCTCATGCTGTGACGTCGGAGGATTCCGAAGGCTTCCTCGAGGTCGGCGACGTGGTCTGGCCCTTCCCAGCTCTTGACGAGCATGTCATCGACGTAGACCTCCATGTTGCGACCAATCAGGTCTTTAAAAATCTGGTTCACGAGCCGTTGGTAAGTGGCTCCGGCATTTTTCAGCCCGAAGGGCATAACGCGGTAACAGAAAAGACCCTGGTTGGTGACGAACGAGGACTTTGCAATGTCCGGTGGGAACATTCGGATCTGATTGTACCCCGAGAAGGCATCCATGAAGGACAGTATCTCGTGTCCCGAGGTCGCGTCGATCAAGGCATCGATGCCGGGGAGGGGGAAAGGATCTTTTGGGCATGCCTTGTTCAGATCCGTAAAGTCTATGCAGATCCGCCATCCCCCGGTCGCCTTCCTAACCATGACGACGTTCGCCAACCACTCGGGGTAGCTGACCTCCTGAATAAACCGAGCGGACAGAGTTTGTCCACCTCCTTCTTTACAGCTTGCTGCCGCTCCGGGGTGAATTTGCGCCTCTTCTGGGCGACTGGCTTGGAGCCCGAGATGACGCTCAGCCGATGCATGATCAGGTCTTCGGATATCCCGGGCATGTCGAAGGGCTTCCAGGCGAATAGATCGACGTTGCGGCAGATGCAGTCGATTATGCCTGACTTCAAATCTCCAGAGAGCGAGCGGCTCACCCGAAACCGTTTTGACTTGTCTGCAGTCCTGAACGGGACCTCCTCCAGCTCGTCGGTTGGCTCAGGATTGGAACCGTCCTTCTCGGACCCGAGCTCAACGGCGTCGAGGGGGAAGACGCCCCTTCCGACGGCGGTCATGTAGCAAGACCGCGCCGCCTCTTGGTTGCCGTGGACAACACCGACCCCTCGCTCGGTGGGGAATTTTAATTTCAAGTGGTAAGCCGACAGTACCGCTTGAAGGGAGCACAGCCCGGGCTAGCCGAGTATGGCATTGTACGCCGCCTTGACGTTCACCACCATGAAGTCCATGGATTCGGTCCGCCTGATAGGAGCCGAGCTCGCTGTGACATTAAGAGTCACAATCCCTTCTATGATGGCAGGGACGCCGGAGAACCCGTGCAAGGTGTATCCGGCCAGCTTGAGTTTGTCTCTGGGCAGCTTGAGATTCTCGAAGGATTCAAGGAAAAGGATGTTGACCGAGCTGCCGTTGTCGACGAGGATATGGCGAACCTCAAAATTCGCCATGTGGAGGCAAATGACGAGGGCATCGCAATGAGGAAGGCGGACGCCTTCGAGGTCCTCGTCGGAGAAGGAGACAGGTAGCGGTTGTACGCGGGGCGAGGGGAGGTCTTGGACAGCGTTCACCTCTCGGATGAATGCTTTCCGTGAGGTATTCGACTCTCCCCCCATCGGTCCTCTGTGGACGCAATGTAAAATGGCATGTCCTTCTGCTTCCTCGGGATCAGGATCCCACTCTTGGCGGTGGTTCGGAATATGAGTCGGAGGCGAAGGCCTCCGGTTCCTCGCATCCCTCCGGTCCCGTTGGCTTTCTCTGGTGAACTCGCAGAGGTACCCTTGGGAGATGAGGGCTTCGATCTCGTCTTTCAGGGCCCGACACTGGTCGGTTTCGTGCCTATGATTCCTATGGAAGCGGCAGTAGAAGCGTTGGTCTCGCTTCTTGTTGTTGCTTGGTCGGGGAGGTAGTCAGACAAGGCCCTTGTACTCGATTTCTAAGAGGATGGCAGACACGTTCTGTGTCAATGGAGTGTACCTTTCGAAGCGAGGGACCGGAGGTACCCTCTTCATGCCGACTCCTTCCTTTGCCACTTTTCTGGCCAGTTCGACCTCGTTGACCATGCGTTTGCCCTTCACTACGACTTCTTTGCAGCCCTCTGGGTTTAGAGTTTCTTCAGCTCGTATGTACTTCTTGACTCGGCTAAGAAGGTTGGGAAAGTCCAGGGGTGGCTTCTTTGCCAAGGAGACCTTCAGCTGGTTGTGCCGGACATTGTGTCGGAAGGCGACCGAGGCGACCCCGGCGTCGAGGGCAGAGACGGATCTTGCCTAGGCTGTGAACCTCTTGACGAAGTCACGGAGCGACTCCCCCTCCCTCTGCCGGAGGTCGAGCAGGGACGCGCTCGTCTTCTCGGCCTTCCTGCTGGTGATGAAGTGGGCCAAGAAGTTGGCTTCCAGCTGATTGAATGAGAAGATTGAGCTGGGGGAGAGTTTGGAGAACCACTCCCTGGCCGGACCCCGGAGGGTGGCTGGGAATGCTCGGCACAGCAAGGGATCCGAAGCACTATGAATCATCATGAGGGTCTTGAAGCCCTCCATGTGATCAGCTGGATTACCCTTACCGTTGTAAGTTTCGAACTGTGGAGGCCGGAAGTTCCGGGGGACCTCTGCTTCTAAGATGTTGACAGAGAATGGCGACCGGGAAGGCCTTCGGCCTAGGACGGGGTTCAGATTCCCATCGCCGATGTGTTCGAGGCAATTCTCTATCTCTAGGAGGCATCGGAGTACCTCGTCGGTGCGCTCAGGGGGAGGAGTTGGGTCATGAGTGTAGCTCCTTCCCTCGCTTATTTGACGGGGTCGGTCGAGCATCGCGGCCCTTGGCGCCCCGTGACGGGCCTCCATGATCTCGTCTCAGAAGCTCTTAAAATCGGCCCTGGTGACTGTGCCATGGTCAGTAGGGTCGGGTTGTGGCATCGGAATTCGGCCAATGCGGCTGAGTACCGATGGCCTTTCCCCGAGCACAGGCCTGGAATGGTTCGGGGCCGAGTTGGAAGCGGTCCCTTCCCTAGCCTGGCTGGCCCTTCAGTTCAGGATGACCCGGCGAAGGTCAGATTCGGCAGCGTGAGGTGCGCCCCGTTGGGGTCTGGGGTTTGCCCCCGGATTGTTTGATCCGTGAATCCCGTCGAGGTAGTCCTGAAGAGGAGGCCCATCTCTCCGAGCCCTGGGAGCCATGGGAGAGCGGATCGAAGGGAGACCGTTGGTGGCGAGGCTCGGGCTGTCGTCCGCACCGAACAATTAATGAGTTCCCACAGACGGCGCCAACCTGATGCGGTTTGTTTTTGGGGAGAATGTGGATGCACCAGGTGTGAGTTCGGACTCGATTTGTAATGGTGGAAGGATGCGGTGCTGGACGGTGAGCGGGAGGCTCGCTTCGGTACTGGAGGATCGGCTCGGATTGGGATGCCTCGCTTCGCATACCTGCAGACGGTCTTGGAACACCGGGGTTGATCCCGGTGGCAGACCCTCCGATGATCTAGTTAGTCTCTGAGATAGAGTAGCAGTAACTAGGGTTCTTAAGTGGCAAAAGATTGATTACCTGTAAAGGTGGGAGAGGGCCTGGTATATATAGATAATCCTAACCGGGTTTGGATCCATTTGGGGGTCGGGTCTGGACCCGAAAGCCCATGGGCCTGACGTGGCAGGAGGCCCAGGGGGTTTAGGGCAGA
This sequence comes from Hemerocallis citrina, assembly GCA_017893485.1. Taxonomy (NCBI): domain Eukaryota; kingdom Viridiplantae; phylum Streptophyta; class Magnoliopsida; order Asparagales; family Asphodelaceae; genus Hemerocallis; species Hemerocallis citrina. The sequence continues at coordinate 179,710,830 of CM030360.1, forward strand.
CGTGGCAGTACCATGGGTGGTTTAGGGCTGACGTGGCAAGGCCCTAGGTGGTTTTGGAGCTGACGTGGCGGATCCTGGGGTCCCTGTGCCTCTGGGAGGATCGGATGGCCTAGGTAGTGTCAGGTCATCCTTATTCCTTACTAGGCTGATGGGGGGACCACGGGACTGTTGAGGATCGGAGGCCGAAGGTCATGGCAGATCGTCAGAATAAGGATGCCGGTTTCGTGGGGGCGAGTTATCGGCTCGGCTCCGAGGGCATGACGGTTCGGTGCCGAGCTAGCGTGCTATTGAGTGGAAGCGATCCTGGGCCCTGGCTGGGCCTTGGGTCATTTTTATCCCACCTCAAGTGTGATTGAAGATGATGCAAGAGGCATTCGTAGGGTGCATGAGTAGTTTTTGATTGTTTTCCTTCTTTCTAATTAGAAAAAAAAAATTTGTTGTCATTATTATTATTATTGTTAAGGTTGACAGAGGAATTGAGAAAAATATATTAAATTGATTATAACTGAGTACAATATCCTATAAATAGGAGGGAACCAAATACTAAACTAATACAAATATGATATGGGACTAAACATAATATCTAACATATCTAACACTCTCCCAAATTCATGGTGAGTCGAACAGTGTAAATTTGCCCACCAAGTATCGAAATCGCTAAACAGTGTGGGATTTGGTGAAGAAATCTGTTGTTTGCTATGAAGAGGTAACAGTATGAAGTGAAATGATCCCTGCTTCATAACGTTCATGAACATAATGGCAATCAATTTTTATGTGCTTCATTCGCTTATGAAAGACCAGGTTACTTGCAATGTGCAATGCACTCTGGTTATCACAATGAAGCTGAGTAACTTCTGTAAGAGTGACACCCATATCTGATAATAACCAATGAACATGAACAATCTCTCTAGTGGCAACTGTCATCGCTCTGTACTCAGCTTCTGTGGAAGAACATGCAACAACAACATGTTTCTTGCTTCACCATGAGATCAACGAATCACCAAGAAATAGATAGAAATCTGTGGGGGACCGTCTGAGAGTATGATCACCCACCCAATCTGAATCAAAATATGCACTAAGCTCTAGAAATATGCACAAAATAGTTCTACTACGGCGTTTCTACTCTGGCGTTTTGCTAGAAACACCGTGGTAGAAACCAGATATTTTTGGGAAACAAAAAATCCAACTCTTCCCCGGCGTTTTTAAAAAATGCCGGCATAGGTAGGCATGCATACACCGGCGTTTATTCGTGGAAACGCCTGTGTAGGTTACGGATAATTGGAAACGCACTCGCTCTCTCTCTCTCTCTCATTTTACTTTCCCCCAAATTTCTACTCGCTCTCTCTCTCTACATCTCCCTCCTCAAAAATCCGCACCCCTCCCTTCCCCCGCCCCCCTCCCCCGACGTCGCCCCATCGCCGCCCCCTCCCCCGACATCACCCCTTCCCCCATCGCTGCCCCTCCCCCGCCGTCACCCTTCCCTCATCGCCGCCCCTTTCCCCTTCCGACAGATAAGTGGAATAGTCGTCGAAGTTTCAACCCCAAAAAAGCTCAGTGCGTCCATCGACTTCAAAAATCATCAATTGGGTCTGCTTCCAATTTGGTATTCTACTAAACCCTTGCATCAAAATTCAATTTTGACCACTGTTTTATCATTTTTTTCGTGAAAATAAATATGCCCTTTTTTTTATGTTTTAAAAATTTTGTTTTGTGTTAGTAGATTGATGTAATTAATGTGAAAAATACCAACTTGATTTAGGGAATATTTATTTGATTATTAAATGGGATTTTGTAGGGTGGAAGATTAAGAATTTGACGAAGATGAGGAAGGGACAGGAATTTGAATGCATTCTATGGTTTTATTTATGAGGTAATTTAGTTTGTGCAACTATAATAATAATAATTTTATTTTGAAAATATTTGCAATTGCTCACTTAATCCCTTTTTCTTTGCCATTTGTTGCAGGGCATCCCCTTTATCAAACTAGTAACTATTATATCCTGTTTTACTGCTACAATCCATTGATTTTGTTACTTGTAAAGATGGACTCTTGACTTATAATAATAGAATGGAAATTAGATTTAGATACTTGGGAATGCAATGGAGATGAGTGATGGGTCAGTTAGAAAGAGTAATGGAGCAAGTAGGATAGAGTAATGGACATTAAGTTATCATTCTAGTCTAGATAAGGTTATAGTCATAGTAATATGAGTAGTAGTATGATAATTATAACATAGCCCTTGTTGTGATAGTTCTTTAGTGTGCCTTTAATAGTATTAAGTTATGATTTGAGCCTAGACTAGGTTATGTAAGACGAATAGTATGACAATTGTAGTTGAGCCTTATTGCTGATTTGCTTCATTTGATTGTTTCTACTATGAAGGGGAAATAGGTTTTATTAATGTAGTTTATGCTGTTAGTGTTAGTGAGTGTAGTCACTCATTGGTGATAATTAGTTATCTAGTTGAGTGAATCTTATTTTGTTGATAATTTAAGGCTATAGTATTCCTACTTATTGTGATATTCACAGTGACTAATTTATGCCATTTTCTGTAAATTATTATCCGTTTCTAAAATTCTGTAACGAGAGCTTAATCCTTAAAGATGATTTTTTTTATGTCACTTGGATGAATGAATTCCTATTTGAAGGGAGGTTATAAATTGTTTGTTAAGGTTCTCTGTATATTATTATTCTCTATTGAGAGTGTGCAATTGTTAGATTGTTCCTACTTGCAAATTTATGATAATTTGCATGTATATTATTAATTTATTCTAATTTTGCTTGTGTTTGCTAGTAAACAAGATTCCCAAAATTAACAAACCTGCATTTCTTCTTCCCGTAAAATCCACAAACTTGTAACAGGATAGAAATGCTTGGAAGATTCTTCAATTTGATTTTCTTTGGTCTATTATGTGCATGCATTATGCAAGTGTTGGGTAGTGATGAGGAGCACAACCTAATTTGATTTTCTTTGCAAGTGTTGGGCAGTTTTTTAGAGGGGGATTAATTAATATCAATCATGCTTGATATCTGAAATTGCTTGAACCACTGAACCTCTGTATCATAATGATTTTAGGAACAAACATGAGCTGGTTGGTAACTTTGTTGTTTCATTGTTGTTTTTGTTGTTGTTCCTTTAATATATTTTACTATGCAAGTGATAGTGAAAGTCGCCAAAAACTAGCGGAATGCTCATTGCTGATTGAAACCTTGCCATATCTTAGTCATGGGCAAGGCTGAGGATAATAATTTTGGTTGAACATAGTTTTGACAGTTTTTCCTTTTGCCCTATCAGATATATGTTGTTTCCATTGTTGAGGGATCTAGATCCTTACATAATTACATTCTTAGGGATTTTATGTATTCTCTAGTCTCAACATTGAATACAAGTGTATCATATGATGCTTAGCCTTAAAGGTAGCTCAATGAAGTTAGGAGATCCAGTCCATACAAAACTATGTTGTTGTTGTTGAGTATTAATGCATTGCATTCAAATTCAATCTTGACAGCCTCTTTTTCTGTTCTGATGAATGTCTCATTATGATGAAGGCCATGTGGTAGTGAGAGATGTGTGAAACCTCATGATTGATTATGTGTATTGCAAGGCTTTTTTTGTGTGTGTGTATTGCCAGGCTTTTTTTGTGTATGTGTATTGAAAGGCTTTTTTGTCTGAATTTGGAGATGAGATGGATAATGTATCTGAAGTTGCACACTATGATTTTTGTAGGAGTGACTAGTGATGGAATTTTTTTTTATCTAAACTTTATATACAATTATATCATGATGTCTAGATGAGTATCAGTTTCTAAGATAATGTTCATGCTTATTGCTTGGGTTTGAAAATGAGATTGTTCTTTCTCATTGATTTTAAGTGATGATGAGATGGATTATGTAACTGAAGTTGCATACTATGACTTACAGAGGAGTGACTAGTGATGAAATATTCCTATTTGAACTTATGTTGTGGTTTCAATTGATAGTTATCTCATGAGTATTATAAAAGTATAAGTTTCATCTCAGTTAGTATCTTGTTTGGCTAAATTTGACAGTGAAAATAATCTTTTTCACTCTTTGTAACTCAATATTGTGAACTCCATATTTTGGTTATGAATGTGGTGAGGTCTCATTATTTTGTTTATGAGATTATAATTTGATGGTATTATACTATTATGCTTCATTCATATTTTATTGGGGCTCTTTTAGTTTTGCAATTAGTTTTGATTACAAGCGTGCTCAAGGTTTTTTTTTTTTTTTTTTAATTTTAAATTTTTTTTAAAAAAAAATATATATATATCTACCCTGGCATTTTTACAAGCACTGGGGTAGCTTTCAGCAAAAATTTGTAGTCTATACCGGCATTTTAAAAACGTCGGTGTAGGTGATGACCAAAAACAGTAATCCCAAACGAAACCACCCTTTCGGTGGCATTTTTCAACCGTCGGTGTAGTTTTAACCTATACCGGCGGCCATAAAAAATGTCGGAGAATGTTCCTAAGCTACAACGACACACGATTCAGCGACACTTGCACCGGCGATTTATAAAATGCCGGTGGTATCTACAGCGGGGTTTAAAAATGCCGGTGAATGTGTAAAAAAATGCCGGTAAAGACTGTTAGTCTTGTAGATGTAGAGGGCATGAATAATGAACGAGAGATAGTGCCCCAAAGATATATGGGGATCTGAAGAAGAGCCCTGTAGTGAACAGATGTAGGAGTGGAAATAAACTGACTAACTATACTAACTGCATGAGCAATATCAGGTCTGGTCATGCATAAGTAGACAAGCTGGCCAACAGTCTTCATGTATATAGTGGGATCGGGAAGGTGCTCACCATTTGTAGGATGAAGCTTCCCGTGAAGCTCTAAGGGAGTATCAACTGATCGACTGTCAAAGAGACATGCAATGGAGATAATGTCTAATGTGTATTTCTGTTGAGAATGAGTATCCCTCGAGATACATGTGCATGCAGCAGAGATAATGTATGATGTGTATTAACATAGTCTGTCAAGGTCTTTCATATGGAACTGCTGGTGAAGGTATTTCTGGGTGGATGCAATGCTTGCAGAGTCATGTGCACTGAGCGCACGAAGCTCACTACTCGCGCTGCAAAAGTATTTTTGGGTACACATGTTATGTTCTTCATACTAGCACGCCCAAACTCCTGACCAGTGTGTGAATCGGTGATAAAACAACCTAAATAATAAAATATAACGGCAAGACCACTATCGCACAATGTACTAATGAAAATAAGGTTCATGGATAAATATGGAGCATAAAGAACATAAGGTAATGTGAGAATGAGCGAGCTAATAGACCCTGAGTGTATAGTGAGAAGTTGTGAGTCATCAGCCGAGTGAAGAGATGGAGAGTGAGAGGGAAGTGCAGTGCTAGTGGTGACAACATATAATTACTACTAAAATGATGTGATGTACCAAAATCTAAAATCTAGCAAGAATTCATTCCTGGAGTAACAGAGAATGCAGGAGCAGAGTGGCCATCAGTGACAGACTGACCCAAGAGCTGGAGTTCCAGCTGAGCGAGGCAATGCTGAAGATTAGCCCAATCAGTAGGAGATGGCAAGGCCGAAGTAACGATCATGGCCAAACATGTAAGGGAAGAAGTACTTCGAGGAGGATTGAGATTGGTGTTGTTGTGGCAGGGATCAAATTAAGGACGTAGATGTTGCTGGTGTCGGGATTGATATAAGGAACTGGATGGTGCTACCGAGGTCGGAAGAAGGGGTGGAGTAGGGTTAGGTATGATGCTGAGAGAAGGGAGGAGGTCGGAATTAGGATGATGGAAGCGCTGTTACTGTCTGAATGTGGATAAGGATCGGGATGTGAGAAAGAGTAAAGAGGAAGATGTAGCAGCGGGAAAGTTGTTGGAGACGGGAAGAAACTGTGGTGCCAATGGTGAAGTACTTGCAAATTTATTTATTTTTGGTTGATGACGACGACGAACAGCGGCGGTAGCGGTGACGATCTGTGATGATACCAACAGACCAACAACAGTAAGGAGAAGTAGGGTTAAGGTTAGGGTAGGATAGGGTTTGGAGTTGTTTTGGGTTTGGATGTTCAGGTTAGAGTTTTGGATTTGGGTTTGGTTTTTTAAAACCTTTTTTTAAGAATTTTTTTTGAAGACAACAACAGACCAACAACAGTAAGGAGAAGTAGGGTTATGGTTAGGGTAGGTTAGGGTTTGGAGTTGTTTTGGGTTTGGATGTTTAGATTAGAGTTTTGGATATGGGTTTGGGTTTTTTTAACCTTTTTTTAGAAATTTTTTTGAACGGGTCGGGTTCAGATGGATTTGAGGGTAGGGGTAGTTTTTTGGGTATGAGGGTTAGGGTTTGGAATATTGGGTTTGGATAATAGGAACAGGTTAGGTTTGGGAAGGTAATTAAGAGTAATAAAATAAGGTTAGGGTTAGGAGCTGAGATGGTTAGGGTTTTGGGTTTGGTAGAGTTACAGGAGACGAGGTAGGCGACGGGGAGGAGACGGGAAGGCGACGGGAGTTGGATTCGGGTAGTGGGGGACGGGAGTTGGGGTCGGTGATAGGGTGTACAGGGTTTGGGGATTAAGACTGTGGATATTTGGATTTTGGAGTTAGCGTCGGGATTCAGAGGTTGGGTTTCGGTGAGGAGGAGAAGCTGCGGAAGTGGAGTTCGAGATCGGTGAGGAGGATGAGAGTGTTGTTTGCTGTAGTTGTTGTTGCTGAGGATGGGGTTTTCTGTTGTAGAAGATAGCAGAGGTGGAGGTGGAGTTCGAAGATTGATGCTGGAGGTGGAGTTCGGAGATTGATGCTAGTGCTGGATTTCATTGCAGTTGCTAGAGTGGATGTTGGTGTTGGAGTTGTCGTAGATCGGAAGTTGATTGGGTTGTGGGATTGTAACGCCCCTGCCCCTGCTTGGAAAATTTATACAATTTATCAGAAAAATTATTTATAGTATAGTACAACTACCCACCACAGGCTGCCTTTCAAAAGGTGGTTAACTGGATTGGTGACTCTTGATCATAGGCTTTATTATTTATAGTTGTTTAATCTATATCAATTCCTGATGTGGGACTATCTAATACTCTCTCTCTCTCCTCTTCCGTGAGAACAACAGCCCTAAGTGGGCCTTATACCCACGTCAGCGGACAAAGCAGCTCTTACTTCCTCTCACAAAGTGGTGGGTCTCCACCTACTCACCCTCCACGTCAACAAGTGGAGAAAGTAGCAATCAAGGCAATGCTGCCTTTTCTCTTCTCGTGGGCCTCCCTTTTCTCATCAATTTCACATATAACCCCCCCATAGGAAATCCTATGGGACCAACTCCAATTCCCTCATATATTTTATATATTATATTATATTTTAACACAGGGTGGTACAGACACCCCCTCCCTTTAGAAATCAGCGTCCTCGCTGAGGACGGGGCATGCACAATCTAGTGCAGGATCTACTTTCTGGCCATTGTGGAGCACCTGCTCTTCTATCTGCCCAATTAATCATGATCTTGGAATCCACCGCCCGGTCAATCATAATTCCGGATTTAATTGAGTTGCCTTCTTATCCGCCAGACTAATCATGATCCCGGAATCCACCGCTCGATCAATCACAGTCCCGAATTTAATTGAGGGCTCACCACAGTCCCGAAATCCACTGCCCGACTATATAGACATGCCCCACACTCGGTGTCAAAAGTCAGCTCTGATACCATTTGTAACGCCCCTGCCTCTGCTTGGACTATTTATATAATTTATCAGACAAATTATTTATAGTATAGTACAACTGCCCACCACAGACTGCCTCTCAAAAGGTGGTTAACCGGATTGGTGACTCTTGATCATAGGCTTTATTATGTATAGTTATTTAATCTATTTCAATTCCCGATGTGGGACTATCGAATACTCTCTCTCTCCTCTTCTGTGAGAACAACAACCCCAAGTGGGCCTCATACCCACGTCAGCGGACAGAGTAACTCTTGCTCCCTCTCACAAAGTGGCGGGCCCCCACCTACTCACCCTCCACGTCAACAAGTGGAGAAAGTAGCAATCAAGGCAATGTTGCCTTTTCTCTTCTCGTAGCCTCCCCCATTTCTCATTAATTCCACCTACCCCCCCCCCCCCCCCCCCCCCCCCCCCCCCCCCCCGGCCAACTCCAATTCCCTCATATAACTGATATATTATTATATATTTAACACGGGGTGTTACAAGGATTTTCGTTGTTGAAGGCAGCAAGAGGAAGAGAAAAGAGTAATTTGTGTAATTAGGGTTAGAGATTTGTGAAAAGAAAAAATAAATGGGATTAGTGTTCTGATACCGTGTTAAGGTTAACAGAGGAATTGAGAGAAAGTTATTAGATTGATTATAACTGAGTACAATATCTCCTATATATAGGAGGGAACCAAATAATAAACTAATACATATTCTAATATGAGACTAAATAAAATATTTAACATATTTAACAATTACCTATTTTTTCCCTTTGCCGCTTCATCTTCCTTACATTGTATTAAAGTCAAATAGATTTTCAAATATTAAACATTTAATTAATTATTACCTATAAATTAGGTGTAACGTAGGCGTGAACTAGCCAAATTACAATACTTAATAGTTTAAATTGACATAGGGAGTGGATGTGATTAACCGATCAAAATTGAGGATGGTTCACTCCTTAGGAATAAAATGTGAGGCGGTAATCTGTTACATAGCCAAACCTCATGGCGGTTTTGTAAAACTTACCCTATTTTAATCCTCATGGTGGTTTTGTAAAACTTACCCTATTTTAATCTTATGGTTTATCATATACATATAGAGGGGGCTTCCATTGCAAACAGCCCTTTGATCCAATCATTGTGATCTCCCCCGCCCATCTCCTTCTCTTCACTTAAGTGAGGAGAGGGGTATTTTGGGGTTTTCACCCCCAAATAATTCTGCACTTCCTTCACTCTCTGGGTTTTCACCCCCAAATAACTTTTCACTTCCTTCACTCTCTCACACCCTCTTCTGCCTCTCTCTCTCTCTCTCTCTCTCTTTCGAGCTTTCTCACAAAACCCAAATCCTAAACCCGTAACTCGCCACGCCTCCTCCACCCGCCCCCTGCTGCAATTCCACCTCTTCCTCCAAACCAACAGCCCAAGCCCCTTCCCTCTCTCTTTCATACTCTCTCTCCCTTGCTGCTCTCTTTCTCTTTTGACCGAAACCCAACACCCAAAATCTGAAACCCCTCCTCCTCCTCCAACTTGACAGCCCAAGCCACCGTGCTCTCCTCCTCCTGCTCGTCTTTATCGACAGTTCGAAGACTCCCCCGAAAACCTGCTCCTCCTCATCCTCCTCAAATCTTTGAATCCCTACTTCGCTATTTAAATCTGTATACATCGTCGACAACATCTACGCTGTACTAATATGCATTGTGCAAGGTAATAAAAAATTCTAGCTTCGTAGATGTAGTTTTTTTTTATATAATCATAGATGTAGTTGTGTTTTTAATTTTTTAATTTATTTTTGTGATGTGTAATTATGTAGATGTAGTTGTATGATGTGTATTGTATATAGTGGTTTGATGATTGTAGACGGTATAATTGTAGATCTAGTTGTTATTGTTCGCTCAATTTTTTTAGAAGTAGTTGTAGTTGTTGTTGTTTGATAATTGTAAAACCGCACAAATGGTAACAAAAAATTAACAAACTTTTGCGCGTAGGTCGAATTCCCACTCACAAGCTAACGCAACTTATAGAAGTGAGTTTTGACTCACAGTTTACGAGATACGGCAGTGTATCACTTTCATACAACCCAAAAAAAAGTGATACATGGCCGTATTTCGCAAACCGTGAGTCGAAACTCACTTCTAAAAGTTGTGTTACCTTGTGTGTGGTGAATCCGACCTACTCGCAATGTTTTGAATTTTTGGTTGCCATTTGTGTGGTTTTCTATGTTTTACAAATATCAAACAACAATATACTTGATTTTGGAATATTTTGAGTACAAAAACATAGAGAACCGCACAAACGGTAACCAAAAATTACAAAACTTTGCGAGTAAGTAGGATTCACCGTACACAAGTTAATGCAACTTCTAGAAGTGAGTTTCGACTCACGGTTTGCGAGATGCGGCAATGTATCACTTTATTTTGTTTTTCTTGAAATAAAGTGATATACGGTCATATCTCGCAAACCGTGAGTCGAAACTCAGTACTAGAAGTGTGTTAGCTTGTGTACGGTGAATCCAACCTACTTGCAAAGTTTCATAATTTTTTGTTGACGTTTGTATGATTTTTACAAATATCAAACAAAAACAACTATAATTTTGAGATATTTTGAGTACGATAACATAGAAAGTCATACAAACAACATCCAAAAATTATGAAACTATGCGTGTAGGTCAGATTCACCACACACAAACTAACTCAACTTGTAAAAGTGAGTTTTGACTCACGGTTTGTGAGATACATCCATATATCACTTGCATACAAGAAATATAAAATAAAGTGATTCAAGGTCGTATATGGCATACCGTGAGTCGAAACTCAGTTCTACAAATTGCGTTAGTTTGTGTGTGGTGAATCCGACCTACTCGCAAAGTTGGTGGCCGACCATCCTCTTCTGCTGAGCTTGGTCCGTCGCCTTCCGGTGGATGTTGCAGACCAGTAACGATAGAGTCAAGCTTACTCACTTTGCAAGACCACTGTAGATCAGAAGAAGTATGGAGAGGGACGACGAAAAGGTATAATTTTTGTATGCACATGACATTGCCGATGCAACCGCATACCCATGAGTACTTAGTCCAAGCCGGTTTCTATGGAGTCAGCTTGATGGGTAATGTGAAACTTGATCGAGCACTGCTTTCAGCCCTCGTTGAGCGATGGAGGCCGGAGACACACACCTTCCATTTACCGATGGGAGAGATGACGATCACATTGCAAGATATCGTCATGATTTATAGCCTTCCAATAAATAGGATGACCATGACGGGAAGTATGAACTTTGAGAAATTAGTGGTTGTTCGTGATCTCCTTGGTGTAGAGTTAGACGATGAAAAATGAGGATGATACAGATATTGGGCAATCAATCCGACTTTCATTGTTGAAGAACCATTTTGAAAATTCCTTGACCAATGACTGGAGCGACAATGATGTAGTGCTATACTAGGGATTACATTCTAACTGTGCTTGGAGGTGTTCTCTTACCAAACTCCAGCGGTGATACAGTCCCACTGATGTATCTACGGTTGCCTGCCAACCTAAGCACAGCAGACCAGTATAGTTGGGGAAGTTGTACATTAGCTACCATGTTCAAGTCTTTGTTTGCATATGCATTAAATGGAGTTGACATGATGGGGCCGATGGTCTTGTCACTAATTTGGTGTTGGGAACATTTACACGTGGGTCATCCCCGTATTACAAAATTGACAAAGAGTTGAGTGACCGATGCACCGAATGATGAAATGTTAGCACCTTTAGAAGTGTATTGGGCCAAAAATTGCAGCTATAAAGATAACCGATGTGGTATTTTAACATACTACACAAAAAAGCTTGACTAACTGCGAGATGAGTTCTTCATTTAGGAGCCATATACCTCCAATTGCGTGCAGAGACTACCACCAGCGTATATGGATGGTTCACAACTATGGTTGACGAGAGCCCTATGCATAAACTTTGTTTGGTGAAGCATTACTTTCTGGATAGAGTCCTTCGCTAATTCGGTCTGCAGAAAAACATTCTTGTCAATCGCTTGTATGACTTTAAGTTACACGCTGTTAGTGGGAGGAGTACAAAATCTGAATCTTGACTAGGCATGATTCCACCGAGCTCAAGTGGCATTATGGAATGAGCACAGGTTTTACTTGGTACTTGAAGATGTCAAAATATACGATGGCAAGGCGCATGACCTTTACATGACATGGTACCGGCTAATAACACGTTTGTACATATCTCAAAAGACCAACGTACCAGCCAGGATTCAAGAACCAATTCCTGTGAGAGAGATTGAACCACCACCGACACATTCTTCGTCATAACCATGTACCAATTGAATGCATCATCATATTGTTTGCTGGTGAGTCAAATTGGTTTGACATTTTTGTATTCTGATTCAATGTTTTCAAATTAATAAATACATCATGAGATTGTGTCTACTATACTTTCCTTTGTATTTTAGATCGATGATGCATGGTATATTGCAAAGAAATGTGCTCGCGTACTTTCGAGTAATGCCACCGAGAGCATGAAAGTTTTTGCTTGTGAGATACTTAGTCCATGCAGAGACTCGCTTGAAGAGGTAGGAGATGGAGTACGATTGGACCATTATCTAAATACGACGGTACGCTCGACTCGACGTAAAAGCGTGATTAGTAGGCCCAACACCCTAGGAAACAGCGGCAACAACAACCTCCACCAAAAGACGAGCTCCAATAACAAGACGAAGGCAAAGAAGAAGAAGAGAAGGAACAAATCACCGGCGCATCACAATTGACCCAATTTGGGCGTTCTCATCGACAATTGGTTCGGAAAAGGAAAGTGCCATAACACTACATTCCGAGTTAGGTTGAGTGAGTTCGCCTTTGTGTTATTGACTTAGGTTTTGTAATGTGAAGTTTGTGGTTTAGACAAGTTTATGTTATTGTTGTTATTTAAAATTTGAAATTGTTGCTTTTATTTGTTATTGATGAAATTGATCTTGTTGTTAGTTTTATGTGGAGTTGAGACGAGAATGTGATGGTTGAATGCTCTCGTACGGGAATTTATTGAAATTTTTGCAATTATTGTGGTTGTAGCAGTTGATACTACTATTGATGAAGTTGTATTTTTTTTAAAATTTTAACTTAAGTTGTTGTTTCAAACAACGACTTTAGCTTAACCAAAGTTTCAGCTAAAATGTTGCTCTCTGACTTGAACTTGTCTTTTTGAACAAACTGAAGCCATTGTTTCAATGAACGACTTATTATAACCTAGGTTGTTGTTTGAAACAGCGACTTAAGCTTAACAAAAATTTAAGCAAAAACTCTTACTATCTGACTTGAATTTGTCTATTTGAACCAACTGTAGGTGTAGTTTGGAACAATGACTTAATATAACCTAGGTCATTGTTTGAATCAACGGCCAAAGTATAGTTGAAATTTGAGCAAAAACTCTTGCTCTCTGACTTGAACTTGCCATTTTGAACCAATTGAAGCCGTTGTTTGAAACAATGGCTTAATGTTAGAATAAATTTGGGGAAAGAGCCTTGTTCTCTGACTTGAAGTTGATCATACGACTCTTTTTCTTTTTTTCTTTTTTTGTTTTGTTTTGTTTTTTTTTTGGGGGGGGGGGTTGTTTATGAAGATGGTGAAAATATTTTTTTAATATATTTTTTATATTTTCAAAATGCTATGACATCTTATTCAAGTGAGAGCTCTGAGGAATTGGAGGAACACATCTTTTGGAAACATGCAAATCCTAAGGGAAAACTCTTTTACAGGGTTATGTTGGATCATGATGATTTCACCTGCAACATGGTGACTTCTATCCTTTTTATTAACTATGTCAAGCCAATTTATACGATCACATCACATACTTTAACCAAAATTATAGTCATATTAAAAAAAATCTAATTAAAATCTACCAAACAGCAAAAGAAAGTCTAAATGACAAAAAAAGAAAATAACTAAGCCGTTGTTTCAAAAAACAACATAGGTTAGAATAGGTCGTCATTTGAAACAATAGCTTTAGTTGGTTCGAATAGACAAGTTCAAGTCAGAGAGGAAAAGTTTTTGCTCAAATTTGAACCAACTGAAGCCGTTGTTTCAAACCAAAACTTGTTATAACCTAGGTCATTATTGTTTGAAACAGTGGCTTAAGGTTAGCACAAATTTAAGCAAAAACTCTTACTCTCTGACTTGTATTTGTCTATTTGAACCACCTGAAGCCGTTGTTTCAAACAACGACCTACTATAACCTAGGTTGTTGTTTGAGACAACGAATTCAGGTTATAAATATTTTGGGCAAAGAGTCTTTCTCTCTGACTTGAACTAGCCATTTTTAATTATTATTTGGGGGGGGGGGGGATTATGAAGAGGGTGAAGAAACATTTTTTGGCTTTTTTGTTATTTTCAAAATGTGATTAAATCTTACATTATCAATTTTCAGTTAACTCTCTCTTAATTATACTTATCTTTGCTTATTGCAGTCTCCAATAACATGTGCTGAAGTTACCTAAGCCGCTACTCCAATAAATCAGAGTCTTTCGGTTGAAGAATTCAAATGGATACCCGATCGTACCCCTAGACCTAACTCTACCATCCAACCCTAACCTTAACCCCAACCCTAACCATAGACTTACCCCTAACAATCTATAACGTAGGTCATTTTTTTAATTTTTTGCTCATCAATGGTAAAATTTGTTTGTAAGGTAGCTCGTTAGAATGAAGAGAGTGTTATAGAGAGAACTTTGTAAGATAGTCTGATAGATAAAATGACTGAACTGGCCATGATTATTTATCTTTTGCAACAAAAGCTAACATAAGATAAAAAATAAAAGAAAATGAGAAAATATTTGAAACATGATCCTCTAACCCTAGCCCAAAATCTCTAACCCTACTCTTACCGTAACCCTACCCCTACCCTTGATCCTTAACAATGTATAACCTAGGTCATTTTAATTTTTTGCTCATTAATGGAGATATTGGAGGGGGGGGGGTGAGAGTAATATATATATAGAGAGAGTGAATTAAAAAGGTTTTATTTTAATTTTTAATTTTTTTCGTTTGTTGTTGTTACCGCTAAATCTGGTGTGGGGGCAAACAGATAGTATTTGTGGATTCTTGGAAAACTTTGAATAGCAAACCTGTTACCTATTCCGCCGGAGTTTGACCTTTGACTCCCGCCGTTCACCTGCAAAAAGTGCGAGACACCGGGGTTGATCCCGGCGACGCACCCTCCGATGCTCAAGTCAGTAATCAGGGAGATTATGAAAGAGCGTAAATTGGCAAAAGATTGATTACCTCTTAATGAAGATGGATGGGGGGTATTTATAGGCGCCGCTGGGGTCAGATTAGGAATGTAATCCCTATGGTTAGATGAGGAATGTAATCCCTAATCCCCAGTGAAAGGATAGATATGAATCAGGGCCGTTGATTAGGATTTAATCAGAAACCCTAATTCTATCCTTTCCGGACCGGGTTTGCTGCGGGTTAAAACCCGCACCCAGTTGAGGTGGATCCATTCACAGTTTAGTGGGTCCTCGAAGCGGAGAAACCGTACCCTCTTCAGACCCATTGGTAGGTGAAATTACCGTTTTGCCCCTGGGCTTCAAGATTCGTGCCTGATTTGGACGGTTCCGATTAAACCCCATTTTTAGCCATATCACGAGCCCCCCACTCCCAAAGGCTGAGCTTGATTAGCCTTTGAGGAGTAGTTTTATTGTTTTAATGGCTAGTGGAGTTGTGTCGGAATCCAAATGGGAGGTTTTGAATCTTTGAAGGAGGTAGTGCAGTAATTTTTCAAGTTGGTTGCACTTTGAGTTGCTCCTGAGCTCTTCGGGTCATGCAGTGTTTTTGCAGGAATTTTTAATTGTTTTCTTGCAATTTCTTGGCGAATGGCTCGGTTGTTTTCCTTCGTTGTGTGTCCTACATGCTTGCACCACATTACCGACCCCTTCGAGCGCTCGCTGCCAAGGAGGCCGAAGTCCATGGGTGGTTCGGCACCTTCTGCCGAAGAGCAGAGGCACCTCGGCTAGGTTGTGAGTGCGGAGAGGGAGTTCGGCGAGGTCCGAGGTAGCTTTCTCCATGTAACATGGTCGGTGGCAAGAACGCTCGGCAGCTGGTGCCGAAGTCCAACTTTCCATGTAACATGGTCGGTGTCAGGAACGCTCGGCAGCTGGTGCCGACGTCCAACTTTTTATGTAACATGGTCGGTGTCAAGAACGCTCGACAGCTGGTACCGACATCCAACTTTCCATGTAACATGGTCGGTGTCAAGAACGCTCGGCAGCTGGTGCCGAAGTCCAACTTTCCATGTAACATGGTCGGTGTCAGGAACGCTCGGCAGCTGGTGCCGACGTCCAACTTTCCATGTAACATGGTCGGTGTCAGGAACGCTCGGCAGCTGGTGCCGACGTCCAATTTTCCATGTAACATGGTCGGTGTCAGGAACGCTCGGCAGCTGGTGCCGACGTCCAACTTTCCATGTAACATGGTCGGTGTCAAGAACGCTCGGCAGCTGGTGCCGACGTCCAACTTTCCATGTAACATGGTCGGTGTCAAGAACGCTCGGCAGCTGGTGCCGACGTCCAACTTTCCATGTAACATGGTCGGTGTCAAGAACGCTCGCCAGATGGTGCCGAAGTCCAACTTTCCATGTAACATGGTCGGTGGCAAGAACGCTCGGCAACTGGTGCCGAGGTCCAACATTCCATGTAACATGGTCGGTGTCAAGAACATTCGGTAGCTGGTGCTGAAGTCCAACTTTCCATGTAACATGGTCGGTGTCAAGAACGCTCGGCAGCTGGTGCCGACGTCCAACTTTCCATGTAACATGGTTCTTCCATGTAACCGAGGTCCTTGACTTGTCATTTCTGGCGGAGCGCGCCCTGCGGAGTTGGTGGCTTCTGCACTCCTAGCAGACGTGGCAGCCATTAAATATGATGGCTTCTGAACTTCTGACAGCTCTGACGGATGAGACGCTTATTTAATGCAATGACCTCTGAGCTTCTGTCAGATGGGCTAGTAATTAATGCAATGTACGGCTTGGCATGGCAAATAAGGCGACGGTTTAGGTTGCTTTTGTCATTTTGCGTAAATGGGCTGGCAGTCTGGGCCCATTAACCTCGTTTTGCGCACCTCGCTCTATAAAACCTCACCCCCCTCTCTTATTTTTCACTTCTCCTCTCTTTTACTCAGGCGGTTATTTATGCTAAGCGAGTGCTTCAGGTGATCATCGTCCGTTTTTCCGGTGAAGTTTCCGACAGCATAACTTTAAGGTAATTTATACTTAGTTTCTTTCCAAGTATAAATATGTCTCTTCCCTCTGTCTCCGAGTCATCTTCTTCTTGGTCCGAGCCCTCCCTTGAAATTGCCGAAGCCCGCACTCTGAGTCACCCAGATAAGGGCAAGAAGGTGTTTGGCTGAGACACGATTATGGAGGATCCGAAGCGTATGGGGCCGTTTGGCAGGTTGCCGGGGCCACTGACTGGGCTTCACAGAGTTCGAGAACTTCCGGAGCAACACGCTGAGCGTATTGTTCACGGGAGGGGGAGGAATTTTGAAGAGAATGCGGCGAGGGAGATGATCGAGGCGGATGAGACGGTGTTGATCCTCCGTGAAGAAGACTTGGCAGTGATCCGGGATTGTTTCCACATTCCGGAGGAGTACGAACTTATGCTGCCGGGTCCCAGGGTTAGGGCCAACTCGCTGCTGCCAGTGACTATGTGTTGCTGGTCGGTTGATGCCTTTATCGCCAGGGCTCGGCTACCTCTCCATCCGTTCGCAATTCTCGTTCTGAGGTGGTTTGGGGTCAGCCCCATCCAACTTATGCCGAACGCATGGAGAGTCATAAATAGTTTCGTGCTTCACTGCCAAGCCGCTGGGATCGAGCCGGAGTTGAGTGTACTTCGGACGATCTACCGGCTTCATCAAGTGAACTGGTCGGAGTTCCAGTATTACTTGGCTTCGAGGCATGGCGGTAGGCTCATTATATGCCCCGACTCCATAAAGCACTGGCGTGATAAGTATTTGATAGTGCGGAGTGCGGAGGCCTGGCCTATCCCCTCTAGCTGGGTGGAGGAGGTGCCGAAGAGGTTGAGGGCGTTCCCAAAGCTTCATCCTGAAGAGGAAGAGGCAGTTCGGACACTTCTTGATCGGCCGAAGTACGATTGGCGGGAGCTGACCGAGGATGTTCTATTCAGGGGAGGGCTCTGCCGCGTAGATCGCAATACGCGACTTCTCTTATGCTTCCGTCCTTTCTTTTTCATACTTCATCTTTTACGCCTTGTATTGTGTTAACAAACTTCGTTTTTAATAAAGAGGCGATGGACTACGAGGCTGTGTTGGCTTTGAGGGCTGGTCTTGCCAGCAAGGTGCCGAAGAAGCGAAAAAGGGTGGCCACCAAGTTGCCGACCGCGAAGACTCCGAGGGTCACGGAGGCGGTCGAGGATGTGGAGACCCAGGGAAGCCCGGCCATCGCCGAAGCAGGTGCCTCGGCATCAACCGAGGCTGGTGAATTCCCCATTGCTGCAGCCCTCAAGATGGCGACGCCCCCGCTGACAGTGGTGGCCGAGGAGCTCCTGACCGAGGAGCACAAGAGGATTCATGTTCCGGACTGGCAAGTTCGGAAACATGACGGGTTCCTCGGCAACTCCTTGGCGAGCATGCAGGTGGTCAAGCACCTGGCGACGCCGAAGGATCGGGCCGCCATGGAGGCCGGGCTGGAAGGCGACGACGTCATCGAGATTGCTCGCTCAGCGGTCTCGGTAAGTGTTGAAATATATATATATATATATATATATATATATATATATATATATATATATATATATATATATATATATATATATATATATATATATTTGCATCATTGGTTTTTCTTATGTCTAATTTCTCTAACTCTTTGAACACCTCGTCTCCTGTCGTAGATCATCGTCCACTTTGGTCACCTCTCGGAGAGGTTGACGGCTCTGGAGAAAGAGCCGAAGTAGGAGTCCGACCAAGCTCGGAAGGAGAAAGCTCGGATGGGGAACGAGCTCGACAAGCTCAGGGTCGAGTTCGAAGGGAGGATGATGAGGATCGAGTACCTCGAGCATCACGTCGCGAAGCTGGAGAGCGACCTTCTTCGCCAGAAGGAGGAGGTGGCTAAACAATTGGTCGAAGTGACGGAGGCCAAGGTTGCCGCGGTGAAGGAGGCCGAGGATGCCACCATGGTGAAGTTGCAAGGCTTTCTTGCCCAGAACATGGCCAAAGCCTATGCCGAGGCCCTCGCCCGGGTGTCGAAGGCGTATCCCGAGGTGGACTGTTCGGGGTGGAGATTGTTCCCGAGCCACGTCGAAGGTTTCGACCCCTAGTCGGAGGGAGAAGAAGAAGAAGAGGGGGAAGACGAAGTCGAGCCTGAGGTCAAGGTCGTCGCCGTGGTCCAGGGGTCTGTGGTCACCCCGTTGGCGGCGGTGACCCCTTCAGGGACGTCGACCCCCACCCATTCTCGCCGCCCTGGGAAAGAGGTCGCGCCCTGACTTCGCCTGCTTTTTCTTTTCTTCTGCTTTTTTGAGTTTTTAAGTGTAATGCCTAATCGCGGACTGGCCACCGCTTTTTTTGTAATGAATGAAAACATCTTTTTGGGCTCGACTTCGCATCTCCCTATCATAACTTTTCTCAAAAACTCTTGAAATTTGGCTAAGTGTAGGGGTTCGGATATGTGTTGAAAATTTGTTGTTTGCCTCGACTTCTTTTCAGCTTGCGGTGGTGACTCAAGCCGTTGAGCCTACTTGCTCGGGGGACAACGCTCGTCCTGAGGTTGGCTTAGGGGCGACGAGGCTGTGCTTGACGAGGTGTCGAGAGCGGCTCTATGAAGTTGAGCTGGGGTTGCGCAGAGCCGTAAGCGAGCGGAACTACCTGCAACTCATCCTGGATCGGCGGGACATCGAGATTCGGCGACTGGAGAGCAGGCTCGTCGAGATGGCCCCCTTAGGAGAGGATGATGGTTCGTCGACCACCTTTAGCTATGGCCTTCGGCTCAGGTGCATCCGCCATACTTTATCAAAAATAACAACGGAGAGGGACGATCTGCTTTCTGAGATTCGTCACCTGCAAACGGTAGAGACGGAACTTCGGACGGAGGGAGAGGGATTGATGGCTGAGGTGACCAAACTGACGACCGAGCATGACAAACTGATGGCCGAGGTCGACGCACTGAAGAGAGCCACGGTAGACAAGAGCATCGAAGTCACTCATCTCCGCCGTCTTATCGCCAGTCGCTCTGGCATCCCGAGCTCCGCAATACCTGCTCACTTCGAGGTCGATGTAAAAAATGACTCTGAGGGAGCGGATCTCGGAGCTGGAGGCGGAGGTGGCTCGCCTCAGACCGCGCTCGGGGCCGATCAATGTGAGGAGCACTTCATGTACTCGCGCGGAGAGCGAGCAGGGCATTTCGTTTTATGCGCTCGCGACCCGTTCGCCCATCAGCCAACCTGGTCCTGGGGATGCACAAAGTGCTGTTGCCATTTCATCGAGCGGAGCGTCCGTCAGAGCGACTGTTAGGAGCAGTGTAGAGGATACGTCTCAATTTTCTAGTTTGGGGTCGAGTTCCGGAGGCAAACGTCGCCGCCCTCGAGTGTCCTTGAAGCGGAACATCCCTGTGCCGAGGAGGTGTTGAAGATCTTACTTTTGAGGCCTTTGTATTTAGTCTAAGTGTAACAAGCCAGCATTGTAATTTTTGCTTTTTAAATGCCTTGTAATCTGGTTGTATGGAAGAGTTGCCTTGTACTGCGTCCCCACTCTTGATAATATTTCTTTCTTGTACTTGCACGTTTTTAGTGGCTTTGTGTGGTTGTTTTGTTTGTGACTGTGTTCATCGTGTCGAGGTCCCTGAGCTGGTCTTCTGCTCGTTTGGGGGTCGGCGTCATGAGCGTTCGGCCATTGGTGCTGAGCTCTGCTTTGGTCATTTAATCTCGCAAATTTGTAAGATGAGCGAGCCTTATGCGGCAGAGGGGTAGCCTCCGCTTCTGCCTGTTGTTCCCGAAGTCCTTTCGTCTTGCTCTCTTAAGAGCGAGCTTCCGAGGTTAGGCCGAGCCAAGTACTAGACTGGGAACTATCGCTGGAGTTGTTCAACGGTTATGGGAGCAATTCCATGTGGCGACCTACTTCTAGCTCGCTTAAGAGCGAACTTGCGAAGTAGAATCGAGCCAAGTGTTGGACTCCGAACCATCGTTAGAGTAGTTCAACGGTTGTGGGAGCAATTCCGAATGACGACCTACTTCTAGCTCGCTTAAGAGCGAACTTGCGAAGTAGAATCGAGCCAAGTGTTGGACTCCGAACCATCGTTTGAGAAGTTCAATGGTTGTGGGAGCAATTCCGAATGGCGACCTACTCCTAGCTCGCATAAGAGCGAACTTGCGAAGTAGGATCGAGCCAAGTGTTGGACTCCAAACCATCGTTTGAGAAGTTCAACGGTTGTGGGAGCCATTCCGAATGGCGACCTACTCTTAGCTCGCATAAGAGCGAACTTGCGAAGTAGAATCGAGCCAAGTGTTGGACTCCGAACCATCGTTTGAGAAGTTCAACGGTTGTGGGAGCAATTCCGAATGGCGATCTACTCCTAGCTCGCTTAAGAGCGAACTTGCGAAGTAGAATCGAGCCAAGTATTGGACTCCGAACCATCGTTTGAGAAGTTCAACGGTTGTGGGAGCCATTCCGAATGGCGACCTACTCCTAGCTCGCATAAGAGCGAACTTGCAAAGTAGAATCGAGCCAAGTGTTGGACTCCGAACCATCGTTTGAGAAGTTCAACGGTTGTGGGAGCAATTCCAAATGGCGACCTACTCCTAGCTCGCATAAGAGCGAACTTGCGAGGTAGAATCGAGCCAAGTGTTGGACTCCGAACCATCGTTTGAGAAGTTCAACGGTTGTGGGAGCAATTCCGAATGGCGACCTACTCCTAGCTCGCTTAAGAGCGAACTTGCGAAGTAGAATCGAAACAAGTATTGGATTCCGAACCATCGTTTCAGAAGTTCAACGGTTGTGGGAGCAATTCCGAATGGCGACCTACTCCTAGCTCGCATAAGAGCGAACTTGCGAGGTAGAATCGAGCCAAGTGTTGGACTCCGAACCGTCATTTGAGAAGTTCAACAGTTGTGGGAGCAATTCCGAATGGCGACCTACTCCTAGCTCGCATAAGAGCGAACTTGCGAGGTAGAATCGAGCCAAGTGTTGGACTCCGAACCATCGTTTGAGAAGTTCAACGGTTGTGGGAGCAATTCCGAATGGCGACCTACTCCTAGCTCGCTTAAGAGCGAACTTGCGAAGTAGAATCGAAACAAGTATTGGATTCCGAACCATCGTTTCAGAAGTTCAACGGTTGTGGGAGCAATTCCGAATGGCGACCTACTCCTAGCTCGCATAAGAGCGAACTTGCGAGGTAGAATCGAGCCAAGTGTTGGACTCCGAACCGTCATTTGAGAAGTTCAATAGTTGTGGGAGCAATTCCGAATGGCGACCTACTCCTAGCTCGCATAAGAGCGAACTTGCGAGGTAGAATCGAGCCAAGTGTTGGACTCTGAACCATCGTTTGAGAAGTTCAATGGTTGTGGGAGCAATTCCGAATGGCGACTTACTCCTAGCTCGCTTAAGAGCGAACTTGCGAAGTAGAATCGAGCCAAGTGTTGGACTCCGAACCATCGTTAGAGTAAAGAGTACAGGCAGAGAGATGTAAGCAATTTTTACGAGTAAAATATGAAAAGCTTCCTTTATTGATGACTAGTGGTCAGCTGCTTCAAAAGTTGCAAGCCATTATTACAAGAGAGAAATAAAAGAAAAACAATACAAGTAATAGGAGAGGAACGGTTCGACATCCCAGAATACTTAGAGAGGCGTTGGTGCTCTCTCTTGGTATTTTTGAAGATGGTCGGCATTCCAGGTCCTGGGGATCTCTCTGCCTTCGAGGTCTTCTAGTCTGTATGTGCCAGGCCGAACTTTTTTGGCGATCTTATAGGGTCCCTCCCAATTTGGAGCCAGTTTGCTCTTCTGACCAGGGAAAGAGATGGCTAACTTTCTGAGGACCAAGTCCCCTTCTTTGAGGTCGGTAGGACGGACTCTCTTATTGTATGCCAACTCGATCCTTCTCCGGTAGCTTTGTTGACGAATGGCAGCTCTCTCACGGATCTCGTCAATTAAGTCTAGATTTTCTCGGAGCTCTCTGGCGTTTTGTTCTTCTTCATAAGCCGTTAGACGAGGAGAGGGTATACCAAATTCTAGGGGGATCATAGCCTCGGACCCATAGGTGAGGTTGAATGGGGACTCGCCTGTGGGGGTCCGTTTTGTAGTGCGGTAGTTCCACAGCACGTTGGGGAGCTGATCGACCCATAAGCCTTTGGAACATTTATCCAACCTCTTCTTAATGCCGGAGAGGATCTGCCGGTTAGCATTCTCTACTTGGCCATTCGACTGGGGATGGGAGACGGAGGAGAATCGGTGTTGGATGGTGAGGTCTTCACATAGAGCTCAGAAGGCAGTCCCGGTAAACTGGGTTCTGTTGTCTGTTATGAGGACCTGGGGGACACCGAATCGGCAGATTACGTTCTTCCAAAAGAACTGAACCACCTTGTTCTCAGTGATCGTGGCTAAGGGCTCGGCTTCTATCCATTTTGAGAAGTATTCAATTGCCACGACTAAGAATTTGAACTGGCCGGGAGCTGGTAGGAATGGCCCTAGTGAATCCATCCCCCACATTGCGAAAGGGATTGGACTTGATAGGAAAGTGAGTGGAGCTTGTGGGAGGCATCGGATGTTGGAGTACTTCTGACATGAGCTGCATTACCGAACGTGCTGTTCGGCATCCTGTAAGAGAGTGGGCCAGAAATATCCATAATTCAACATTTTGCGGGCTAAGGATCTGGACCCTGAATGTGCTCCGCCGATGCCCTCGTGTAATTCTTGCAGTGCGTAGTCGGCCTGTTCGGGGGAGAGGCATCTCAAATAAGGCCTGCCGTCTACCTGTGTGAAGGAGCGCTTATATAGGATGCCTCCGATCAGTGTGTACCGCTCTGCCCGGGTTCTCACTCTTCGAGCTTCCTTAGGATCTTCGGGGAGGAGCCCGTCTCTTAAGAATTCGACGAGGGGCTTCATCCAGTTATCTTCAAGCAGGACAGGCAGCGACTCCATTGAGTCGGAAGTTTCATCCTCTATACTTGGCTTCAGAAGGACCTCTATTAAGACGGTCTGCTCCAGACCTTGGAGGGAGGAAGAGGCTAGCTTGGAGAGGGCATCAGCCTGGGCATTCTCCTTTCGGGGGATCCGCTGGATGAGGGCTTCTTCAAATAGGGCCATGAGGCTTCTGACCTTGGCTAAGTACTTAACCATTCGGTCATCACGTGCTTCATACTCTCCTAGGACCTGATTTACGACCAGCTGAGAGTCGCTAAAGATCCGGAGGCGTTGCGCCCCTGCATTGCGAGCCATTCCAAGGCTGGCTATGAGTGCCTTGTACTTTGCTTCGTTGTTAGAGGCCTTGAAGTTGATATGGAGGGAGTATTGGAGGATGAAGTCATCTGGGCCTGCCAGAATGACCCCAGCTCTGCTTCCCTCGTTACAGGAGGATCCATCCACATAGACTGACTAGATAGGTGGTCCCTTCATCGCTTGGCTGAACTCGGGGATGGTACTTTCAACTATGAATTCTGCTAAGGCCTGAGCCTTGATCGCGGTCCGAGGCTGATACGTTATATCATGCTGGCTCAGCTCGATAGACCATTTCATAAGGCGACCGGAGGTCTCTGGCTTGTGGAGCACTTGCTTCAGCGGTTGGTCGGTAAGAACGACCACCGAATGGGACTGAAAATACGGGCGGAGCTTCCTTGCGGCCATTACTAGGGCATAAGCCATCTTTTCTATCCTCGGGTAGCGGAGCTCGGCATCCCGAAGTACTTTGCTCTCATAGTAGATGGGCTTTTGAGCCCGGTCTTCTTCCCTTACTAAAACAGCGCTGAGGGTCTGTTCGGAGGCTGCCAGGTAGAGGTAGAGGGGTTCACCAGGGATTGGTTTGCTGAGGAGAGGAGGACTGACGAGGTAAGCCTTGAGTTGGTCGAACGACTCCTGTTGCTGTTGTCCCCATTCGAAACCTTTAGCCCCTCTGAGGGCCTTGAAGAAGGGCAGGCATTTCTCCCCGGACTTCGAAAGAAAATGCCCTATGGCGGCTAGGCGGCCTGTTAGCCTCTGAACTTCCTTAACGTTCTTGGGAGGGGCCATGTCTAATATGGCCTTGATTTTCTCAGGGTTAGCTTCAATTCCTCGTTGGCTGACCATGAATCCAAGGAACTTTCCTGACGAGACTCCGAATGCACACTTGTTCGGATTGAGTCTCATGTTGTGCTTTCTCAGATCATCAAACACCTCCTATAGGTCGGTCACATGATCGGCTCCTTGGATGCTTTTTATAAGCATGTCGTCAACATATACCTTCATATTCCGACCGATTTGAGCTTGGAAAATCTTGTTGACGAGGCGTTGATATGTGGCGCCTGCATTCTTCAAACCGAAGGGCATGACCCTGTAACAGTAGAGGCCCTGGTTGGTCACAAATGAGGTCTTCGGGATGTCCGGGGGGAACATCCGGATCTGATTATAGCCTGAGAAGGCGTCCATGAAACTGAGGAGTTCATGACCCGAAGTGGCGTCAATCAAAGTGTCAATACTTGGAAGAGGGAAGGGGTCCTTGGGGCAAGCCTTGTCGAGATCGGTAAAATCGATACAAATCCTCCAAGTCCCACTGGACTTCTTCACCATCACTACATTCGACAGCCATTCGGGATAATTTACTTCTTGTATGAACCGGGCCTTCAAGAGCTTGTCCACCTCCTCTTTTATAGCTAGCTGGCGCTCGGGGGCGAACTTGCGCCTCTTCTGTTGGACCGGTTTGGACCCCGGAGCAATGCTGAGGTGGTGGACCAAGAGCTCTTTGAAAATTCCGGGCATATCTGCAGCTGACCAAGCAAAGAGGTCTCGGTTCCTTCGGATACACTGGACTATGTCGGAGCATAGGGCGGATGGGAGGGTCTTGCTAACAAAGAACTTTCAGCTCGAATCTTGCTCTGATAAGAGCACTTCCTCCAACTCATCCACCGGCTCGGACGTTGGTCGGGCAACATCTTGGGGGATTTCCAGAGTTTTGAGGGAGAGGACTGGACCGAGGGTAGAGGTCATGTAGCACTTGCGGGCCGTTTCCTGATTGCCCCTTACTTCTACTCCTGCTCGAGTGGGAAACTTCATCTTGAGGTGATAGGCGGAAGGGACGGCTTCAAGAGCTGCTAAGCCGGGGCGACCCAAAATGACATTGTAAGCTGCGGGGACATCTACGACCATAAAGTCCATCGACTCCATTCGGGTAGTAGGAGTTTTGCCAGCAGTTACGTCGAGGGTGATCACCCCTTCAATAGTCACTGGCACTCCCGTGAACCTATGGACCGTGTAGCTGGTGGGCTTAAGTCTTTCCCTAGATAGCTTGAGGCCCTTGAAAGCGGCGAGGAAGAGGATGTTAACGGAACTGCCATTGTCCACTAGGATTCTCTCTACTTTAAAGTTAGCCATGTGGAGGTTGATGACGAGTGCGTCACAGTGAGGGGTGGTTCGGACGCCCTCGAGGTCTTCATCTGAAAATGTGACGGGCACTCCGAGGCCTTTAGGAGGAGGGGTGGTGCGAACCGAATTGACTTTCCTTATGAATGCCTTTCGAGAAAAGTTGGAGAAGCCCCCCATTGGGCCCCCGTGAATGAGGTGTAGGACACGCTCCTCTTCGAAGTCGGGCGTTTCGTCGTGTTCAGGACGCTTGTTAGCCCCCCAAGGCGGGGGAGGAAGGTTGGCTCGGTCCTTTCTCATGAACCTGGTCAGCTGCCCCCTCTGAATGAGGGCTTCTATCTCGTTCTTTAGGGCCCGACAATCATTGGTGTCGTGGCTATGGTCCCAGTGATAACGACACCACTTCTCCTTATCCCTCTTCTTGCCAGGGGTGTTCATTTTTGGTGCAGGGGGTATCACCCCCTCCTTCTCAACCTCCATGAGAATTGTGTAGATGTTGGGGTTAAGGGGAGTAAACTTTTCGAATCTGGGAGGAGGTCAGCACTGGCCGCCATTATCCTTCTGAAGCTTCTTGGCCCCTTCCTCTTCTGCTCCCTTTCTTTTAGACCCGGAGGAAGACCCTTCCAAGTTGGGATGGTGCTCAGCTTCTTCGGCCCGTATATACTTTTTGCTCCGGAGGAGAAGGTCAGAGAAGTTCTGTGGGGGCTTCTTGGCGAGGGAGGAGCGGAGGCTGGAGTTGAGGACATTGGATTGAAAAGCTGCTGCAGTGACCAACTGGTCTAGGGATGCTATGGACCTGGCTTCAGCTGTGAACCTTTTCACATAGTCTCTCAACTTCTCACCCTTCTTCTGGTTGAGGTAGAGTAGCGAAATGCTGGTCTTCTCAGTTCGGCGGCTACTCACGAAGTGGGTGACGAAGAGGGTCTCAAATTGCTTGAAGGAGAATATTGAGGATGGGGCAAGGCGAGAGTACCATTCCCGAGCCGGACCCTTGAGAGTTGCGGGGAAGGTCTTGCATAGCAGAGCGTTGGAAGCTTGATGGATGAGCATGAGGGTTTTGAAGCTTTCGATGTGATCAATGGGGTCAGTCTCCCTGGAATAGGTCTCGAATTGAGGAGGTTTAAAGCCGATCGGTACGGGTGCATCCATTATGGTCCGGGAAAAAGGAGGTCTACTAGGATGAAGGGTCCTTCCTTTAAGCTCTTATTCTCAGTCTAACTGACCCAAGCGCCTCTCCATCTCATGAAGACGGCGGTAGATTGCGTCATCCCTTCGACGGTAATCCGGCGAGCCACTAGACTCGTCTTCGTACGAGGGAGAGCGGGGGCTACGACGATGGTAGCTCCTGGAGCGGCGAGGACTTGGCATGTAGCGGGAGTTGCTAGGAGCTTGTGGAGGAGTTAGGGACCGTCGGTGAGGACTTCGGACCTATGGAGGAGTGGGAATCCTTGGAGCATTGGTGTTATTGGGATGGAGGTTGAGAGCTTGTAGGACGGTTGCCTAGAACTGCTGGAACTCGGCACGGGTGATGGGTGCCTCATCGTTCCTAGGATGTTGCCGACCGGCAGGGGAGTGTGGTTTTCTTCTGTGATGCTCGGGGGACTCTCTCCGCCCCCTTCGAATAGGGGACCTTCTGTAGTCTCGGCGGTGAGGAGATCGCTCATCCGGACGTTGTTGGCAGGAGGCTCCCTCTCGGGCCCGCTTTTCATCCAGATGTTGGCGAAGATCCTCATCCTTCTATCGATTGAGGACAGTGTTGCGGAGGTCGGAAGCTCGGGGATTGTGAGAGGCCATAGAGTCTGTAGAGGCATTGTGGATTGAGACATGGTCCTGGTGAAGAGGTTGTTTCTGCGGGTTCGGACGCGAGACCCCCGGACCGGCATTGTGAGTGGCGGGGAGACCCTTAGGAGGTTGTTGATTCTGAGGAGGAGGAAGGTCCTGCTGGAGAGGGTCCTCTGCTTGAGGAGGAAGTTGCCCCTGCTGCGGAGCGGGCTGGATGGGGACTTCCTGTTGCTGATCGGGGTTGGGTCCGCGGTTGGACCCTCTGGATCTTACTTTCCTAGGAGGCATGGCTGGAGAAGATCTGAACCACGGGAAAAGGGGAGGTAGCTATTCATTTCTTTCCCACAGACGGCGCCAATCTGTTACCGCTAAATCTGGTGTGGGGACAAACAGATAGTATTTGTGGATTCTTGGAAAACTTTGAATAGCAAACCTGTTACCTATTCCGCCGGAGTTTGACCGTTGACTCCCGCCGTTCACCTGCAAAAAGTGCGAGACACCGGGGTTGATCCCGGCGACGCACCCTCCGACGCTCAAGTCAGTAATCAGGGAGATTATGAAAGAGCGTAAATTGGCAAAAGATTGATTACCTCTTAATGGAGATGGATGGGGGGTATTTATAGGTGCCGCAGGGGTCAGATTAGGAATGTAATCCCTGTGGTTAGATGAGGAATGTAATCCCTAATCCCCAGTGAAAGGATAGATATGAATCAGGGCCGTTGATTAGGATTTAATCAGAAACCCTAATTCTATCCTTTCTGGACCGGGTTTGCTGCGGGTTAAAACCCGCACTCAGTTGAGGTGGATCCGTTCGCGGGTTAGTGGGTCCTCGAGGAGGAGAACCCGTACCCGCTTCAGACCCATTGGTAGGTGAAATTACCGTTTTGCCCCTGGGCTTCAAGATTCGTGCCTGATTTGGACGGTTCCGATTAAACCCCATTTTTAGCCATATCAGTTATTATTAACCCTAGTCGTAAACATGTAAAGAAAGATAAGTTTTTTACATCTCACAATTCTAAAAATATTTCACAATTGAAAATATATTTAGACAAGAAAAAAACAATTAGGCAAGTAATTCAGTGCGCTTCAGAGCGGATAGTCATCAGATCGCACTGTGGGGGTAAACAATAAACACGGTCAGTACAAAGATAATTACATTTATTGTATGAAAATAAAGCCATAATTCAGATCCATACGATCACAAAAAAATATTTCACCCTCTTCATAACCCTCCTCCCCCCCCAAAAAAAGTTTAAAAAATGCCAAGTTCAAGTCAGAGCAAGGCTCATTGCCCAAAAATATTTATAATCAGAAGCCGGTCTCAAACAACGACCTACTTTAGAGTAGGTCATGGTTAGAAACAACGGCTTCATTTGGTTCAAATAGAAAAATTCAAGTCAGAGGACAAGAGTTTTTTTTCTCAAATCTGAACTAACCTTAAGCCGTTGTTTTAAACAATGAATTAGATTATAAGATATCGTTGTTTGAAACAATGCCTTCAGTTGGTTCAAAATGGCAAGTTCAAGTCAGAGAATAAGATTTTTTGCTCAAATTTTAGTTGAACTTAAGTCATTGTTTGAAACAACGACTTAAGATATAATAAGTCGTTGTCTGAAACAACGACTTCAGTTGGTTCAAAATGGCAAGTTCAAGTCAGAGAGTAAGAGTTTTTTCTCAAATTTCAACAAACCTTAAGCTGCTGTTTCAAACAACGGCGTAAGTTAAAACTTTTAAAAAAATAACTTCATCAACAGTAGCGACAGCTGCTACAACAAAATTTTGGCCCATAATTTCAACAACTTCATATACGATTTCATTCAATCATCACTTTCTCATCTCATTCAAGGACTTTCTATAATAAAAAATCATCACATTCTCAATTATAAATCCATAATCAACTCAACTCTACATAAAACTAACAACAAGATCAATATCAACAACAAAAACAACAACCACAACAAACTTCATCCATCCACACTCACCCATCCACATTCTTTCCTCATTGAATCTTCATAATTTCCATTTCGCTTCCAAATCACCTATAAATTCAGAATTATAGTGACGTTCATAAAAGCATCCCTAAACTTATTCATATCATTCGACATGCACACATCATGCGGTAACTTATTCAAAATATGTCAAATGCAATACCTATTCCGAGTCTTAGGGAAAACTGTCTTTATTTCAACACCGATCCCACGATTCTGATTCGTCACCATGCTGGATGAAGCACGTTTTATTACTCCTGACAACTTTTCAAAAACCACACAAATGAAGAGGCATTCTCATTTGGAATGAACTCGCAACCTAAGAAAGTTGATTGCCAATGTAACGCCTCGAATTCTATTTACATGTAATTCGTAGCACAACAGAATCTTTTACTTCAAATTTGTACAATTTTACAAAGAATTTAAAATATTTTTATTACAACATGTTCTTTACATCAACACAGCGGAATTTAAATGAATACAACATGATATAAAATAATGAAAATTCTTCAATCTTGTAACAGCTCATCATAGTGACCTTAAGTCCATGCCAAGTCCAGTATTGCAACTAGAAAACTATGGGCAATTCAGTTGCATACAACTGACGCAATACTATAATACAGGGATTCTTTAACTTTAGGAAGCAAAAACTTGAATGCTCAGTAAAGTGTAAAAGTGACTATCCTAAACATGTTAGTTCATGATATGAACTTAATGCCTAATGCAGACTTTACACTATGCTGACACTAATGCATACTTGTTCGGATTCTATGCACCCCATACTACATAGGTCCAAGGGCAAGCACCTACGTACTCCTCATTATAGGGTTTAAATCTCTCGGCATGCAAACCTATTACTATGACTACTACAAGATTTCGACGTTCTGTGCGTACCTAGCCCATGCCCCGATAATTTCGGAGGTCAATCTCAATCTACAGAAAATTCTGAAGACTATTTCACTCACACCTGGGAATCTTCGAGAATACTCTACACCGCAAGCAATGGTGCCTCGCTACACACAGACATCCCATGAGCATCGGCTAGATCCCGATAATTTCGGAGATCAATCCCACAATGCAGGTAATAGGTAATTCTATTTCACTCACACCTCGATAATTTCGGGGATTATCTCACACCGCAGATCATCCTGAGGCCCTCGCACTCACGTTTACCCTTGTTTCATGATATCTCCAACTAGAGCATGTCCTTAAGTTTAATTATAGTTATTGAGACCTAGTGTTTGCTTACCCACTAGGCTTAAACAAAATACTGAGAGAGTTAGACCACACTGGCTACTCCTCAAGAGAAAGTCAACCCACACTGGTTACTTCTCAAATTCCATATACCATACCTGCCGGTATTCTAGGTCTTACTGTAATGCCCCGAATCCCAAATACACTGAATTCAAGATGATCTACAGGATCTTTCCGCTTCCTTTAGTACAATTTTACAAGGAAATTTAAACTTTTCACTTTACATCAGAGTTTACACCAATATTACACTTACATTGCACAACGGAAGTAAAATTTTACAACAATGAAAACAAATATACAACAACATGGAGTAATCTTTAAGCATTTGTTCCTCTTTAATCTTTATCAAGCCATTTACCTGCATATAAGACTGTGGGTACGTCAGTTTATTCAACCGATGATCATTATACACGGCCATCCTCTCTATGCTGGAAATAGTATAACTTAATTTTTCATATTTAGCAAACACAAACTTGTCACATTTTAACTAAAGGGACTACCCTATTGATGTCGTGTTGTGTTTGTGCACTTAGTCCTTAATGCATTTATTTAGAGTACATGACACTAATGCGCACTTGTTCGGATTCTATGCATCCCATACTACATAGGTCCGAGGGCAAGCCCTTAATCGTTCTTCATCTTTATAGGGTTTAATTCCTCGTTATGACTTAATCTACTACTGTAATTAAGGTAGGTATCTTGGATGATCTATGAGTACAAGCTCGTGTACAGAAAATTCTAGAGGAGAATCCCACGCACTGACACGACGCATCGAGCAGGTAACCTATGGACAATTCAGCCTCACTTCATGGCACACGATCCTCTTGCAGTCACCAAACATCCCACAAGCATCGCCACCAGGACGATAATTCTGGAGTAGTGCCCACGCCATGTCTTGACGCATCAAGCAGGCAACCTGTGGATCACTCTCACATCGCCACTCCGATGGCCCTCATACTCGTGTTTTTCTCCTACTTTCATCACGTCTCCACTATGTACTAATCCTTAGTTTCTTTTATCAAAATCATGAACAAAAATCGAAACTCTAGAGTTAGCCTCTCCACTAAACCGGACTTATTCATTCATTTCAATATGACCAACCTTGATCTTTCTTTTCAAATTTCATTTCATTTCATTTTCAAATGCCGGGGGAGACTTAGCTACTCTTTTATTTCAATTTCCAATTCACAATTTCCAAAATGAGCATTTCCAACTCAGAAATTCCCATGTTGAGTTATCATACTCAAATGTATATTCTCTTTTCAAATCATGATTTCTAATTTGTTCAAATAGTCCATAACTATACATGAATCTCATATGCTTTATCAATTATCACTTCATATCAAAATTTCACATCACTAACAAATATTCACAATTCATATTTTCCACATTATTCTCAAATGAGAATAAATTGCATTATGTCACACAATAAAATTCCTTTTTGCCAAATAATCTTCTAATCCTTCATTTCAATTTCTTCCTGTAAGTTATAATTTTTCACAAAGTATATATCTAGAACCATAGTTCTATTTATGCCTTTTATTCTCAAATCATAGTGTATTTCATGCAAATTATCCCCAAATCATTTTTATAAAGTCCCTTATATTTTTAGGAGAATAACCATATTTTTTTCATAATTTTTGGACAATTTAAACCCCCAAAAAAATAATTTTTCATCCTTACCGAAAGTAAGAATCGAACCCAGCACCCCTGAGACACGGCCCAGAGCACAGACCAGTAGGCCGGTTTGTGCCAGCGGTATAGAAGAGAAGCGAATGGCAGTTAATGCCTTCGGTTCGGAACTGATCGGTTTTTTAAAAAAATGACCACTCATAAAAGATGGTATTCTCAAGAGTCGAACCCGTAACCTTAGAGAACCCAACCGCACGCTCTAACCACGTGAGCTATGTGCTCAGATTGTCTAAGTACAACACAAAATCTTTTTGAACCGATTCTCACTGTTGTTTAAACATTTCGATGTTTAACTAGCCTTCGTTTCATTTTGCTTTCATAAAAAAATACTGTATAACTCCAGATTAATACTACTTCACATAATTTGCATATAAATAAGAGCAAAATAATTTTTTGTAATAATTAAAACGTATTTTCATACACTAATTCAAATTATACATTATAACACTACATTTCTTCTCTTGTCGACATTTCTTCGCATTGTAGCATTCTAATCTTTTTGTCAATAAATTTCACATTAATTCTCTGACTTAAATCATTTTCCTAACATACAACTCATATTTTAATTCATTCATGCCCATATCATCACAAAGGATCTATTTAACACATGAAAAGGGTATAATCAAGCTACTAACTTTTGTGTGTAATTCTTGATGGTAAAAGAATGTGTTTTCATTAATCAATCCATGCTTCTAATCAATTCACATACAACTCAAATAATAGAACCACATATAAATTTGTATGTCCACATTTCAATCATTCAAGAAGTCATTTTTCCCAATTAGAATGTGCTCTTCTTAATCATTTTCATGCTTCAATTTTTCTAATTAAACTAGCATGCAATCCTACTTTAGAAATAGGAAAAATTTTACCCACCTTGTATGAAGAGAAAAACACAATTAGCAACAAAAAATCCTTTGCAACACAAGTGCACCTCCTCCTAGACGCGCGCACACGAACCTCCAAGCACCAACACCAAAAGCTCCTATTGATGAATGCCGGCCCTTCTCTTTCTTCTTGGTGTTGCAAGAACAAGCCCACACACACTCAATCTTTTAACTCACAAAAATACTACTAGATAATGCAACTTAGACTATAGGTTTGGAAAGATTAATAGGCACAAGGATAACTAGCCATGGGGGGGGGGGGGTATTTATACTAAAAATCAGGGGAAATAGATGGCTAGGATCAATTGGTTGGTTGTAGGATGGAGGGCTAGGATGAGAGTAGGAGTTGCAATAACTACCCACATCTAAGCAAACACCACACCATGATCACCACTCAAAATTTGAGTTTCCCTCCAAGAATGCAACCGGCCATGAAGAAAAGTGCATATTGCACGTGTACGTGTAGTGCACGTGCATGCAACTAGGCCCAAAAATTGTGCATTTAATTTTTGTATAAAAATAAAATAGCATTTAAATTGTATTCTACATGACAAGTTGTATATAAAAAAATAGATTAATCCATGGGCTTTAGTTTATGGGCCAAAATAGTTATTTTAAAATAAAATAAATAAATTACATTTTGAGCTTTAAGAAAAAGGACTTTTTATCTAATTAAAATAAGGCTTTTGTACAAAATAATTAAAAGCACAAATTGAAATATCTTTACTCATCTTGATGAAAATATCAACCAAAAATATTGCACGTGCACACTATGTGCAAAAATAAATAATTTTTCATAAATTGAAAAATTAGGGCATTACAACACTCCCTCCTTAGAATAGTTCCGTCCCCGGAACTACAGTCAAGAGTGAGAGAAACAAAAATACAACACTCACACAAGAACAAAAGATACAAAGATACAATCAAGCAAAAAGCTCAGGATAGTCCTTCAACATCCTTTCCTCAGACTCCCAAGTAGCCTCTTCAACCAAATGGTTTCTCCAGACTACCTTGACCATCGGTATTGTCTTATTCCTCAAGACTTTCTCTCGACGATCAACAATCTCGACAGGAGACTCGATGTAATTCAGATCCAATTGCAAACCTTCCGGCACTTCAGGCAAATGATGACTCAAATCTGGAATGTAACCTCTCAGCATAGACACATGAAAGATATTGTGCACCTGAGATAACTCTTCCGGTAATTCAAGCCGGTAAGCAGTCTTCCCGATCCTTTTCAATATCTTATACGGGCCTATAAACCTCGGGGCTAACTTCCCGCCTTTGCCAAATCGAACCACAACTTTACTGGGCGATACCTTCAGAAAGACGAAGTCACTAACCTCAAACTCAAGGTCCCTTCTCTGGTTGTCTGCATAGCTTTTCTGCCTGCTCTGAGCTTCTACCAAGCTTTTCCTGATCAGAACAATCTTCTCAGAGGTTTGCTGCACAAGCTCAGGACCAAACAACTGACGCTCCCCAACTTCAAACCAACAAACAGGTGTCCTGCACTTCCTGCCAACTGTTGTTGTAGGCAAACTCTACCAAAGATAAATGCCTTTCCCAACTGCCTCCAAAGTCTAGTATACAACACCGGAGCATATCCTCAAGAATACGGTTGACTCTCTCAGTCTGCCCATCGGTTTGCGGATGAAAAGCAGTGCTGAAATCCGTCTTGGTACCCAAAGCTGTCTGAAGACTCCTCTAGAAATGCAAAGTAAACCGCGCATCTCGATCAGACACAATAGTTGACGGAACACCATGAAGCCTGACGATCTCACCAACATACAACTCAGCCAACTTGTCCATCGAAGCAGTGAGTTTCATCGCCAAAAAGTGAGTGGACTTGGTTAGTCGATCGACTATAACCCAAATCGCATCATTGCCCTTAGAACTCTTAGGCAATCCTGTAATGAAATCCATACTGATGTTATCCTACTTCCATTCCGGAATAGGTAACGGCTGTAATAGACCTCCGGGTCTCTGATTTTTGGCTTTGACTTGCTGACAAACCTCACACTTCGCCACAAATTCAGCCACATCCCGCTTCAAACCTGACCACCAGAAATGCTGTTTGATGTCTTTGTACATCTTAGTACTCCCAGGATGTACTGACAAAAGAGTAGCATGTACCTCCTGAAGAATACTCTCTTTCAGGTCCACCTGATTTGGAACGCACAGTCTATCTCCGAACCACAGCACTCCATCCCTGATTTGAAATTCGAGCAACCTGCCAGCACTAACCTGCTCCTTCATTTCCAAAATATCAGCATCAACCTCCTGACTTGCAATAATCCTTCCATTCAGTGTAGGCTGAAGCCTCAACTGAGCCAAAGATGCTCCCAATCCTTGCAAGACAACCTCAATACCTGCTCGGTCCAATTCCTCAATCAAATGCTTCTGAGTTGTAATCAAACTGGCTAAACTGCTCTTGCGACTAAGTGCATCAGCAACAACATTAGCTTTCCCAGGATGATACTTGATCTCAGGTCGCATGTCCTCAAGCACTTCCAACCATCTCCGTTGCCTCAGATTCAGATCCTTCTGCTGATATATATACTTCAAGCTTTTGTGGTCCGTGTACATGTTCATTTTCTCACCGTACACGTAGTGCCTCCATTGCTTCAGGGCAAAGATAATCGCAGCCAACTCCAGATCATGAGTCGGATAATTCTTCTCATGCGGTCGTAGTTGCCTAGACCCATAAGCGATTACTCTTCCTTCTTGTATTAAGATACAACTAAGCCCACGATGTGAAGCATCGCTATAAACATCATACTCAACACCTGTTCTAGGCAAAGCCAAAATAGGTGCAGTAGTCAGCTTCTCTTCCAATTCCTGAAAGCTCGCCTCACATTGCTCAGTCCACTTGAAGTTCACATTCTTCTTGGTCAGTCCAGTAAGCGGCACGGCTATCTGAGCATAACCTGGAATGAATCTCCTATAGTATCCAGTCATCCCAAGAAAACTTCTGACTTCCTTCACTGTAATAGGCCTAGCCCAATCTCTCACTGCCTCTATCTTCTGAGGGTCAGTTGCCATGCCACTCCCTCCTTAGAAAGGATGTGACCTAGGAATGCCACTTCAGATTTCCAAAAATCACACTTGGATAACTTGGCATACAACTTCTGCTCTTCCAGCTTCTTCAACACTGTTGCCAGATGCTCGGTGTGCTCCTCCTCTGACTTGGAGTACACGAGAATATCGTCGATAAACACCACGACGAAAGAATCAATGAACGGCCTCAGAACTCTGTTCATCAAATCCATAAAGATTGCGGGTGCATTCGTCACTCCAAATGGCATAACTAAGAATTCGTAATGCCCATGTCGAGTTCTAAATGCGGTTTTGTGCACATCTTCAGCTTTCACTCGGACTTGGTGATATCCTGATCGAAGATCTATTTTGGAGAATACAACTGCTCCTTGTAGACGATCGAAAAAATCATCAATTCGAGGAATATGATACTTATTCTAAACAGTGACCTTATTCAGCTCTCGGTAATCGATACACATTTGCATCGATCCATCCTTCTTCTTTACCAAAAGCACTGGTGCTCCCCAAGGTGACGCACTAGGTTGAATAAAGCCTTTCTCCAACAGTTCCTCAATCTGCCGTTTCACCTTATCCTGTTCCACTGGAGCCATCCTATATGGTGCCTTAGAAATGGGTGCACTTCCCAGTTGAACAGTGATGCTGAACTCTACATCACGATGCGGGGGTAACCCAGGAAAATCTTCCAAGAACACAGTCGGATAGTCCCGAACCACAGGAATCCCTTGCAGTTCCACAGGAGTCGCTTCCTTGCAGATAGTTGCCACCAGCTTAGAACACTTCTGCTTCCCTTGGAAAGTGACTTCAGGTCCACCTGGAGCCTTCACTGTTACCGTCTTGGTCTTACACTCGATGCTTGCACTGTACACCGACATCCAATCAATGCCAATGATAACATCGACTCCCAAGATAGTCAGCTCGATCAGATCAATCCCAAAGATTCGTTCTCCAATCACAATCTCTTAATCAGCATAATACCGATCAGAGGTTAAAGTTTCCCCTGATGGAGTAGCTATTGCTAAGATCTTGCCTGGAAAAATCTTCAGTTCAACTCCCAGCACTTTAGCAAATTTAGGAGACACAAAAGTATGAGAGGATCCAGTATCGAACAACACAACAGCTTTCATTCCATATTCTGATGTAAAAGGTCCATCAAATTCGAAGTATAAGACAAGAATTTTAAATCAACTTGCATTTCATTAAATTCCAAACTTTATACATTCGAATTGAAAATATTTCTTGACATCAGAATGAAAGATAGTAGAAGCTACAATAGTCTAACTCCTACGGTTCCTCTTCGCTTCTCGAAGTTCTCCCCGTAGTTCATCAACTTCATCTTTCAGCACGTCTGTCAGATTCTTCCTCTTCTCGAGTTCCCATATACGATGACTGAGAACAGAATAGTCGTCCTTGCACTTTGCCAGCTGAGCCTCCAATAATCCGACTCTCTCTCGCAGTATTTCTTCCTGCCTCTGAAGAGATATCACCAGACTATTCGGAACTGGTTCTTCTTCTTCGTCAGAAGAAGAGTCATCAGATGAATCCGGAGGTGGGGTGATCTCTCGGGATTCAGGCCATTCTTCTCCGTCAGAATCTGCTTGCCCTGGGTAGTACTCGTCCTCGGAATCTTCCTGTCCAGGATGGTACTCTTTCTCGATGATATGCCATTCGTCGTCTCCAGCAGGGTCGAAGTGGTCAGCCATCTTAGAAATAGGGAGGGAGAAGCATAAGTCATAGAGCAACACAAATGTATGTCACTTACATTTAAATCTCTAGACTCAAACACACACTCTAATGTCCACTTCTAGGGTGTCGTTCCTTATAAATTTGTACAAGTGTGGAAAGCGTAGAAGCGTGGCTCTGATACCACTCTGCAACGCCCCGAATCCCAAATACACTGAATTCGAGATGTTCTACAGGATCTTTCCGCTTCCTTTAGTACAATTTTACAAGGAAATTTAAACTTTTCACTTTACATCAGAGTTTACACCAATATTACACTTACATTGCACAGCGGAAGAAAAATTTTACAACAATGAAGACAAATATAGAACAACATGGAGTAATCTTTAAGCATTTGGAGTAATCTTTAAGCATTTGTTCCTCATTAATCTTTATCAAGCCATTTACCTGCATATAAGACTGTGGGTACGTCAGTTTATTTAACCGACGATTATTATACACGGCCATCCTCTCTATGCCGGAAATAGTATAACTTAATTTTTCATATTTAGCAAACACAAACTTGTCACATTTTAACTAAAGGGACTACCCTATTAATGTCGTGTTGTGTTTGTGCACTTAGTCCTTAATGCATTTATTTAGATTACATAACACTAATGCGCACTTGTTCGGATTCTATGCATCCCATACTACATAGGTCCGAGAGCAAGCCCTTAATCGTTCTTCATCTTTATAGGGTTCAATCCCTCGTTATGACTTAATCTACTACTATAATTACGGTAGGTATCTTGGATGATCTATGAGTACAAGCTCGTGTACAGAAAATTCTATAGGGGAATCCCACGCACTGACACGACGCATCGAGCAGGCAACCTATGGACAATTCAGCCTCACTTCATGGCACACGATCCTCTTGCAGTCACCAAACATCCCATAAGCGTCGCCACCAGGACGATAATTCTGGAGTAGTGCCCACGCCATGTCTTGATGCATCAAGCAGGCAACCTGTGGATCACTCTCACACCGCCACTCCGATGGCCCTCTTACTCGTGTTTTTCTCCTACTTTCATCACGTCTCCACTATGTACTAATCCTTAGTTTCTTTTATCAAAATCATGAACAAAAATCGATGCTTTAGAGTTAGCCTCTCCACTAAACCGGACTTATTCATTCATTTCAACATGACCAACCTTGGTCTTTCTTTTCAAATTTCATTTCATTTCATTTCCAAATGCCGGGGGAGACTTAGCTACTCTTTTATTTCAATTTCCAATTCACAATTTCCAAAATGAGCATTTCCAACTCACAAATTCCCATGTTGAGTTATCATACTCAAATGTATATTCTCTTTTCAAATCATGATTTCTAATTTGTTCAAATAGTCCATAACTATACATGAATCTCATATGCTTTATCAATTATCACTTCATATCAAAATTTCACATCACTAACAAATACTCACAATTCATATTTTCCACATTATTCTCAAATGAGAATAAATTACATTATGTCACACAATAAAATTCCCTTTTGCCAAATAATCTTCTAATCCTTCATTTCAATTTCTTCTTGTAAGTTATAATTTTTCACAAAGTATATATCTAGAACCATAGTTCTATTTATGCCTTTTATTCTCAAATCATAGTGTATTTCATGCAAATTATCCCCAAATCATTTTTATAAAATCCCTTATATTTTTAGGAGAATAACCATATTTTTTTCATAATTTTTGGACAATTAAAACCCCCAAAAAAATAATTTTTCATCCTTACCGAGAGTAAGAATCGAACCCAGCACCCCTGAGACACGGCCCAGAGCACAGACCACTAGGCCGGTTTGTGCCAGCGGTATAGAAGAGAAGCGAATGGCAGTTAATGCCTTCGGTTCGGAACTGATCGGTTTTTAAAAAAAATGACCACTCATAAAAGATGGTATTCTCAAGAGTCGAACCCGTAACCTTAGAGAACCCAACCGCACGCTCTAACCACGTGAGCTATGTGCTCAGATTGTCTAAGTACAACACAAAATCTTTTTGAACCGATTCTCACTGTTGTTTAAACATTTCGATGTTTAACTAGCCTTCGTTTCATTTTGCTTTCATAAAAAAATACTGTATAACTCCAGATTAATACTACTTCACATAATTTGCATATCAGTATGAGCAAAATAATTTTTTGTAATAATTAAAACGTATTTTCATACACTAATTCAAATTATACATTATAACACTACATTTCTTCTGTTGTCGACATTTCTTCGCATTGTAGCATTCTAATCTTTTTGTCAATAAATTTCACATTAATTCTCTGACTTAAATCATTTTCCTAACATACAACTCATATTTTAATTCATTCATGCCCATATCATCACAAAGGATCTATTTAACACATGAAAAGGGTATAATCAAGCTACTAACTTTTGTGTGTAATTCTTGATGGTAAAAGAATGTGTTTTCATTAATCAATCCATGCTTCTAATCAATTCACATACAACTCAAATAATAGAACCACATATAAATTTGTATGTCCACATTTCAATCATTCAAGAAGTCATTTTTCCCAATTAGAATGTGCTCTTCTTAATCATTTTCATGCTTCAATTTTTCTAATTAAACTAGCATGCAATCCTACTTTAGAAATAGGAAAAAATTTACCCACCTTGTATGGAGAGAAAAACACAATTAGCAACAAAAAATCCTTTGCAACACAAGTGCACCTCCTCCTAGACGCGCGCACACGAACCTCCAAGCACCAACACCGAAAGCTCCTATTGATGAATGCCGACCCTTCTCTTTCTTCTTGGTGTTGCAAGAACAAGCCCACACACACTCAATCTTTTAACTCACAAAAATACTACTAGATAATGCAACTTAGACTATAGGTTTGGAAAGATTAATAGGCACAAGGATAACTAGCCAGGGGGGGGGGTATTTATACTAAAAAACAGGGGAAATAGATGGCTAGGATCAATTGGTTGGTTGGAGGATGGAGGGCTAGGATGAGAGTAGGAGTTGCAATAACTACCCACATCTAAGCAACCACCACACCATGATCACCACTCAAAATTTGAGTTTCCCTCCAAGAATGCAACCGGCCATGAAGAAAAGTGCATATTGCACGTGTACGTGTAGTGCACGTGCATGCAACTAGGCCCAAAAATTGTGCATTTAATTTTTGTTTAAAAATAAAATAGCATTTAAATTGTATTCTACATGACAAGTTGTATATAAAAAAATAGATTAATCCATGGGCTTTAGTTTATGGGCCAAAATAGTTATTTTAAAATAAAATAAATAAATTACATTTTGGGCTTTAAGAAAAAGGGCTTTTTATCTAATTAAAATAAGGCTTTTGTACAAAATAATTAAAAGCACAAATTGAAATATCTTTACTCATCATGATAAAAATATCAACCAAAAATATTGCACGTGCACACTACGTGCAAAAATAAATAATTTTTCATAAATTGAAAAATTAGGGCATTACACTTGCTCACTCTAGAACGACCAACTGTCTCAAAAGAGACCAACTAGGTTACATATAACCTCATCATAACCAACCCATTGATTATCCAAGTATTCAACTTCTTATAACAACTTTCAATAACAATTTATCAAGTCAAATTCTTGAAAACATTTACTTGGTTAACTCAGCAAATTATTCACTTCAATAATTCTCAATATTCTTTTGATTAATGTAACCTTCCTCATGTTGTCTAAGCATATTTCAAGTATATTTCCTAGTACAAAAGTTCTTCAAACCACTAACTCTTAACACGAAAGTCTCTTTATGATTAATTCACTAGAACCTCGATTTTAATTTCATAATCATGCATGATTTTATTATCAACCATCTCAACCATTTCCCTAACTCAATGAATTAGTATTCATGAAATTCCACAAGGAAGTGTTCTAAATTTGTATTCTACACCCAATTTTTCTTTAATTCGTAAGCATTTCCCATTTTAAATATTAATTCACAACTCATTAACATGAATATGCTTGTTAAATTCTCAAAATATCTTTTAAAATAATATGAAATAATTTCCAGGTGTTCTAATAATGCTCTATAATATTTCTATGAAGTTTTCCAATTTTTAAAACTTGAAAATCATAATAAAAATAAAAATGAAACTCAAAGGGGAACAGCCGGACTCGAACCAGAGCCAACAGCAACCTAGATCAACACTCAAACCAGTGAGCCACTCTCAGTTTTTGATAAAAACTGTTCTGAGTTACTTTTGTAACCCAGAACGCCATTCAATAATTTTATTCCAAAATTTTTCTAAAGAGGCAGAAACCTCCCAGGCTCGAACTCGCAACCAACACCCACTCACGCGCCACGTGGCAGCGCTAGGCTCGCTGGCGCCTCCTTTAGCCACAAGAGCCAAACACCACAACTGATAGTATAGGTGCTTAAATTCTTTTAACCCAACTCTCTGATTTCATCTCATTTTTAACTCTTTTAATTATTTCGATTTGTATTCTCTTCCATCATAATTAATGCTACTAAATTATCTTTCTAAATTTCTAGAAATGCTTCTTCACTAATTTTATCTATATTAAAATGAAATTTTACACTTGATATGGCTAAAAATACAAAAGG
This sequence comes from Hemerocallis citrina, assembly GCA_017893485.1. Lineage (NCBI taxonomy): Eukaryota > Viridiplantae > Streptophyta > Magnoliopsida > Asparagales > Asphodelaceae > Hemerocallis > Hemerocallis citrina. Next base: position 179,753,997 of record CM030360.1, read on the forward strand.
ATATGGAGAAATCCTGATTCGTCCTTATCCCTAGGAGGTGGTTTTAACCACTTCTATCCATCCACACCGGGAAGTAGAGATTTGTTCTTATGTTGAAACAGATCCCTACGGCGACTATAAATACCGCCCCCTACCGTTAAAAGGTAATGAATCTTTGCCTACCTAAAGCTCTTTCTTAATCTTCCTGGTTACTGACAAGAGCGTCGGAGGGTTCGTCACCGGGATCCATCCCAGTGTTTCGAACTTTGTGCAGGTACGCGGTAGCGAAAAGAAACGAGTCAACACAAAGGAAGAGTCAACATGTTTGCTCTATTGTTTTCCTTAAAAGAACTCACAAATTCATCTGTTTTCTCCCACACCAAAAATCAGTAGGAACATATTGGCGCCGTCTGTGGGAACGCAGAAGCAGCGATCCGATCCTCTCCCGTCAACCTAGCTAGTTCCAACCATGCCTCCCAAGAAGGGGAAGACAATGGTCTCTAACCGTAGGGCCACTCCCGTACCTTCTCCTCTGCCAGTCCAAGAGGTTCCCCTTCAATCCACACAACAAGTCCAGCAGCCTGGACATCCTTCTCTTCAACCCGTCCAGCAACCACAGCCCTAGCAGGCTCCTCCAGGACCACAAGAAGTAGGGGGACCCTCCTGCCGAAGTCGACAAGTGCAACATCCTCACTGCGACCATGTATCAGTGCACAAACCCTCGTCAGACTCCATGGCTTCACACAGTCCACCTACGCCCAAGGATCTCCACCACATCATCATCAATAGGCAGTATCCGGAAGATCACCGACCCACCTAGACGAGAGGCGGACCCATGATGGGATACCCCGCCGAGAGCATCACAGGGGTCCAAGGATCCGGTCCCCTAGAGCCCGATCCCCCCGTAGGCCGGATCATAGAAGGTCCAACTCCCCAAGGAGGCGGAGGGAGTCGCCCCAGCATCATTAAAGGAGAAGCCGCTCCCTAGTTGGCCGACCCGCTCCTTGGGACCACCGAGAGCAGGAGGACCCCGTCACGAGGGTAGAGTTCCAGCAGTTCCAGGAGGCAGTCCTAAGGGCCTTCAACGTCTCCCCCGACCTCAGTCAGCGGGCGCCCAGTCCTCAACCTGCCCGGGACCATAGATGTCGTATGCCCAGTCCTTAACCTACTCAGGACTATAGGTGTCACACGCCCAGTCCTCAAGCGGCCCCGAGCTATTGTCGTCACACTCCCGTCCCCCTCCACGCGAGGATGAATCTTGGGCCTCGGCTAGGCATGATCGGAGGGAAGAATCGGTCTTCCGCTGTCTCCACGAGATGGAGAGGAACCTTGGCCGATTGGACAGAGAAGAGGGGCAATGGGCGAGGAACTTCTGCCCCAGCAGACCTCCATTCTCTCGGAGCATCATGGAGGCACCGGTTCCGGACAACTTCAAGCCTCCTCACTTCAAATCTTACAACGGGGAGTCCGACCTCACTGACAACTTCGAGAGTTTTAAAACTCTCATGATGATACATCAAGCGTCAGATGCTCTCCTCTGCAAGACTTTTCTAGCCACTCTGAAGGGACCTGCAAGGGAGTGGTACTCACATCTAGCCCCAACCTCCATCTTCTCCTTCGATCAGCTTGAAGCCCTCTTCCTGACTCACTTCGTGAGCATCTGCCGAGCTGAGAAGACCCACACCTCCCTCCTTTTGGTTCACCAAAGGAAGGCTGAGCGGCTGAGAGACTACGTCAAGCGCTTCACTGTGGAGGCCAGATCTATTGCCTCCCTGGACCAGTCCGTCGCTTTCACCGCCTTCCAATCCAATGTCACCAACAATAGCCTTAAGGCATCCCTCGCCAAGAAGTCCCATCGGGGTTTCTCAGAACTCCTTCTCAGGAGTGAGAAATATATCCGAGCGGAAGAAGCTCTCTCCCGCCCTGCTTTTGAAGGATCGTCTTCCGGGAACAAACAGAAAGGCACCGAAGAAGAAAGAGCTAAGAAGCTCCAGAAGGACAACGGGGGCCAGCGTTGCCCTCCTCCCTGCTTCGAGAAGTTCACTCCGCTCAATGCGAGTGTCTCAGCCATCCTGATGGAGGTTGGGAAAGATGGCCTTCTTCTGCCCCCTCCGAGGATGAACATCCCTGGAAAGAAGAAGTACCGGGATAAGTGGTGCCGCTTCCACAGGGACCACGGCCACGACACGGATGATTATCGGGCCCTGAAGAACGAGATCGAAGCCCTCATTCAAAGAGGGCAGCTCTCTAGGATCGTGAGGGAGGACATGGCCGATCCACCTCCTCCCTCCAGAGGGGCTAACAAGCGAACTGAGCAACGTGCGGAGACCACAGATGTTGAAGCCGAAGCCATCCTGCACCTCATACACGGAGGCCCAATGGCGGGAGATTCCAACTCCTCCCGAAAAGCCTTTGTCCGAGAGGTGAATGCCGTACAGAACCATCCTCTACCAAGAGGCCTTGGGGTTCCTGTTACATTTTCTGATAAGGACTTGGAGGGCGTCGGAACCCCCCATTGTGACGCCCTTGTTATAAACCTTGCATGACCAATTTTGACATACGCCGGGTCCTAGTTGACAATGGAAGTTCGGTCAATATTCTCTTCTTGGAGGCATTCCAGGACCTTCAACTGTCAAGAGATCGAATCAACCCAGCTGGTTACACTCTTCAAGGATTCACCGTGGTTTCGGTGACGATCGAGGGAGTTATAACCCTCGACGTGACCGCTGGCAAAACTCCGGTCACCTGGACCGAGCCAATGAACTTCATGGTGGAAGACGTAAAAGCCGCCTATAATGTCATCCTGGGTCGACCAGGTCCGGCCGCTCTTCGGGCTATACCATCAGCCTATCATATGAAAATAAAGTTCCCCACCTCGGCAGGAGTGGGAGAAGTAAGAGGGAGCTAGGAGGCAGCTCGTAAATGTTACATGACCTCGATGGGAGGTCCGGTCCTCTCTTTTGAACCCTCGAACTCCAACAAGGAACTAGCCAGACCATCTCCGAGCCGGTTGACGAGCTGGAAGAAGTTGCCTTCTTAGAAGGAGATGCTACGAAGACATTCCAGATCAGCAAGGCCCTTCCTCCCACCATTAAAGAAGACATATCCCATTGTATAAGGGAGAACCGCATTCTTTTCGCCTGGACCGCAGTTGATATGCCCAGAATCTCAGAAGAACTCCTAATGCACCACCTCAGCGTTGCTCCGGGAGTTAAACCTATCCAACAGAAGCGACGAAAATTCGCTCCCGAGTGCCAGCAAGCTATCAAAAAAGAGGTCGAGAAGCTCCAGAATGCTCGGTTCATCCAGGAGGTAAATTACCCCAAATGGCTATCCAATGTGGTAATGGTTAAAAAGGCCAACGGGAGCTGGAGAATATGTATCAACTTCACTGACCTCAACAAAGCGTATCCGAAGGACCCATTCCCCCTCCCGAGCATTGATGCTCTAATCGATGTGACCTCCGGCCACGAACTCCTCAGCTTCATGGCTGCCTTCTCAGGGTATAACTAGATTCGGATGTTCCCTCCTGACATTCTGAAGACCTCGTTTGTAACTGACCAAGGCCTGTACTGCTACCAAATCATGCCCTTTGGGCTGAAGAATGCCAGAGCTACTTACCAACGCATTGTTAACAAGGTCTTCAGAGACCAGATAGGCCGTAACATAGAAGTCTATGTGGATGACATGTTGGTCAAGAGCGTCAGTGGGCGAGATCATGTCTTTGACCTCCAGGAAGCTTTTGGGGTACTAAGAAGGCACAACATGAGATTGAATCCAAGCAAGTGCACCTTCGGCATCTCATCTGGTAAATTCCTCGGATTCATGGTTAGCCAGAGGGGCATAGAGGCCAACCCTGAGAAGATCCAAGCCATACTTAATATGGCTCTCCCATCTAATGTTAAAGAAGTGTAGAGGCTCACAGGATACCTTGCGGCTATAGGGCGTTTCTTCTCCAAAACAACGGAGAAATGCCTCCCATTTTTCAAAGCCCTGAGAGGAGCGAAGAGCTTCGAGTGTGGGCAACAACAACAAGAGTCTTTCGATCAACTGAAGGCCTACCTGGTAAACTCCCCACTCTTGAGCAAGCTGAAACCTGGTGAAATCCTCTATATATACTTGGTGACTTCGGAGCAGACCCTCAGTGCCGTCCTGGTAAGAGAGGAGGATAAGATGCAATGGCCCATTTACTATGTGAGTAAGGTCCTTAGGGATGCGGAGCTCCGCTACCCGAAGGTAGAGAAGATGGCCTACGCATAGGTCATGGCAGCTCGGAAGCTTCGCCCCTACTTCCAGTCCCACTCGGTGGTCGTTCTCACCGACCAGCCACTGAAGCAAATTCTCCATAAGCCCGAGACATCGGGATGTCTAATGAAATGGTCCATAGAGCCAAGCTAGCATGACATCAGCTACCAACCCCGAACTGCTATCAAAGCACAAGCCCTAGCAGAGTTCATAGTAGAGAGCACCATTTCTGACCCCTGTGAGTCGGTTGAGAAGCCCCCTGTCTGGACCATGTATGTTGACAGGTCCTCGTGCGCTGACGGAAGTGGGGTCGGGGTCATCTTGACCGGCCCCAACGATTTTGTTCTGTAATAATCTCTCCGTATAAGCTTCCGCACATCGAACAACGAGGCTGAGTACGAGGCCCTTATAACAGGACTCTATATGGCTCGCAAAGCTAGGGCCAAACGTATCAAGATTTTCAGCGATTCACAGCTAGTCGTGAACCAAGTCTTTGGGGAGTATGAAGCGAGAGATGATCACATGGCCAAGTACTTGGCAAAGGTCAAAGGGCTGCTTGCTTTATTTGAAGATGCTCAATTCCAGCAGGACCCCCGAGAGGAAAACACATAGGCAGATGCCCTCTCAAAGCTTGCCTCCTTCTCCCTTCAGGGTCTGGAGCAGACCGTCTTGATAGAGGTCCTCCTGAGACCCAGTATCGAGGAGGACTTCCCTGAACCAATGGAAACTCTACCCCTAACACTTGGGGAAAATTGGATGAAACCACTGCTCGAATACCTCAGAGACAGAGTTCTCCAAACGGACCCAAGAGAAGCTAGAAGAGTTAGAACCAGAGCTGAGCGGTACACACTCATTGAAGGAGTCATGTACAAATGCTCCTATACTCAGATAGACGGCAGGCCCTATCTAAGATGCCTCTCCCCCGAAGAAGCACACTATGCTCTGAAGAAAGCCCACGAAGGAATGTGTGGTGCGCACTTGGGAGCAAGATCCCTAGCCCGTAAATTTTTAAATTACGGCTACTTCTGGCCTACACTTCTTAGCGACTCTGAACAGTACGTCTGCCAATGCGGCTCCTACCAAAAAATTTCTCTGATCCATCACCTACTACAAGCCCAACTCTCCTCCTTAGCCAATCTGATCCATTTTGCAATGTGGGGGATGGACTTGCTCCGACCGTTCCCCCCAGTGCCAGGCCGGCTAAAGTTCCTCGTCGTGGAAATAGATTATTTCTCCAAGTGGATCGAGGCTAAGCCCCTCGCAGCGATTATAGAGAACAAGATCCAGAGGTTCTTCTGGAAGAACATTGTCTGTAGGTTCAGCGTACCCCGTATCCTAGTAACCGACAACGGAACTCAGTTCGCAGGGGCGGATTTTCACAACTTCTGCACCGACCTCGGCATCCAGCAGTGGTTCTCCTCAATTTCCCACCCTCAATCCAACGGCCAAGCGGAGATGCTAATCGACAAATACTCTCCGGCCTAAAAAAGAGACTCGATAAATCCACCAAGGGATTATGGGTTGAACAGCTTCCCAGCGTGCTATGAAGTTATCGCACCACGAAGAGAACCCCGACAGAAGAGTCTCCCTTTAATCTCACTTATGGCTCCGACGCCATCACCCCCCTAGAGGTCGGCCTACCTTTGCCCCGTTTGATCGCCTATAATGAAGAGCAGAATGCGAACCAGCTTCACAACAACTTGGACCTCATCGAGGAGATCCGTGAAAGATTCACCATCCGACGAGAGACTTACCGACATAGGATCACACAATCTTACAATAAGAAAGTCCGGCCTGTTAATCTTAAAGAAGGAGATCTAGTGCTCTGGAAGCTGTCAATCTCTTTTCCAAGCAAGAAGGGCAAGTTGGCACCCAACTTGGAAGGTCCATATAGGGTCTCGAAAGTTATTCGCCCTGACGCGTATCAACTCAAAGACCCGGGGGGCAAGAGAATACTGAGGACATGGAACACGGAGCACTTGTTGAAGTACCAAGAGGGTGTTTAAACACCACTCCAAGCAACTTCTCCAATAATGTTTCCCTTAAAACATGTTAAAAGTTTATCTTTTTTCTTTAACAAATGTAACAGCGGCTTGCAACTTAGAAGCAGCCGCCTAGTTGTTTTCAATAAATGTGATATACCCCTATTGGTTCTCTGTTCCAAAGATTTTGGTTGTAATACTTTTGGTCTAAAAAAAACAACTCATTAAAACAATAAGTTCGGAGTCCAACATTTGGTTCGATGCGACTTCTGCTACTTGCGAATGAGCAAGTACGAAATAGCTCACCATTCGGAATTGCTCCTACAACTGTTGATATTCTCTAAATGACAAGTTCGAAATCCAACACTTGGTTTGATGCGACTTCTGCTACTTGCGAACGAGCGAGTACGAAGTAGCTCACCATTCGGAATTGCTCCCACAATTGTTGATATTCTCTAAAACCACATGTTTGGAGTCCAACACTTGGTTTAATGCGACTTCTGCTACTTGCAAACGAGCGAGTATGAAGTAGCTCACCATTCGAAATCGCTCCCACAACTGTTGACACTTGCAAACACTAACAAAACACAAACTCTTACAAGAATCTCGAAGTATATTATTTCAAGATTTGAGGTACAAGTCTAGTTCTAGACCAAAAACTCATTATTACATCGAGATATAAGACTCATATGAAATGGACTACAAGATTACAAAATTTCGTCCTAACCCCTCTTAGGGAGCGGGATACTTTTATTAAGCGACAAACAGGGTTGGCGAGCGCCGTGCGGCTGCCTCATTTCAGTAGAAGTCTCTAAGTCGGTGAGCCGAGTAGCGTCTTCAGTACCTGCGAGCCTAAGAGTCGCCCCAACAGATGCTCCACTCGACGAGCCGGCCACCCTGCTTTGTGCGTCCCCAGGGCGTCTCATGACAGGGGGCGAGCATAACGCTAACTCATGGAACGACTTTCCATGTGCGTACTCACCTTGGGGGCAGGAAGTGCTTCTGACATTACTCCTCTCGAAAAGCTGTCGCAGTCGAAGGTTCTCTGCCTCTAGCTCCACGACCTGTTCCTTTAGCGAGTCGTCCGTCACTCTGATCTTCAGACGAGGCATTCGGCTTGAACTACCCACACGAGAAGCCTCGAAGATAGCCCTTCGAAGGTGCGCCGCCTCCAAGCTCTTCTCAAGAACTACGTTCTTCAACCCGTCTCTCTCAGCCCTGGCATCGAATAGAGACTAACAAAGAAACTTAAGTCTCAAGCCTTGGCTAACGGCCATCGAGGGACATGTCTCCTTCCCTTCAGGGGGCAGTTCGCGAGCCTTCTTCTTTAGGCATTTCAACTCGGAGTCTCGACGGGCCAACGTCAGCTAAAGATAATTCAACTCCGACTTGGTTTTATACAACCTTTCCCAAGTTCGAGCGAGGCCCAACTTTGTGACCCCTACGCCAGATCGAAGGCGTGACAACACTTCGGCAACCTGAAAGAGTTAAGCAGAATATAAATTCCCAAATCTAATGAAGCTACTACGGGACAACTCAGAAGCAAGGCAAACACAAATTTCAGAGACAACACTTAGCCAAATTTTTTTTTCATTTCATTGAAATTCAAGAATTACAAGCGGTGGCCAGTCCGCGATTAGGAAACATTTCTCGACTCAAAACATATATGAACTACAACTAGGTCAGGGGCCTCTCTGCCGTGTTCCCCGGTCGTTGCAGGCTCTAACCCCTGCGTGGTGGCGACGATCGGCAGGGACATGGCCTCCGGATTGGCCTCCCCTTCGGCCTCGACCGCTTTGACCTCATCCTCGGAGGCATCGTCGAACCCTGGGACGTGATCGGGGAATAGGCGCCATCCGATGCAGTCTACCTCTGAGTAGGTCTCCTGCACCTGTGCAATGGCACGCGCATAGGCCTTCACCATGTTGACGATAAGGAACCCCTGCGTCCTCTCATTTGCCTCGGCCACGGCCTCCTTGGCTGTGGCGACCCTAGCAGCGGCGACGGCGTCCTCCTTGTACTTCACTGCCGACTCCTTTTGTTGGAGCAGAATTGCGTTGTCGGCCTCGAGCTTTGCCACACGACCCTCGAGGTACTCCAACCTCACCGCTAGGGATGGCAACTAGGCCGGGCTGACCCGCGACCCACCCACACGATCTCGGCCTGCTATAACCCAGTTCGGGTCCGGGTCGAACCCGCGGGTTGACCTGGGTCGACCCGGGTTGGAAAAATCGTGAACTCAACCCGCTTGACTCGGCCCGCCCAACCCGTTGACAAAGTCAAACCCACCCGTCAACCTGTGGGTTGACCCGTTTGACCCGTGGTTTTTCTTTTTTTGTCTTTTTTATATTTTTTTTGTATTTCCCCTATAAATACCCGCCTTAATTCAATCTAAAAATTTTCACACCTTACTCTCTTACTCTCTCTACTACTAGTCTACTACTACTCAATTCAATCTCAATTAAATCAAGTTTTTTCAATAAAGAAGCAAGCAACAAAGAAGAAATGAATAATCAATAATATGCATTTTTTCACTTTTATACAGTTATACTTACTAGTAATTTACACGAACGATGCACGTTTTAATAATTTCAAAAAATAAAAATAAAAACTCTGATGTAGGGAGAATTTGAACCGGAAACCTCCTTTATATTAGTTATGTACGTGCGTTGCACATGTTGGTAGAATGACAAAATGACAAATGACACTAAGGCCTTCTTCCATTATAATATTAGAGATTATATATATTTTTTAAAGTGAAGTTGTCACACACGAAAAAAAAAAATCATCAAACCGGGCCAACCCACGACCCGGCCCGATCCAACCCGGGTTCGACCCTAATGGATTCGCGGGTCGACCGGGTCAAAATTTCCAATTTTGAACCCGACCCGACCCGAACCCGCCCAAGTCAGCCTTCAACCCGGGCGGGTCCGACCCGGCCCGGCCCGGTCAACCCGAATGCCAACCCTACTCGCCGCTTTCCCCTTGGCTTCGGCCTTCAGCTGCTCGAGCTCCTTGGAAATCCGAGCCTTTTCTGTCCGAGCTCGATCGTTCTCCTGCTTCAACTCCTTCTCTAGTTTGGTCATCTTCTCCATAAGGTGATCGAAGTGGCAAGTTATCTGCAAAAAAGAAAGCACCATTACGAACTCGGAAAGAATGCTAGGGTTGAAAAAGAACAAGTCCACAACACTTACCGATACCGCCGCTCGAGCGATCTCGAGCGCGTCGTCTCCTACACCGCCGGCGTCCATTACGGCCTGGTCCTTCGACGTAGCGAGGTGCTGAACGGCCTGCATACTAGACGTCAAGTCCCCTAGGAACCCGTCGAGTTTTTGGACTTGCCAATCCGGGACGAAGATCTTTTGTGCTCCTCGGTTAGGAACACCTCAGCCTCGACTGTCAAAGGCATGGCCTCCATACCCAAAGCAGTTGCTAAGGGGAAGGCCCCGCCTCTACCAAAGCTGAAAGTGCTGCAGGGGTCGGTGGCCGCTGCACAACGACGACATGCACTGCTGTTTGCTCTACGGCCGTGACAACTAACTTTGGCCTCGATGAGGACACCTTGGTGGCCACCTTCTTCCTCTTCCTTGGGGCCTTGCTGATCAGGACCCGCGCTGCGCCAACATAGCATCTAAGTCCATGGTTTCTGCAACAGCAAAAAGGAGATATGATTATGCACAAGTAAACCAAACTAAAAAAAAGTAAACCACATACTAGGGTTTATATGGCTGAGACCCCCCCTAAAGAGCACCTCCTTGGTTAGGTCCCTCCAATCGAACTTCTGTCAGTCTAGAAGCGTCCGAACCTTCTCTTCTTCGTCAGGGCTGAGCAACGGACCCTCCTTCACCCTCCTCGAAACATCTTCGACCCAAATCGTCGGGATGCTCCACAGCTCTCGACTCCGGATGGGAAAGTACTTGTCCCTCCAGTACTTTATAGAGTCGGGGCAGCTGATGAGCCTGGCACCATGCCTCAGAGCTAGGTAGAACCTGAACTCCGACTTATGTTGCTGATGAAGCCGGTATACGGTCCGGAGCACCCTTAGATCTAGCTCGAGCTCTGCAGCCTGACAGTGGAGGATGAACCCGTTGATCAGCCTCTACACGTTTGGCATGAGTTGAACTTGGCTGATCCAAAACTACTGCAGCACCTCGATGACGAAAGGGTGAAGAGGCAGTCGCACCCCGGCTATGAAGGCGTCGATAGGCCAGAAGCACATATTCACCGGCATTGGAGAATTGGCCCTCACTCCAGGCCCGAACAACATTAGCTCGAACTCCTCGGGGATCTGAAAGCACTCCCGAATAGATGCCAGATCGGCCTCGTAGAGTATAGAAATCGTCTCGTCAGCTTCCGAAGTCTCTCTAGCGGCATTCTCTTCGATGCTTCGCCCCATGCCGTACATGATACGTTCGGCATGCTCCTCTGGTAGGTCCCAAACCTTTGAAGTCCGGTCAGCACCCCGAGCATCCTGCCGAACACCCCCATCCTCCGTTAATCCTCAACAACAGTCTCCACTACAACCGAAGAAGGCCCTCCTACGGCTTTGCCTTTGTCGACTGGAGGAGCTTGGCTCGAGGTTGGCTCATGAGCGAGAATAGGGGAGGTCTCTGTCCTCGGGAGAAAGCTAGACATTCTTTAAAAATAAGCTAAGTGTGAAATTACCTTGATGTGATAGCGATGGTCGGAAAAGATCACCGGAAATCAGTAAAATCTCGCCTGAAGCTCCCGCTAGTGAAAATGAGTCACCTGAGTAAAAACTAGAAAGTGAACAAGTAAGGAGTGGGGGTGAAGTTTTATAGAGGCGGCACACAAAATGAGACTAAAAGGCCTCAAAGACTCAAAAGCCCGGCCCATTTACCACAAGATGACAAGAAAGTGGAGAAACTCGATAGGCCTTTGACTAGTCAACGGTCAAATGGTCAGCGCGCGACATGTCAATCTCCCGGACTTTGGTAACATGTGCCGAGCACTCTTGCCACCGATGTCCAAATGCGAGAAAAAATCTCTCCTTGGCTTCGGCAACCTTTGCCGAGCACTCGTGCCACCGACGTCCAAATGTGAGAAAAAATTCCTCCTGGACTTTGGCATTGTGTGCCGAACACTCTTGCCACCGACATCCAAATGTGGGAAAAAGTCTCTCCTGAACCTCGGCAACCTGTGTGTTGATTCTTGATTTTGTTGATTACAACACAATACAAAGTTGTTGTGCTAATTCTTAGATATTACAGGATGTACACAAAGGAAAAATGTTCAAACAAGCTCTCAAAGCAAGTTGATCATGCAAAACTACAAACAAAACTCTCAAAGCTAACTGATCAAGAAAGTTACAAGGTTGCCAGCTTCAAAGATAAAAACAAAGGCTAAAGCTCCATCTCAAGACTCAAGACTCAAGACAAGACCTATACTTAAATGTGTTGTATTAAGTGGCTTGTAACAGTTGTAACTCCTTTATTTCTGTAATACCCTGAATTTTCAATTAATAAAAAAAAATTATTTATTTTTGCACGTAGTGTGCACGTGCAATATTTTGTTTGGATTATTTTATCATGATGTGTATATTTAAATATTTTCTCAAATTATTTTAGTACAAAAAAAGCCTTTCTTTAAAGCCTTATTTTAATTTAGTAAAAAGCCCTTTTCTTAAAAAGCCCAAATGTATTTTATTTATTTTTATAAACTAGTTTTGGCCCACGAAGAAAGCCCATGAATGAACTTATTTTAATTAAACTTTTCATGTAGAAGACTTTTTTTTTAACAAATCTATTTTTTATACAAATTTAAGAAGGTACAAATTTGGCCTAGTTGCATGCACGTGCACTACACGTACACGTGCAATGCACACTCATTATGGGAGGCCGGGTATCATTCTTTTTGGAGGGATTTTTGATTTTGGGTGTGGAGAACATGGTGGTAGTTTCTTAGGAGTGGGTAGTTTTCCTAACTCCTACTTTGATCTAAGCCCTTCATCCAACAACTACCCAAGCAATCTTGGCCCTCCATTCCCCTCATTTTTTTGTATAAATACCCCCCCCCCCTCTCATGGCTAATTTTGATATGCAAAGTATAATTTCCAAGTTATAGTATTGTAGTGATTGTGTGAGATATAAAGATAGAGAGTTGTGTGGGCTTTTGTGCTTGGAGTGGCCGGCATCACTAAGGAGGGGAAGCTTTCGGTTGGTGCAAGGAGAAGCATTCGGCATTGGTTTGGAGGCTTGGAGCTTGAGTGCTTTGGCTAGGTGGAGGTGCTTTCATCTACAAGGACTTGTTGCTTTTTGTGTTTCTCTCCATTTAAGGTGGGTAAAACATTTTATATTTCTAATGTAGGATCCATGCTAGTTTTATTGTCAACACTATACATGAAAAATACTAATAAGAGTCCACTCTAATTGAAAAGTTAGTATACGAATGGATTGAAATGATGTGATTAATTTGTGTGTGAAATTCTAGCATGAAATTAAACTATATGTAGCATTTTCTATGATTATTAGTTTAATTGAATGATGATGGAATATGGCTAGTATGATGTGTGAAAATCTCCATTAGATTGCTTGTTAATTGAATGGTTGAAACACGAAATTGACTAAGGAAATGACACACTTTAAAATTTGAATAGGGAGTTTGCTTGAATGTTTGAGTTGTAAATATGTTAATTCAAGAGTAGTGGTATATTTTGTGACATAAATGAACCAATGAAATTGCTTGTTGTCATCAAAATAGAACTACCCAAAAATTAGTATTTTGAGTTTTACCTATTCATGTGCTAAATAAATCCTCTTGTTAATATGAGTATGGAAAAATCCAAAGATGTGTGTGGTGTGAATATAGATTAATAACAGTTAATTATTATAAGAGAATTGTGAAAGAAAAGGGGATTAGAAGGCTAATTGTTTATTTCAATGTCGAAAATAAAAGAAATAATAGACTTAATGAGTAACTCATTGATTTATGGGAAGAAATATATTTTTATAGTACAAAAATTATTTTTATATTACTGGTTTGAGTGAAAACTAATCTGGAAGTTTTCAGTAAATTTTACCAAAGCAATAAGAAACTATGGTTATATGAACATCGAGTTATATTTTTTTACTGTACGAAAATAGCATGTATAGACTTTCGGTTGGGTTCTTGACAACCCGAGCCAGTGGCTCAGGCGGTCGTCGACTGCGGTTCGCTTCTCCGAGCGGTGCGGTTTGAATCCTGTGTTCACCACTTTTTTTTTACCAAAGGAGTATTAATATATACAATCTGTAACCGAACCATATACACTTAGTTGACTCCTCCTATACCGCTAGCACATGTTGGCCTGTTGGCGGGTGCTCTGGGCTCTTTCTCCACCGTGCTGGGTTCGATTCCTCCCTTTAGCACTTTATGAAAAATATTTTTTTTTGTGAGATTGTGATGTCCAAAAAATGTGAGAAAAATATGGTAATTTTCATAAAAATACAAGGAATTTTATGGGATTGAGTTGGGTATTATTTGAAGAAAATATAATGTAATTTGTGAACAAATGGTATAATTAAAGCTATGGTTCTAAGACACATACTTATGAAAATTTTTAGTTTATAAAGATAAATTGAAATGGATTTATTAGAAAGCAATTGGCAAAAAGAACTTTGTTGTGTGATATGATAAATTCTCACTTGTGAATATTGTGCAAATATGAAGTGTGAATGTTATGTAGTGACATTATGAAGTTGCATGGGTTCATGTATGATTATGAGACTTAGAAATCATGTTGATGAAAGAAAAAGAAATTGTTGGTTATAGATATGAATTTTTTGTATTCATTATGGACTTATGAACAAAGTGTAATCATGAATTGAAAGAGAACATGCATGTGAGTTTGAGAATTTGACATGGAAATTGTTATGAGATAAAGATTGTGAAATGAAATTTGAAATAGAGTAGCTAAGTCTCCCCGGCATTGAGAAAAATGAATTGAGATGAAATTAGACCAAGGTTGGTCATGATGAAACAAATGAATAAGTCCGGTTGATGGAGAGGCTAACTCTAGAGATTATTTTGTTCATGATTTTTTATAAAACTAAGGACTAGTACATAGTGAAGAGGTGATGAAAGTAGAAGAAAAACATGAGTATGGGGGCCATCGGATAGCGGTGTGAGAGCGATCCACAGGCTGCCTGCTTGATGCGTCAAGACATGGCGTGGGCGCTACTCCGGAATTATCGTCCCGTTGGCGACGCTCGTGGGATGTTCGAGTGGCTATGGGTGGTGCCATTGTTCCATGGCGGAGGCTGAATTGTCCATAGGTTGCCTGCTCGATGCGTCGTGACAGTGCGTGGGATTCCCCTCCAGGCTGCCTGGACATGGGCTCAAAGACCATAGGACATCTAAGACACTACCGTAGTTACAGTAGTAGTTTAAGACATAACGGGGGATTGAACCCTATAAAGATGAAGAACGAATAAGGGCTTGCCCTCGGACCTATGTAGTATGGGATGCATAGAATCCGAACAAGTGTGCATTAGTGTCATGTAACATAATTAACTGCATTAAGGACTAAGTACACAATCACAACACGACATCAATAGGGTAGTCCCTTTAGTTTGAATGTGACAAGTTTGTGTTTGCTAAATATGAAATGTTAAGTTATACTATTTCCGGCATAGAGAGGATGGCCGTGTATAATGTTCGTCGGTTGAATAAACTGACGTACCCACAGTCTTACATGCAGGTAAATGACTTGTTAAAGATTAAAAGAGGATGGATGCTTAAAGATTGTATCATGCTGTTGTACTTTATTTCAAATGTTGTAAAATTTACTTCCGCTGTGCAAAAAGAAAGATGTAATTATGATGTAATCTCTGATGTATGATGAAAAGTTTTAATTCCCTGTAAAATTGTACTAAAGAAAGTGAAAAGATCCTGTAGAACATCTCGAATTCAGTGTATTGGGGATTCGGGGCGTTACAGAGTGGTATCAGAGCCACGCTTTCTACACTTTCACACTTGTACAAATTTATAGGGAACGACACCCTAGATGTGGACATTAGAGTGTGTGTTTGAATCTAGAGATTTAAATGTACGTGACTTACATTTGTGTTGCTCTATGATTTATGCTTCTTCCTCTCTATTTCTAAGATGGCTGATCACTTCAACCCTGCTGGAGGCGACGACTGGCATATCATTGAGGAAGAGTACCATCCTGGACAGGCAGATTCCGAGGACGAGTACTACCCTGGACAAGCTGATTCTGATGACGAGGAGTACCCTGAATCCCGAGAGATCACCCCACCTCCGGATTCATCTGATGATTCTTCTTCCGACGAAGAAGAAGTACCAGTTCCAAGTGGTCTTGTGACTTCTCTTCAGAGGCAAGTGGAAACCCTGAAGGAGAGAGTTGGATTGTTGGAGGCTCAGCTGGAGAAGCGGAAGGCCGACTATTCTGTTCTTAGCCATCGGATTTGGGAACTTGAGAAGAAAAAGAACCTGACTGATGTGCTGAAGGATGAGGTTGATGAACTGCGGGAAGAACTTCGAGCAGCGAGAGGATCCGTAGGAGTTAGAGTGTTGTAGCTTCTGTTTCTTTCATTCTGATGTCAAGAAATGTTTTTCAATTCGAATGTATAAAGTTTGAAATTCAATGAAATGGAAATATTGACTTGAAAGTTCATGTTTCATACTTCGAATTTGATGGACCTTTTACATCAGAATATGGAATGAAAGCTGTCGTATTGTTTGATACTGGATCCTCTCATACATTTGTGTCTCCAAAATTTGCTAAAGTGTTGGGAGTTGAACCGAAGATTTTTCCAGGCAAGATCTTATCAGTAGCTACTCCGTCAGGGGAAACTTTAACCACTGATCGGTATTATGCTGACTGTGAGATTGTGATTGGGGATAGAATCTTTGGCATTGATCTGATCGAGCTGACTATCTTGGGAGTCGATGTTATCATTGGCATTGATTGGATGTCAGTGTACAGTGCGAGCATCGAATGTAAGACCAAGACGGTGACAGTGAAGGCTCCAGGTGGACCTGAAGTCGTGTTCCAAGGGAAGCGGAAATGTTCTAAGCTGGTGGCAACTATCCGCAAGGAAGAGACTCCTGTGGAAGTGCAAGGGATTCCTATGGTTCGGGACTATCCAACAGTGTTCTTGGAAGATTTTCCTGGGTTACCCCCACATCGTGATGTAGAGTTCAGCATCAATGTTCAACCGGGAAGTGCACCCATTTCTAAGGCACCTTATAGGATGGCTCCAGTGGAACAGGATGAGGTGAAATGGCAGATTGAGGAACTGTTGGAGAAAGGCTTTATTCAACCTAGTGCGTCACCTTGGGGAGCACCAGTGCTTTTGGTAAAGAAGAAGGATGGATCGATGAGAATGTGCATCGATTACCGGGAGCTGAATAAGGTCACTGTTCAGAATAAGTATCTGATTCCTCGAATTGATGACTTGTTCGATCGTCTACAAGGAGCAGCTGTATTCTCCAAAATAGATCTTCGATCAGGTTACCACCAAGTTCGAGTGAAAGCTGAAGATGTGCATAAGACTGCATTTAGAACTCGGCATGGGCATTACGAATTCTTAGTTATGCCATTCGGCGTGACGAATGCACCTGCAATCTTCATGGACTTGATGAACAGAGTTCTGAGGCCGTTTATTGATTCTTTCGTCGTGGTGTTTATCGACGATATTCTCGTGTACTCCAAGTCAGAGGAGGAGCACACTGAGCATCTGGCAGCAGTTTTGCAGAAGTTGGAAGAGCAGCAGTTGTATGCCAAGTTATCCAAGTGTGATTTCTGGAAATCTGAAGTGGCATTCCTAGGTCACATCCTTTCTAAGGAGGGAGTGGTAACTGACCCTCAGAAGATAGAGGCAGTGAGAGACTGGGCAAGGCCTACTACAGTGAAGGAAGTCAGAAGTTTCCTTGGGATGACTGGGTATTATCGGAGATTCATTCAAGGTTATGCTTAGATAGCTGTACCGCTTACAGGGCTGACCAAGAAGAATGTGAGCTTCAAGTGGACCAAGCAATGTGAGGCGAGTTTTCAGGAGTTGAAAGATAGACTGACTACTGCACCTATTTTGGCTTTGCCTAGAGCTGGTGTTGAGTATGACGTTTATAGCAATGCTTCACATCGGGGGCTTGGTTGTGTCTTAATGCAAGAGGGAAGAGTAATCGCTTATGGGTCTAGGCAACTACGACCGCATGAGAAGAATTACCCGACTCATGATCTAGAGTTGGCTGCGATTATCTTTGCCTAGAAGCAATGGAGGCACTACGTGTACGGTGAGAAATTGAATATGTACACGGATCATAAGAGCTTGAAGTATACATATCAGCAGAGGGATCTCAATCTGAGGCAGCGGAGATGGTTGGAAGTGCTCGAGGATATGCGACCTGAGATCAAGTATCATCCTGAAAGGCTAATGTTGTTGCTGATGCACTTAGTCGCAAGAGCAGTTTGGCCAGTTTGATTACGACTCAGAGGCATCTGATTGAGGAGTTGGATCGGCAGGTATTGAGGTTGTCTTGCAAGGATTGGGAGCATCTTTGGCTCAGTTGAGGCTTCAGCCTACTTTGAATGCCAGGATCATTGCAAGTCAGGAAGTTGATGCTGATATCCTGGAGATGAAGGAGCAGGTCAGTGCTGGCAAGTTGCCCGGATTTCAAATCAGGGATGGAGTGCTGTGGTTCGGAGATAGGCTGTGTGTTCCAAATCAGGCGGACCTGAAAGAGAGTATTCTTCAGGAGGCGCATGCTACTCTTCTGTCTGTACATCCTGGGAGTACTAAGATGTACAAGGACATCAAGCAGCATTTCTGGTGGTCAGGTTTGAAGCGGGATGTGGCTGAATTTGTCGCGAAGTGTGAGGTTTGTCAGCAAGTCAAAGCCGAAAATCAGAGACCCGGAGGTCTATTACAGCCGTTACCTATTCCGGAATGGAAGTGGGATAACATCAGTATGGATTTCATCACGGGATTGCCTAAGAGTTCTAAAGGCAATGATGCAATTTGAGTTATAGTCGATCAACTTACCAAGTCTGCTCACTTTTTGGCGATGAAACTCACTGCTTCGATGGACAAGTTAGCTGAGATGTATGTTGGTGAGATTGTCCGACTTCATGGCGTTCCGTCGACCATTGTGTCTGATCGAGATGCGCGGTTTACTTCGCATTTCTGGAGGAGTCTTCAGGCAGCTTTGGGTACCAAGACAGATTTCAGCACTGCTTTTTATCCGCAAACCGATGGGCAGACCGAGAGAGTCAACCGTATTCTTGAGGATATGCTTCGGTGTTGTATACTAGACTTTGGAGGCAGTTGGGAAAGACATTTACCTTTGGTGGAATTTACCTACAACAACAGTTTTCAGGCCAGTATCGGGATGGCGCCGTACGAAGCTTTGTATGGCAGGAAGTGCAGAACTCCTGTGTGTTGGTATGAAGTAGGGGAGCATCAGTTGTTTGGTCCTGAGCTTGTGCAGCTGACTTCTGAGAAGATTGTTCTGATCAGGAAAAGGTTGGTGGAAGCTCAGAGCAGGCAGAAAAGCTATGCAGACAACCGGAGAAGGGACCTTGAGTTTGAGGTTGGTGACTTCGTCTTTCTGAAGGTATCGCCCAGCAAAGGTGTGGTTCGATTTGGCAAAGGCGGGAAGTTAGCCCCGAGGTTTATAGGCCCGTATAAGATATTGAAAAGGATCGGGAAAACTGCTTACCGGCTTGAATTACCGGAAGAGTTGTCTCAGGTGCACAATGTCTTTCATGTGTCTATGTTGAGAGGTTATATTCCGGACCCGAGTCATCATTTGCCTGAAGTGCCGGAAGGTTTGCAGTTAGACCTGAATTACATCGAGTCTCCTGTTGAGATTGTTGATCGTCGAAAGAAAGTCTTGAGGAATAAGACGATACCGATGGTCAAGGTAGTCTGGAGAAACCACTTGGTTGAAGAGGCTACTTGGGAGTCTGAGGAGAGGATGTTGAAGGACTATCCTGAGCTTTTTGCTTGATTGTATCTTTGTTTCTTCTTGTGTGAGTGTTGTATGTTTTATTTTCCTCGCTCTTGATTGTAGTTCCGGGGACGGAACTATTCTAAGGAGGGAGTGCTGTAATACCCTAATTTTTCAATTAATAAAAAAAATTATTTATTTTTGCACGTAGTGTGCACGTGCAATATTTTGTTTGGATTATTTTATCATGATGTGTATATTTAAATATTTTCTCAAATTATTTTAGTACAAAAAAAGCCTTTCTTTAAAGCCTTATTTTAATTTAGTAAAAAGCCCTTTTCTTAAAAAGCCCAAATGTATTTTATTTATTTTTATAAACTAGTTTTGGCCCACGAAGAAAGCCCATGAATGAACTTATTTTAATTAAACTTGTCATGTAGAAGACTTTTTTTTTAACAAATCTATTTTTTATACAAATTTAAGAAGGTACAAATTTGGCCTAGTTGCATGCACGTGCACTACACGTACACGTGCAATGCACACTCATTATGGGAGGCCGGGTATCATTCTTTTTGGAGGGATTTTTGATTTTGGGTGTGGAGAACATGGTGGTAGTTTCTTAGGAGTGGGTAGTTTTCCTAACTCCTACTTTGATCTAAGCCCTTCATCCAACAACTACCCAAGCAATCTTGGCCCTCCATTCCCCTCATTTTTTTGTATAAATACCCCCCCCCCTCTCATGGCTAATTTTGATATGCAAAGTATAATTTCCAAGTTATAGTATTGTAGTGATTGTGTGAGATATAAAGATAGAGAGTTGTGTGGGCTTTTGTGCTTGGAGTGGCCGGCATCACTAAGGAGGGGAAGCTTTCGGTTGGTGCAAGGAGAAGCATTCGGCATTGGTTTGGAGGCTTGGAGCTTGAGTGCTTTGGCTAGGAGGAGGTGCTTTCATCTACAAGGACTTGTTGCTTTTTGTGTTTCTCTCCATTTAAGGTGGGTAAAACATTTTATATTTCTAATGTAGGATCCATGCTAGTTTTATTGTCAACACTATACATGAAAAATACTAATAAGAGTCCACTCTAATTGAAAAGTTAGTATACGAATGGATTGAAATGATGTGATTAATTTGTGTGTGAAATTCTAGCATGAAATTAAACTATATGTAGCATTTTCTATGATTATTAGTTTAATTGAATGATGATGGAATATGGCTAGTATGATGTGTGAAAATCTCCATTAGATTGCTTGTTAATTGAATGGTTGAAACACGAAATTGACTAAGGAAATGACACACTTTAAAATTTGAATAGGGAGTTTGCTTGAATGTTTGAGTTGTAAATATGTTAATTCAAGAGTAGTGGTATATTTTGTGACATAAATGAACCAATGAAATTGCTTGTTGTCATCAAAATAGAACTACCCAAAAATTAGTATTTTGAGTTTTACCTATTCATGTGCTAAATAAATCCTCTTGTTAATATGAGTATGGAAAAATCCAAAGATGTGTGTGGTGTGAATATAGATTAATAACAGTGAATTATTATAAGAGAATTGTGAAAGAAAAGGGGATTAGAAGGCTAATTGTTTATTTCAATGTCGAAAATAAAAGAAATAATAGACTTAATGAGTAACTCATTGATTTATGGGAAGAAATATATTTTTATAGTACAAAAATTATTTTTATATTACTGGTTTGAGTGAAAACTAATCTGGAAGTTTTCAGTAAATTTTACCAAAGCAATAAGAAACTATGGTTATATGAACATCGAGTTATATTTTTTTACTGTACGAAAATAGCATGTATAGACTTTCGGTTGGGTTCTTGACAACCCGAGCCAGTGGCTCAGGCGGTCGTCGACTGCGGTTCGCTTCTCCGAGCGGTGCGGTTCGAATCCTGTGTTCACCACTTTTTTTTTTACCAAAGGAGTATTAATATATACAATCTGTAACCGAACCATATACACTTAGTTGACTCCTCCTATACCGCTAGCACATGTTGGCCTGTTGGCGGGTGCTCTGGGCTCTTTCTCCACCGTGCTGGGTTCGATTCCTCCCTTTAGCACTTTATAAAAAATATTTTTTTTTGTGAGATTGTGATGTCCAAAAAATGTGAGAAAAATATGGTAATTTTCATAAAAATACAAGGAATTTTATGGGATTGAGTTGGGTATTATTTGAAGAAAATATAATGTAATTTGTGAACAAATGGTATAATTAAAGCTATGGTTCTAAGACACATACTTATGAAAATTTTTAGTTTATAAAGATAAATTGAAATGGATTTATTAGAAAGCAATTGGCAAAAAGAACTTTGTTGTGTGATATGATAAATTCTCACTTGTGAATATTGTGCAAATATGAAGTGTGAATGTTATGTAGTGACATTATGAAGTTGCATGGGTTCATGTATGATTATGAGACTTAGAAATCATGTTGATGAAAGAAAAAGAAATTGTTGGTTATAGATATGAATTTTTTGTATTCATTATGGACTTATGAACAAAGTGTAATCATGAATTGAAAGAGAACATGCATGTGAGTTTGAGAATTTGACATGGAAATTGTTATGAGATAAAGATTGTGAAATGAAATTTGAAATAGAGTAGCTAAGTCTCCCCGGCATTGAGAAAAATGAATTGAGATGAAATTAGACCAAGGTTGGTCATGATGAAACAAATGAATAAGTCCGGTTGATGGAGAGGCTAACTCTAGAGATTATTTTGTTCATGATTTTTTATAAAACTAAGGACTAGTACATAGTGAAGAGGTGATGAAAGTAGAAGAAAAACATGAGTATGGGGGCCATCGGATAGCGGTGTGAGAGCGATCCACAGGCTGCCTGCTTGATGCGTCAAGACATGGCGTGGGCGCTACTCCGGAATTATCGTCCCGTTGGCGACGCTCGTGGGATGTTCGAGTGGCTATGGGTGGTGCCATTGTTCCATGGCGGAGGCTGAATTGTCCATAGGTTGCCTGCTCGATGCGTCGTGACAGTGCGTGGGATTCCCCTCCAGGCTGCCTGGACATGGGCTCAAAGACCATAGGACATCTAAGACACTACCGTAGTTACAGTAGTAGTTTAAGACATAACGGGGGATTGAACCCTATAAAGATGAAGAACGAATAAGGGCTTGCCCTCGGACCTATGTAGTATGGGATGCATAGAATCCGAACAAGTGTGCATTAGTGTCATGTAACATAATTAACTGCATTAAGGACTAAGTACACAATCACAACACGACATCAATAGGGTAGTCCCTTTAGTTTGAATGTGACAAGTTTGTGTTTGCTAAATATGAAATGTTAAGTTATACTATTTCCGGCATAGAGAGGATGGCCGTGTATAATGTTCGTCGGTTGAATAAACTGACGTACCCACAGTCTTACATGCAGGTAAATGACTTGTTAAAGATTAAAAGAGGATGGATGCTTAAAGATTGTATCATGCTGTTGTACTTTATTTCAAATGTTGTAAAATTTACTTCCGCTGTGCAAAAAGAAAGATGTAATTATGATGTAATCTCTGATGTATGATGAAAAGTTTTAATTTCCCTGTAAAATTGTACTAAAGAAAGTGAAAAGATCCTGTAGAACATCTCGAATTCAGTGTATTTGGGATTCGGGGCGTTACAATTTCTTTGAGGCTTAGAATGCTGTAATAGCCTTGTCACACACACTCACACATATCTTTAAATAATTGAGTATTTTACAAGCTTAAAAAGATCGAAACAAGCTTGAATAAGCTCAGCTGTTAAGTACCAGTCGACCGCTATTTGGCACTAGTCGACTGTCCAGTACGAAACTGTCTGAACTCATTCAAACTCTGACCAGTCGACTCATTATGGCAACCCAGTCGACTGTTCAAGACGTTTCGACAGTTTTCTATTTTTAAACTTGTTTTTCAAAATCAAATCTTTACTGCCATTGTATGGCAGTTGGGACTCAACCTTCCAACGGTCAAATGTCTCTAACTCTATAAAAAGAGTACAAAAATCATTTGACAAAGGTTAACAACTTTTTTCCAAGCATTTTGTTTCTCAAGTTCTCAAGCTTTTGGTTTTGACAAGTGTTACCGCTGATTTCGGTGTGGGGGTAAACAGATAGAATTTGTGAGTCCGAGAAAAACCTGAACAGTTGACTCAGCCTTCTTGCTCCTGGCGCAACCTGCAAGGAAGTGCGAAACACCGGGGTTGATTCCGGCGACGCACCCTCCGACGCTCTTGTCAGTAATCAGAAGAGATTAAGAAAGAGCTTAAAGTGGTGAAAAAGTGATTAACCTGGTCATGGTGGTAGAGGGGTCCTATTTATAGTCGCCAGGGGAGCCGTTAAGGGTCTGATCTTCTGTGTAACAGCTGGGAGCAAAATCCTCAGTCTGTTTTAGGAGATCTTTCCTTGATTCCCGGTGAGAGCAAATCAAGGCCATTGACTTGGCCAAATTATGGATCCTGATTTGTCTCTTATTGGTTTGGGTTCGTCTCGGGTCGGAACCCGTACCCAATAGGTGTGGGTCCATTTGCGGGTTATTGGATCTGCGAGAAGGAGATTCAGTACCCGCTTTAGATCCGCTTGTATGTGAAGTTACCTTTTTACCCCCGAGCTTCAAGATTCGTGCCCAATCTGGACGGTTCCGATTTAACCCCATTTTTAGCCATATCACGAGCCCCCCACTCCTAAAGACTGAGCGTGATCAGCCTTTGAGGAGTAGTTTGACTGTTTTGTTGGCTAGCGGAGTTGTATCGGAGTCCATATGGAGGACTCAGGATCTTGAAGGGGGTAGTGAGGTAACCTCTTTGATGCCATGTGCTGTCTCTTAGCCATATCGAGTATTTGGCATCTTTCATCTATTTTTCTCAGATTATTTATTTAATTTTGCGATGTGTTTACTAATCGTTCGGGGGCCTTAACTGTACATTCTAGGCGATAATTGTTCGTTCAGGGGCTCAAAAATATACCCCCGAATTTTCAATTATTTTCCAGAATTTTTAGTTAATTTTCCCAAATTTTTAGCAATTTTTCGCAAATTTTAAATAAATAAAGCGATTTAAATAAATAAAAAATGATTTTTAATACTGATTTATGACGTGGCTCAATAGGGGCCGTTGATCATGGACGAGCGCGGATTTCTGAGAGATCCATTGGTCTCCATCGCTCGGCAGATTTTTCCTCCGCTTGCGAGCTCGGGATGGCGCTTGCTCGGCTGCCGACCGGAGACTGTTCGGCGTTCCGAGCAACGTGGCGCAATCTGAGCCATCGGGTGGTGGCGCGTTTCCCAAGAAAATGCTATCTTGTTCTTTAGCGCACGTGGCGCAATCTGGACCCTTCGTCATTAGAAGCACGAATTTCTGAAAGACCCAACGGTTGTAGTAGCTCGGTGTCTTTTTTCTCCGTTTACGAGCTCGGTAAGGCACTTGCTTGGCTGCCGACCGAAGGCGAGGGGTCTCGGCGGTCCAAGCGACGTGGCGCAATCTGAGCCATCGGATGGCGACGCGCATCTCGAGACGGGCACATTCCCCAAGAAAACACTATCTTGTCGTTTAGTGTCCTCGGCGAGATCTGGACCGTCTGATCGAGATCAGGCGCGAAAGTTGAGGAGAAAGTGTGTTTTCTCCGTTTGCGAGCTCGGAAAGGCACTTGCTCGGAATCTGTCCTGAGACAGGGGGTCTCGGCATGACGAGCGACGTGGCGCAGTCTGAGCCATTGGATGACGACGCGCATCTCAAGATGGGCACATTTCTCAAGAAAACACTATCTTGTAGTTTAGTGTCCTTGGCAAGATCCGGGCCGTCTGATCGAGATCAGGCGCGAAAGTTCAGGAGAAAGTGTGTTTTCTCCGTTTGCGAGCTCGAAAAGGCACTTGCTCGGAATCCGTCCGGAGACAGGGCATCTCGGCAGGTTGGGCGATGTGGCGCACTCTGTCTCGAGACGACCCTGTTCCCAAGGGCATTAATGGTGCTTCGGAGTTTGCGCGGCGTTCCGCTTTCCCAAGTTCATTAAGGATAACTCCTTCAATTAATGCGTGGCGTTTCGAATTCCGAGGGTCATAATGGCTGGACCTTAGAGAGGAGCTTATAAGTACTCCACTCCCCTTGTCATTTCAATCGCACCAAATGTAGAGTTTCAAACCTCGGGGGCACTGGCCTTGGGTAACTTGTCTTTCGAGGTCCGAGGGGGCTGTCGCTCTTTTGCCTTTTTCTTCTCCCGTTCCTGACGACCCCAAAGCGGATGTCAGGAGCGGGGGGGGGGGGGGGGGAACGAGGCAGTAGTGGTGACGACCATAGTCCGGATCCGAGGGATGAGTTACTTCGGAAGGACGGGTGGTTGCCCTGTTGCCTCGTTCTTCTCCCGTTCCTTACGGTCCCGAAGGGGATGTCAGGAGCGGGGGAGAATGAGGCAGTAGTGGCGACGACCGTAGTCCGGACCCGGGGTGTGAGCTGCTTCGGAGGGACGGGTGGTCGTTCTCCCACCAAGATCTTCTGCCTACTCTGTTTGCTCCGCAGCGGGTGTCAGGGTCGGCAGAGATCTTGGTGGGAGAGGTGGTCATCCATGTCCGAATCCGAGGGGTGAGTTCGTCGGAAGGACGAGCGGTCGTTCTTCCGGAAGAAATGAAGGGCGTTCCGGGCAAGTTGTTTGCAACTGTGAAGGCGCGGTTGCCAGAGCAGGCCGAACCTTTGTAAGTTGCAATCGACTGGCTCGGAATGGTTTGCTTCTCCCGATCTCCGAGTGTTGATTTGCTTTCGACCGGGGCCCGTGGGTCGGCGGAATACCGACCGAGACACGGGACCTGGGGGGTGCTCGCCGAGGGCGGTGCCTTAAAACTTTGAATCAAAATTTTTCCTGGTTCCTCTAGACATAGGTGGGGTGTCCGAGGGTTCAGGCATCCGAGCGACGTGGTGCAACCCGAGCCGTTTCATGATGGCGAGCATCTCAAGACGGGCACAATTCTCCAGAAAACACTATCTTATCGTCTAGTGTTCTCGGCGAAATCTGGGCCGTCTGATCGAGGTTTTACGCGAAGTTTGAAGAGAAAGTGAGTTTTCTCCGTTTGCAGGCTCGGGAAGGCACTTGCTCGGAGGCCGACCGGAGTCTGCGCAATCTGGCAATCTAGCTCGGACTGCGTGCGGCTCGAATTCAGATCCCATTGCGCCGAGCTGGTTGACTTGGTGAGGAAGGCAGTTGTGTTGGGCCTTCGCGACGTTTCGAGAGCAGCCCAAAGGTCGCGAACTTTCGTTTGGAAGTCCAAGGGACGTTCCATTTTTACTATAAATCTTCACCCCCCCCCCCCTTAGACCAAGTATTATTTTTCACTTTTACTCTCTCTCTTCAGTTTTTACTTCGCCTTCGAAGTTTTCCGCTCTCTGGTGGCGTTGCTAGCTGTCGCAGTAGCGTTCCTTGTCTCCGGCGAACTTTCCGACCGTACCTATCACTTCAAGGTCAGTCTCTTTCCCTTCTCTTTTAGAAAAAAATGGTTAAGATCACGGATGAGACCCCCACCTCGGAGCAAGCCATTGGCCGAGGGGATAAAGGGAAGGAGGTAGTGGAGCCGAGTGATCAGAATGTCGTTCGTCCGGACAGAGAAGGCGAAGTGGCCGAGCTACCTAAAGAGGTTGCGGCGGTGTACCGGGAGGGGAAGGCCGTGGTCACGATCATGGAAACGCCGAAGACGGCGGGAGCGTTCGGTCGGCAGCCCATTTCTCTGTTGAGCGTGGGGGGCGTACGGGATTACGCCGAGGACACCTTGGAGAGAGTAACCCAAGGTACGGCTAAGTTGGTGGAGGAGAACGAGCCGAGGGAGCTATCCGAGGTGGATCATACCATCTCGTCTCTTACTGAGGGTGACCTTCACATGATCCGAGAGGGTTTCCGGATCCCTGGCGAGTATGGACTGCTTCTCCCCGGGCCGGGTTTCCGAGCCAACACAAAGTCCTCGTCGGACCTGTGCGTCTTTCCGGTCGACTCCCTTATTGCCGGACTCCGCTTCTCCCTCCACCCGTTCGTGGTTGATGTTCTGATATGGTATGGTCTGAGCCCCGCCCAGCTGATGCCGAACACATGGAGGCACGACATGGCATTCGTCCTCCAATGCCAAGAGGTCGGCGGTAAGCCGAGTATGTTCCTCTTTCGGAGTCTCTACCGACCTTGTCAGCCAAGGCGGGACGAACAAAGGTTCTATCTTACGCCCCGGCCAGGCGTGAAGCTGACCGAGAATCCGGACTTGATCAAACATTGGAAGGAGAAGTACTTCCTCATCCGAGCTCCTTCGCCGTGGGTAATACCGACAGTTTGGGCAAAGGAGGGTCTGCCCAAGCGGACCAAGAAGGAGGCGACGCTGAGTGATGAGGAGGCGGAAGTTCAGAAGAAGCTCCTCGCCCTGCCAGCGCTAAGCTGGAAGGATATCACCGAGGAGGATCTGTTCCGTGGGGGTCTCAGTCCGATCGACCCTAGTATGCTCCTGGTATTTATACTCTTTGTTTGTGGTTCACGAAAATTTTTCTAAGTTTTTTCGTTCGGCTTTTGCAGAGACGATGAAGCTGGATTACAAAGCTCTGGTAGCGAAGGGCCGGTCGGAGCAGGAGGCGAAGAAGAAGAGGCCTTTGGCAGGGCCTCAGGACAGCCGGGCCTCAAAGAAGCCTTCGGTCGAGAAGACTGCCGACTGACCGAAGGTCGCGGTCCTCGAGCAGGGGGAGATCAGCGTTCTCGATCCTCCTACTTCGGATGTGCCGGCTCTGACCCCGAAGGTGGATGCTCCCGGTTCGTCGAGCGGTACGTTCGGCGTGAAGGAGGTGTTGTCCCTCCCAGTTCCACCCCTCACTGCCGATGCGGAGAAGATCCTGACCGAGCGTCACAAGAAGATCTTCGTGCCCGACTGGAAGGTGATGAACGTCGACGGCTTCTTGGGCGACGGTAACATCTGCATGGAGGCGGTGAGGCACCTGCCGACCCCAAAGGACCGAGCGACCCTGAAGGCCAAGCAAGCAGGGGACGCCGTGATGCAGATCGCTCGGAATACTATGTCGGTAAGTAGGTTGAGCTCTCCTTTATCCCAATTTTTCCTAAGTCTTTGGGTTCGGATTTTAATCCGCTGTTTTCTTTCAGACCCTCTGCCACTTTAATTTCCTGGTCGAGGAGTTCGCGAACAAGGAGAAGGAGAGGGAGCGGGAGAGGGCGGAGCGCGTCAAGGCTACGCAGTTGCTTGATACCGAGCAGCTTCTCTCGACGAAGAGGGCTGCTGAAGTGAAGGGGCTGAAGCAGCAGCTGGCCAACGCCATTCAGCTGTCGAAGGACGCGGCGGCCAAACTTGAGGCGAAGGAGAAGGAGGCAGCCGAGCTGAAGGAGGAGTTGGCCAACGCCCGGTCGGAAGCGGGGAAGGCTCGGAAGAGGGCGGAGAGGATCAAGGCCAAGCACCTGAAGAAGGTGAAGAAGGTGAGGAAGGCCGTGCAGGAGGAGGCCGCGCAGCACATGATCCAGAACATGGAGGATGCCTACGGTCGAGCCCTGCTCCACGTAGCCGCCAAGAACCCGGGCTTCGACACGTCCTCCTACCATTTTTACGACCCTGTGGAAGGGGAGGAAGGGATTACCGAGGGTCTGCTCGGCCCCGAGGGAGAGACGAAACCTGTCGAAGGCCCAGGGGAGACCGAAGCCGAGGGCGAGGAGGAGGACGACTCCGAGGAGGAGAGTTGGAGCGGAGGCAAGGGCGATGGCGAGGACAAGGCCGGGGGGTCGACGGACCCGATCGGCAAAAAGGTCGACCCCTGACTCGGTTGTCTTTTTTAGTCTTTTTATCGTTTTGTTTATTTTTGTAAGCCTCATTGCGGACTGGCCACCGCTTGTGTAAAACTTTCACCTCGATTTTGAATGAAAACATTTTGTTTGGCCAAAATTTGTCCAAGTGTTGAGCCTCGGATTTGTGCGTAACTAGTTGTAGATGTTTCCGTGTATTGTCCCATCGGATTTATCTCCGCTTTTCAGGTGAAGTTCGGTCCGATCACGGAGGTTGTATACCTTCGGAAGGAGCTGGCCAAAACGAAGCGTGAGCTCTTGGACAGCCGACAGAGGCGGTTTCTCCTGCTCGGCCAGCTGGAGGAGACGAGGGCAGTTTTGCGGAGGTACTGTCGTGAGCTGTGGCAACTACGGAAGTACCCCCAAGCTCCTTGTCCCGAAGGCAAAGTCGAGCGGCTCCGTTCGGAGCTCACTGCCGCCGAGCAGAAGAATGATGACCTTTTGGCCGAGGTCCAACACTTGGAATTAGCGAAGAAAGAACGCTCGGCGGCGGAAGAGAAACTGGCTTCCGAGCTGGAGAAGGCATCGACCGAGCGCAAGAGGCTATTGGCCGAAGTCGACAGGCTCAGAAGGATTACGATAGATAGGGGGATCGAGGTTACCCACTTCCGACGGCTTGCGACCGATGGTGCCACTGTCTCTGGCTCGTCAAGACCCTCTTGTTTGAAGAAGACGGCGAAGGACGACGCTTTGAGAGACAGAATCATTGAACTGGAGGAAGAGGTCGTGTCGCTCAAGCCTGCACCGAAGAGGGCTAACGTCCGCAGTACGTCGTGCACTCGTGAAGAGAGCGAGAGGGGGATTACGTTTTACGAACTCGCGACACGCTCGCCTGTGACCAGACGGAGTCCAGCCGACGCTCAGAGCAGTGCGGCCGTCTCGTCGAGCGGGGCCTCGGTCGGCGCCGCAGTTAGAGCCAGCAGCGAAGGGGGGTCGCGCTTTGTTGGTTTAGGATCGAGCTCGGAGGGCAGGCCTCGTCGTCCTCGTGTTTCCTTAAACCGAAGCGTTCCCCTTCCGAAGAGAACCTGACTATGTCGCTTCGTGTCCCTTCTGATTTGTTGTAAAACGTTGTTGTAGACTCGGTCTTGTTGTATTATGGAACCATTATGTCTGAATATGATTGGAAAATTCTTCAAGTGTGGTGCCTCGGAAGTATATTGAAATCTTGTTGTTCATTTTCCCCTTTTTTCAGCTCGAGGCGGCCGATTCATATGCTGATCTGCACGGCTCGGATAATGACTCTGAATCCGAAGCCACTTCATGGACGGCGGCTCTGAGCCCCAGGAGCGTCGAGCTGGAGGTACGCCGAGCTGAGAGTGAGCAGGCTCACCTTTTGTCCGTCCTCGACCTACGGGAAGCCGAGATCTAGCGTCTGGAGAATAGGATGGCCGAGCTGAACCCTGCAGAAGGGGACGAGGATTCGCAAACCGCGTTCAGCAATGCTCTTCGGGTCAAGTGTATTCGGCACAACCAGTCGAAGATTATAGCCGAGCGGGACGATTTGCTCTCGGAGATTCGACATTTGCAGACTGTGGTAGCGAAGCTCCGGAACGATGCAGGGGAGCTACCAGCCGAGGGGGACGAACAGTCGGCCGAACAGTCTAGTGAAGATTTTTCCATATGAGGGCTAAGTGTAGTGGGTCGGCGTCGTGTATTTTGTTTCCCAACGCTTTGTAACCATGAAAGGATGTGCTTTGTGTTATGGCCTGGTTGTTTAATAAAATATCTTTCATTGCTTTGCCTATTTGCTTTGCTTATATCTGTGTTGGTCGCGCCGAGGTCTTTGAACCGAGCGTGTTAGTTCCGTCGGCGAGAGTGTTGAACTGAGCGGAGTAGCTACGAGTACAGTATTTCATCACTTAGCGATTCTGACAAGGTACGGCACGACTTCCTAGGCGGCTCTGTCCCAAAGAAAGAGCTATCTTGTCGTTTAGCGCAAGCGGCAAGATCTGAGCCATTGAAAGTAGGCACGAATCTCGAGGCGGCTCAGTTCCCAAGAAAATGTTATCTTGTCGTTTAGTGCAGGTGGCAAGATCTGAGCCGTCTGATCGAGATCAGGCACGAAAGTTGAGGAGATAGTGTGTTTTCTCCATTTGCGAGCTCGGAAAGGCACTTGCTCGGAATCCGTCCGGAGACAGGGGGTCTCGGCAGGACGAGCGACGTAGCAGAATCTGAGCCATTGGATGACGACGCGCATCTCAAGATGGGCGCATTTCTCAAGAAAACACTATCTTATCTTTTAGTGTCCTCGGCGAGATCTGGGCCGTCTGATTGAGATCATGCGCGAAAGTTGAGGAGAAAGTTACTTTTCTCCGTTTGCAAGCTCGGGAGGGCACTTGCTCGGTAGCCGACCCAAGGCGTAGGGCTTTGGGCTTCGGTTGTTATGTAGGAGAGCTCGGATTATGTGGCCGAACGTAGCTTCGGTGTCCCTCCACTGTCGAAGCAGAGGGGCGGACCAGTCTCGGTTTGCTGCGAAGCAAGCTTGGGGGGATTGGGAGCTAAGTATTGGACTCCGGGTCCATCGTAGTAGTTCAATGGTTGTGGGAGCAATTCCGAACGGCGATCTACCCCTGGCTCGCTCGGAGGCGAGCCGAGGAAGTAAAGTCGAGCCGAGTGTTGGACTCCGAACCATCGGTTTAGTTCAACGGTTGTGGGAGCAATTCCGAACGGCGATCTACCCCTGGCTTGCTCGGAAGCAGGCCGAGGAGGTAAAGTCGAGCCGAGTGTTGGACTCCGAACCATCGGTTTAGTTCAACGGTTGTGGGAGCAATTCCAAACGGCGATCTACCCTTGGCTTGCTCAGAAAGGAGCCAAGGAGGTAAAGTTGATCCGAGTGTTGGACTCCGAACCATCGGTTTAGTTCAACGGTTGTGGGAGCAATTCCGAACGGCGATCTACCCCTGGCTTGCTCGGAAGGGAGCCAAGGAGGTAAAGTCGATCCGAGTGTTGGACTTCGAACCATCGGTTTAGTTCAACGGTTGTGGGAGCAATTCCGAACGGCGATCTACCCCTGGCTTGCTCGGAAGCGGGCCGAGGAGGTAAAGTCGAGCCGAGTGTTGGACTCCGAACCATCGGTTTAGTTCAACGGTTGTGGGAGCAATTCCGAACGGCGATCTACCCCTGGCTTGCTCGGAAGGGAGCCGAGGAGGTAAAGTCGAGCCGAGTGTTGGACTCCGAACCATCGGTGTAATTCAACGGTTGTGGGAGCAATTCCGAACGGCGATCTACCCCTGGCTTGCTCGGAAGCGAGCCGAGGAGGTAAAGTCGAGCCGAGTGTTGGACTCCGAACCATCGGTGTAGTTTAACGGTTGTGGGAGCAATTCCGAACGACGGTCTACCCCTGGTTCGTCTGGGGACGAGCCGAGGAGGTGAGGTCGAGCCGAACGTGGACTCCGAACCATTGGTTGAAATCACAATTTAAAAAGCAAATGATAAGAGGGGAGAGGAGCATGCGAATTCACAAATACGAAAGAGCTTTCTTTATTAATAATCGACGGCGAACCGTTTTACATAGTACAATTTATGAAAATAGGTTACAAGTCGGAGGACTGGAATGGCTCGATACCCCCGATACTTAGAGTGGCACCGGAGCGCTTTCTTGGTATTTTAGGAGGTGGTCGGCATTCCAGGTCCTCAGAAGCTCTCTGCCCTCCAGGTCTTCGAGACGATAGGTTCCGGGCTGAACTACCCTCGTGATCCTGTACGGCCCTTCCCAGTTCGGAGCCAGCTTGCTCTTCTGACTGGGGAAGGATATGGCTAGCTTTCTCAAGACCAAATCTCCTTGCTTAAGGTTGGCGGGTCGGACCTTTTTGTTGTATGCCAGTTCAACCCTTCTTCGGTAAATCTGCTGCCGAATTGATGCCCTTTCCCTCAGCTCGTCTATTAGGTCCAAGTTTGCTCTGAGGTCCCTGGCATTCTGTGCTTCGTCATAGGCTGTGAGCCGAGGGGAAGGTATTCCGACCTCGGACCCATAGGTGAGGTTGAAAGGGGACTCGCCTGTGGGGGTCCGCTTGCTTGGGCGATAGTTCCATAGGACGTTGGGGAGTTGGTCGACCCACAAGCCCTTGGAACTTTTGTCTAGCCATTTCTTGATGCCTGCGAGGATCTACCGGTTAGCATTTTCTGCCTGTCCGTTCGACTGAGGGTGGGAGACGGACGAGAAGCGCTGTTGGATGGCCAGGTCGTCACATAGAGCTCGGAATGTTGTGCCCGTGAACTGAGTCCCATTGTCCGTCACGAGGACGCGGGGGATGCCGAACCTACAAATGATACTCCTCCAGAAGAACTGTACCACTTTGTTCTCGATTATAGTGGTGAGGGGCTCGGCCTCGACCCACTTCGAGAAGTAGTCGATGGCCACGACCAGGAACCTGAACTGACCCGGAGCAGGAGGGAAGGGCCCTAGTAAGTCCATGCCCCACATTGCAAAGGGGATGGGACTTGATAGGGAGGCGAGGTTGGCCTGAGGGAGGCGTCGGATACTGGAGTGTCTCTGGCAGGAGCTGCATTGCCGAACGTGTCGTTCGGCGTCTTGGAGGAGGGTCGGCCAGAAGTACCCATAGTTCAAAGCTTTCCGGGCCAAGGACCTAAATCCTGAGGTGGAGCTCTTGTAGGGCGTATTCGGCCTGATCCGGAGAGAGGCACCTTAGGTACGGTCGGCCGTCTATTTGAGAGAAAGAGCGTTTGTATAGGATGCCCTCGATCAAGACATACCGCTCGGCCCGGGTTCTGACTTGGCGAGCCTCTTTGGGGTCATCGGGCAGGAGCCCGTCCCTTAGGAATTCCACTAAAGGCTTCATCCAGTTATCTTGTAGCATGACCGGCAACGATTCCGCCGAGCCAGGCGTCTCGTCTTCGATGCTCGGCTTAGAGAGGACTTCGATCAGCACGGTCTGTTCGAGACCTTGAAGTGAGGACGAGGCCAATTTGGAGAGGGCATCGGCCTGTGAGTTTTCTTCCCGAGGGACCTGCTGGATGAGCGCCTCCTCAAATCGGCCCATGAGATCCCGAACCCTAGCAAGGTACTTTGCCATCCGCTCATCTCGAGCTTCGTACTCGCCCAAGACCTGGTTCACGACGAGCTGGGAATTGCTGTGGATTCGGAGGCGCAGTGCCCCAGCACTTCGTGCAAGTTCGAGACCAGCGATGAGTGCTTCGTACTCCGCCTCGTTGTTCAAGGCCTTGAAGTTCATACGGATCGCGTATTGGAGGACGAAGTCGTCAGGGCCGTTCAGAATGATGCCAGCACCGCTTCCTTCATTACAAGAGGATCCGTCCACGAAGACTATCCAAATGGGGGGTCCATTCGGAATGTGTTCGACCTCAGGGATAGTGGACTCCACGATGAAGTCGGCGGGCGCCTGTGCCTTAATCGCTGTCCGAGGCTGGTAAGTGATGTCGTGCTGGCTCAGCTCTATGGACCACTTCATCAGCCGGCCCGAGGTCTCGGGCTTGTAGAGGATCTGCTTTAGTGGTTGGTCCGTGAGGACGACAATTGAGTGGGACTGAAAGTACGGGCGAATCTTCCTCGCCGCTGTGACTAGGGCGTAGGCCATTTTCTCAATCTTCGGATAGCGGAGCTCGGCGTCCCGAAGCACCTTGCTCACGTAGTAGATGGGCCTTTGGGACCGGTCCTCCTCTCTTACCAGGACAGCACTTAGGGTCTGCTCGGAAGCAGCCAAGTAGATGAAGAGGGTCTCGCCCGGGACCGGTTTGCTGAGCAGAGGGGGGTTCACCAAGTATGCCTTCAGTTGGTCGAACGACTCCTGTTGTGGCTGGCCCCATTCAAAACCCTTAGCCCCCCTGAGTGCTTTGAAGAAGGGGAGGCATTTTCCCCCGACTTCGAGAGGAACCGACCGATAGCAGTGAGCCGACCGGTGAGCTTCTGCACCTCCTTGATGTTCCGAGGCAGGGCCATATCTAATATGGCCGTAATCTTCTCGGGGTTAGCTTCGATTCCTCGTTGGCTTACCATGAAGCCGAGGAATTTTCCCGAGGAGACCCCGAACGCACACTTGTTCGGGTTCAGCCGCATGCTGTGCTTTCTCAACACGCCGAAGGCCTCCTGGAGGTCGGCTACATGATCGGTGCCTCGGATGCTTTTGACGAGCATGTCGTCAACGTACACCTCCATGTTTCGGCCGATCTGGCTCTGGAAGACCTTGTTGACGAGGCGCTGGTAGGTGGCGCCTGCATTCTTCAAGCCGAACGGCATTACCCGGTAGCAGTAGAGGCCTTGGTCGGTGACGAAGGAGGTCTTCGGAATGTCCGGAGGGAACATTCAGATTTGATTGTACCCCGAGAAGGCGTCCATGAAGCTGAGGAGCTCATGGCCCGAGGTGGCGTCAATAAGGGTGTCGATGTTCGGGAGAGGGAATGGGTCCTTCGGACACGCCTTGTTCAGGTCGGTGAAGTCAATGCATATCCTCCACGAGCCATTGGACTTCTTGACCATTACAACATTCGACAGCCACTCGGGGTAATTTACCTCCTGTATGAACTTGGCCTTCAGCAGTTTGTCCACCTCCTCCTTGATGGCCTGCTGTCGCTCGGGAGCGAACTTTCGTCTCTTCTGCTGAACCGGTTTGCACCCCGGTTCGACACTCAGGCGATGGACGAGCAGCTCCTCGGAAATGCCGAGCATGTCCGCAGCCGACCAAGCGAACAAGTCACAGTTATCCCGGATGCATTGAATCAGGTCCAAGCACAGTGCGGTCGGCAAGGACTTGCTGATGAGAAACTTCCGGCTCGGGTCCTCGTCCGAGAAGAGCACTTCTTCTAACTCGTCCGCCGGCTCGGACGTCGGCCGAGCTTTCGGCTCGGGGATTTCTAGTGTCTCGAGCGAGAGCACTGGTCCCCCGGTGGAAGTCATGTAGCACTTCCGGGCTGTTTCCTGGCTTCCCCTGACTTCCCCTACTCCCGACCGAGTGGGGAACTTCATTTTCAAATGGTACGCCGAGGGGATAGCTTCCAGGGCGGCTAGGCCGGGTCGGCCTAGAATGACATTATACGCTGTCGGGACGTCGACGACCATGAAGTCCATCGGCTCGGTCCGGGCAGTAGGGGTGCTTCCCGCAGTAACGTCTAGGGTTATCACCCCCTCGATGGTTACCGGGACCCCCGTGAACCCGTGGAGTGTGTAACCGGCCGGCTTGAGACGGTCTCGGGACAGCTGCAGGCCTCGGAAGGCCGAGAGGAAAAGGATATTGACCGAACTCCCATTGTCTACTAAAATCCTCTGCACCTTGAAGTTGGCCATGCGGAGGTCGATGACGAGGGCATCGCAGTGTGGGGTTCGGACCCCTTCGAGGTCTGCATCGGAGAAAGACACAGGGACGCCGAGACCTTTTGGGGGAGGGGCACTGTGGACCGAGTTGACCTCTCGGACGAAGGCCTTCTGGGAGGAATTAGAGGAACCCCCCATGGGGCCTCCGTGGATCAGGTGCAGAATCTGTTCCTCCTCGAACTCGGGCGTTTCCTCGCGCCGCTCGGAGCGCTTGTTAGCCCCCCGAGGCGGAGGAGAGTTGCGATCCGTCCGGTCGTTAGCCTTCACGAACTTGGCCAACTGCCCCCTCCGGATGAGGGCTTCAATCTCATCTCTCAGAGCTCGGCAATCATTCGTGTCGTGGCCGTGGTCTCGGTGGTAACGACACCACTTATCTTTGTTCCTTCTCTTCGCTGGGGTGTGCATCCTCGGAGCTGGAGGGATGACCCCCTCCTTCTCCACCTCCATTAGGATAGTAGAGACATTAGTGGTGAGGGGAGTGAACTTCTCGAACCTGGGGGGAGGGCGGCGTGACCGCCATTGTCCTTCTGGGCTTTCTTGGACCCCTCGTCCCCCGTCGCCTTCCTCTTCGACCCTGCGGAGGGCCCTCCGAAGCTCGGAAGGGCTTCAGCCTCCTCTGCTCGGATGTACTTCTCGCACCTCAGGAGGAGGTCGGCGAAGTCATGCGGGGGCTTCTTGGCTAGGGACGATCGGAGGTTGGCATTGAGGACGTTCAACTGGAACGCCACGGTGGCCACGGACTGGTCTAAGGAGGTGATAGACCTCACCTCCGCGGTGAATCTTTTCACTTAGTCCCGCAGCTTCTCTTCCCTTTCCTGCTGCAGGTTCAGCAGGGAGAGACTTGTCTTCTCGGCTCGCCTGCTACTCACGAAGTGAGTAATGAACAGTGTTTCAAACTGCTCGAACGAGAAGATGGAGGAAGGGGCGAGCCTGGAATACCATTCCCGAGCCGACCCCCTGAGGGTGGCAGGGAAGGTCCTGCAGAGCACGGCGTCGGAAGCTTGATGGATCAGCATCAGGGTCTTGAAGCTTTCGACGTGATCGACCGGGTCGGATTCCCCTAAGTATGTTTCAAACTGTGGCGGTTTGAAACTCCTCGGTATGTGGGCCTCCATGATCGACCGTGAGAAGGGGGGTCGGCTGGGACGGAAGGTTCCTGCTCAGGACTCCTCCTCCCTGTCCATGCGGCCGATACGCCTTTCCACCTCGTGGATACGGCGGATGAGGGCGTCGTCCCTTCGCTGGTAATCGTATGACCCCCCGGACTCCTCTTCATAGGAGGGGGAGCGCAGACTCTGGCGCCGGTAGTCCTGGGATCGGCGAGGACTGTATTGCTGCCGCTGGCGGCTGGGAGCCGGGGAAGGACTTCGGGTTTGGCGGCGAGGACTGGGGTCCCTCGAGGATGTCGGAGCCCTCTGAGCATTCTGGACGTTCTGCCAAAGGTTGAGAGCCTGCAGAACGGTCTCCTGAAATTGGAGGAATTCGGCCCGACTGATAGGCACCTCTCGGTCCCTCGGATGATGCCGATCCCCGGGGGGATGCGGCCTCCTCCTTCGGTGCTCGGGAGATGCCGCTCGGCCTCTGCGGTCCGGGGACCTTCTGCCATCTCGGCGACGAGGGGACCGCTCACCCTGATGCTGGCGGGAGGCTCCCTCTCGGGCCCGCCTCTCGTCAAGGTGGGTGCGGAGGTCGTCGTCCTTCTGGCGGTTCAGGAGTGTGATGCGGAGGTCGGGATGATGAGAAGCCATTGAGTCCGAGGGCCCATTATGGGCCGAAACATGCTCCGGATTGAGGGGCTACTTCTGTTTCTGAGCATTATGGCCGGAAGGGCCATTGTTGGGTTGCTGCTTGGGATGAGGAGGTGGGACCTGCTGGGCCAGTGGAGGAAGATCGGACTGTGGAATAGGATTGACGGGGGCTTCCTCCGTAGGGTCGGCGGTGTTGGCCACACGGTTCGACCCTCTAGATCTGACCTTCTTTGGAGGCATGGCTGCAGAGGACGACGAGGAAGAAGCTGAGGCTGTTCGTGTGGTTTTTCCCACAGACGGCGCCAATCTGTTACCGCTGATTTCGGTGTGGGGTTAAACAGATAGAATTTGTGAGTTCGAGAAAAACCTGAACAGTTGACTCAGCCTTCTTGCTCCTGGCGCAACCTGCAAGGAAGTGCGAAACACCGGGGTTGATTCCGGCGACGCACCCTCCGACGCTCTTGTCAGTAATCAGAAGAGATTAAGAAAGAGCTTAAAGTGGTGAAAAAGTGATTAACCTGGTCATGGTGGTAGAGGGGTCCTATTTATAGTCGCCAGGGGAGCCGTTAAGGGTCTGATCTTCTGTGTAACAGCTGGGAGCAAAATCCTCAGTCTGTTTTAGGAGATCTTTCCTTGATTCCCGGTGAGAGCAAATCAAGGCCATTGACTTGGCCAAATTATGGATCCTGATTTGTCTCTTGTTGGTTTGGGTTCGTCTCGGGTCGGAACCCGTACCCAATAGGTGTGGGTCCATTTGCGGGTTATTGGATCTGCGAGAAGGAGATTCAGTACCCGCTTTAGATCCGCTTGTATGTGAAGTTACCTTTTTACCCCCGAGCTTCAAGATTCGTGCCCAATCTGGACGGTTCCGATTTAACCCCATTTTTAGCCATATCAACAAGAAAAAGCATTCTAAAAGCATTCACTTTCTAAGTCTTTGTTCTCTGAAATCAGTCTAGCATAACAGTGATTTCGTTTTAGACTGATTTCGGAAGTTGACTTAATAGCCATGCACAAAATCACATTCACAACAAGGCTATAGGTTGATTGTAAACATTTTGTTGTTGTTCTTTTCACTCTTGGTTGTGAGAGTAGTCCTCTCGATTGGAGAGAACGGCTCTAGGGTGTAGATTCAGGTTTTCACTCTTGGTGGAAGAGTGGGTTGCTCTCTCTAGTGGTGAGAGAGGACTACGGATTGGACAAGGTTGTTGTCTAAACGCCATAGGGTATTCTTGTACTTTTTTCAAGAATAGTGGAAAATCTCAAGTGGGTTGCTTGGGGACTGGATGTAGGTCGGGAGGACCGAACCAGGATACATCGTGTGTACTCTGTGGTTGGAATTTCTGTGGTTGTATCTCTTGAGTCTTTTATTACTTGCATTTCAATTCTCTCAAAACCGTTCTGGTAAATCGACTGTATTCCCATCTTAAGTCGACTGATCAGACTGGTATTACAATCTTCTGAGAAACTCTTTTGGCAAGTCGACTGTCTTTCTATATTAAGTCGACTTATCAGACTAGTATCAAAATACTCTTCTACTTTGATGCCTCAGTTGACTGAACTTCCTTTTACAGTCGACTGAACAGAAGATAATTTTTAAATTCCGCAATTAATTTTTATAAAACACTATTCACCTGCCTCTAGTGTTTCTTGCCTTGCCTACAGGATCCAACACTGTGCCGAGCACTCTTGCCGCCGACGTCCAAATGCGAGAAAAAATCTCTCCTGGACTTCGGCAACCTGTGCCGAGAACTCTTGCCACCGACGTCCAAATGCGAGAAAAAATCTCCCCTGGAATTCGGCATCGTGTGCCGAGCACTCTCGCCACCGACGTCCAAATGCAAGAAAAAATCTCTCCTGGACTTCGACAACTTGTGCCAAGCACTCTTGCCACCGACGTCCAAATGTAAGAAAAAATCTCTCCTGGACCTAGGCAACCTGTGCCGGGCACTCTTGCCACCGATGTCCAAATGTGAGAAAAAATCTCTCCTGGACTTCGGCAACCTGTGCCGAGCACTCTTGCCACCGACGTCCAAATGCGAGAAAAAAATTCCCCAGAAGTTTGGCATCGTGTGCTGAGCACTCGTGCCACCGACATCCGAATGTGAGAAAAAATATCTCCTGGACTTCGGCAACGGGTGCCGAGCACTCGTGCCACCGACATCCAAATGTGAGAAAAAATTTCTCGTGGACTTCGGCAGCATGTGCCAAGCACTCATGCCACCAACGTCCAAATGTGAGAAACAATCTCTCCCGGACTTCGGCAACGTGTACCGAGCGCTCTTGCCACCAACGTCCAAATGTGAGAAAAAAATCTCTCCTGGACTTCTGTAATTTGTGCCGAGCACTCTTACCACCGATGTCCAAATGCGAGAAAAAATCTCTCTTGGACTTCGGCAGCATGTGCCGAGCACTCGTGCCACCGACGTCCAAACGCGAGAAAATGCGTTGACTGGTCAATGGTCAACAGTCAACTCAACACGTGTCATCCTCTCGAGGTCCTTCTCAACTTCGGCAGCATCCACCGAACCTCCTCGACCTCGGCCTCCACCAAGACACGTGTCAACCTACCGAAGTGACTAAGAAGATCGGCAACTAGTGCTGAGCGCTCTTGCCACCGAGCCCCAAATAAGGGAAAAAACACCTGCGCACCAGGGGAGCCCCCAATTGTTCAGAAATTCACGCCGAAGGCTGATGGACGTCCCAAATCATGCCACGTCATAATTACCGTGATTAAACCCTTTTTCTTATTTACTAATTCGAATTAATTATTTAAAAATTGCAAAAAATGATTAAAAATTCAGGAAAATTAATTAAAAATTCTAAAAAATAATTATAAATTCGGGGAAATATTTTTAAGCCCCTCGATAAATAATTATTAATTAGAATGGTTAATTAGTACTCTTTGAAAA
This sequence comes from Hemerocallis citrina, assembly GCA_017893485.1. Taxonomy (NCBI): domain Eukaryota; kingdom Viridiplantae; phylum Streptophyta; class Magnoliopsida; order Asparagales; family Asphodelaceae; genus Hemerocallis; species Hemerocallis citrina. Next base: position 179,794,846 of record CM030360.1, read on the forward strand.
TAGATCACCACTTTGCAAAATTGAATAAATAATTCAAAAAATTGTTTTAAAATCGAGGAAAATTACCAAAAGTCCAGAAGAGCCTAAGAATGATTTTGGGTGTGTTTCCAGCTCAGAAAAACACCGTTACTCCTCGAACAAGATTCGAACTCCTGTTAAAAACTCCGATAAAGTCCCGTACACCATCAAAACAGTAAAACTACACCCCAAAGGCTGTAACACAGTATTTTGGAGTGGGGGGCTCGTGATATGGCTAAAAATAGGACTAAATCAGAACCATTCAAATCAGGCACGAATCTTAAAGCTTACAGGCGCAAAATAGTAATTTCACCTACAAGCGGGTCCGAAATGGGAATCGAGTCTCTTCTCCAAGGCCCAGTAACCCATAAACGGATCTATTCAATTGGATACGGGTCCCAACCCGTTACGAGCTAGTTCAAAATGATATGGAGAAATCCTGATTCGTCCATATCCCTAGGAGGTGGTTTTAACCACTTCTATCCATCCATACCGAGAAGTAGAGATCTGTTCTTATCTCGAAACGGATTCCTACAGTGACTATAAATACCCCCCTCCCCCCTACTATTACAAGGTAATGAATCTTTGCCTACCTAAAGCTCTTTTTTAATCTTCCTGGTTATTGAGTGTCGGAAGCTTCGTCGCCGGGACCCATCCCGGTGTTTCGAACTTTGTTCAGGTCGCGGTAGCGGCAAGGAACAAGTCAACACAAAGGCAGAGTCAATAGGTTTGTTGTATTGTTTTCCTTAAAAGAACTCATAAATTCATCTGTTTGCTCCCACACCAGAAATCAACAGCAACAACACCAATATTTTAAATGGTAATATCTTTAAGACCTTTTATACACCCATGCTTAAATTTTAAATTTGACTATTCTCTGTAGAAAATTAGCATGACGATATTTATTTCCTTTGAACAATTCTCACCTCCCAATAATTCACCCCTAATTGCACATAAAATTTAACAACTTTTTACACATAAAATTTGTACATGTGATTTAACCATGGCATACTACTATATGCCTAACAACACTACAACAAGCTCTAAATAGAATTTCAAATTGACAAGCTAATCATTCTATGATGAAACTTTCAGTTAGCATGCATTAATTCTCACATTTCATTACTACTAAATATTCTAGATAATAACACAACATGAATCACAAAAGTAATTAAAGAACTCATACCATTTATCAATTTCAAGCATAATCTTCCTACACATGTATTCTAAAATAATTTATAAAGTAAAAGAGACACCCACCTATATGAAGTATTGAAGTATTCCCTAGCAATTGAGCTCCAAGAGAAGCTCACAGTCCGCCTCAAAAACCGCGCCCAAGAGGAAAATAACCTCAGCAAATTTCGGCAGCATGCACAGGGTTAACATTCCTTTTTCTTTCATTTTTGCTTTTTCATTTGTTGTTGCTAATTAGAAGTAGGGTGAGGGCATTTTATAGGATTAATTAATTTATGGAGATTTAATTAATTACCCACTAACTACAATTAACTACCCACTCCCCCTACTCACACCCCCACTAACTCCTTCAAGTGCAGCCGACCACTTCTCTTCTCATGCACAAACACGTGCACGTGCATCCTATGTGCACACTACTCCTCATAAATAAATTATATTATTAATTGTTATTAAGTTAAATGTAGGTGTATGTTACATGCCAAGTGTGCTAGAGTTTAAAGTGTATTTAAAAGTAGAATTAATCTTGGGCCACTCTTGTAATTAATTTTTAGTGGGCTTCAAAATAGATTTTAGGTCTATTGGATGAAAATAAAATAAATAATACAAATGTGACAAATAAAATGAGAAGAAGAATATGCATAACTCTAGAATTTTTTAGAAGAAAAAAGTGCATAAAATTTTACGTGCAATGCACGTATCAATACAAAATAAGTTTGAGAGAACAGAAAACAGTCAAAATATAAAATACGTAAAACAATAATGTTACAGATATTTTACGTAACGGAAAATATACGTAATCGACACGTTTATTGAAAGCACGTGCAATGTACGTAAAAACACAAAGATTATAATGTTTAAGTTGGCTAAAAATAGGATGAAAATGAGTTTTGAGGAAACGAAAAATATATAAATAATTGAAATACAGAAATACGTAGGAGAATACGATACGACTATTACTCGTAACAGTACAAAATACATGTGCGTAACACACGTGGAGCAAAATTGTCTAACTCAATTTTGCGGGGTGTTACAGCCAATGATGATTTATAACATCAAATGGAAAAAATATATTCCATATCGGTTCGTGTTGTGTGTGGCATCAAAGGAAACTACATCCCCAAATTCTTTATAATTCATCCTAGGTGTACCATCCACCCAAATACAATGAGACAATCGGCATTCGAGATCGAGTTGGAAAATCATAAAAAATAACGGATCCTTCTGTTTTTGCAATTCAAAAAATTCAATCAGCATTTGACCATTTCTTCCTTTCATAGCTTCCCTCGATTCTCTCTCGTGATTTCTAGCATTGGTTTTGGTGAATCCTATTTTATCGTGACCTCCACTAGCACTTTTGAAGAAAGTCATTTGTTTGCACGTAGGATTACTAGCTTAGAAAAGTTGATCCATTATTCTTTTATCAGATTTCTACACGCTATGGTTTGATTTTTTCCCAAAATGACCCACGTTATGAAAGTATTTACCAAACTGACCCACTTTCAAAACTATTTACCACTCCCTATCTCAAATAGCGAGTTTGGTGAAAATACACTCGCTATCTGAGAAAGCGAGTGTAGAATTGAGGTTTTTGGAGAAAACTCGAAAAAGAACTTGCGTTAGACTCACTGTCTCAGACAGCGAGTGTGTTTGTACCACACTCGCTGCCAGACAACAAGGGTCGATTGGGAATTTTTTAAAACCCAAACTCTCGTTGTCTCATTCTCCTCTGCACTTATATCTCTCTCCACTATCTTTCCCAACTCCGAAACCCAACTCCGACCACTCCAAAACCTTAGCTTCCAAACTCGTGCTCTCACCCACAAAAACTCTCCAAATCTCAATGGATCCTCTTCATCCACTCATATTCATCTCTCTCCCCACTCTGAAAATCCTAAACCCATCATATAAGATCCCCAATTAAGTTGAATTTGGGATAGTGTAAAGTGGATTTGTTTGGAAGCAAGTGGAAAAATCTCATCCTTATTCTATTCATTCTAAAACACCCATCTATCGTATGGTATGTATCCATAAAGTTTGCAATTTGATTTTGGGTTAATTTGGATTGTGGGTTAGGTAGAACGTAATGTTGAGAAATTGTGATTTGTGGGATGATTGGTGTAGTCATCTGTGATGCATTCGTGTGATATGTGAGTGTACTAATTAATCTAAATTAAACAAAATTAGTTTGTACTAAGTGATTGAGATCTATGAGTGTACTAATTAACCTAACTTATCCAAATTAGCCTAAATTAATTTGTATTAAGTGAGTGTTATTTGTACTAAGTAAGTCAGTGAAATTAACCAATATTAACCTAAATTAATCTATGTTTTACTAAGTGAATGTGAATCGTGGGATGTTTGTGCTAATTAAGTCAAACATTAGATAAAAGAAAAAATAAACTTAGTCATTAATTGTGAAAGAGTTCGGAAAACAACACAATAAAGAGAAATATAGTCAATAGATAATTTATAAGTAGATTTAGTAATCACATTTTATCAAAGTAATAAGCGGTAGAAAATCGCAAACTGAATTCGTACTGTGTGACCAAAAATTGAATGAGCAATTTTAAGAGAGGACTATTGGATAAGAGTTTGAAAAATAAACGAGAATGAAATGTAGTTAAAAGTATAGACAACATAAAATGATTCTATATACCAATTAAAATCAAAAAATAATTTATAAGGTAACTATAATAATTATACATACGATTTGAAAATTAAAGATATAGAAGGCATACATCGAAATACTTTCGAATTGTCAAGTAGAGCAAGAAAAACCAACATACAAAATTATATACGTACATAGACGTAAAAATTATAGGGTGAAACAACCAATATTATGATATGAAGATTTTAAATGGTTTATAGGAGTAAAACAAGACATCATTGTAGAAAGAAATGATAACATATTATTGAAACAATACAAAAACTAATTATATAGAAATAAATTATGAATCGAAGAAAAGTATAAATACTAATTTTATTTTTTTGTTAGGTGAGTAGCCACCAAATCTAAGATAAGTCAATAGCTAAACACGATGAAGTGGTATGAAATGCTAACTTATATAAAGATACAAAATAATAAGAAGAAGACGGCAAGATAGTTGAGATTAAGTAGTGAATATGCAAGTAAGATAGATTTAGAAATCAGTATAAATAATAAGATAATTAGTTTAATGCTAGGCTGTAAAACATTATAAAATAGTGTAAACTAGAGAATAGTGGTAAGTAAATATTATAGAAAACAAAGTAGAGGTTATCAAAGTAGAGAATTTTCTTCTGGTGTAGGTTCGCCTCGTTGGTATCCAATTGCAGGCTTGCCTCCTCGACCTCAAGTTGCAGAATTGCCTCTACGACATCCGATTGCAGTTTGCCTTCTGGACTTTCAGTTGTAGACTTTGCCTCCCCGACGTCCAGTTGCAGTTTTCCTCCATTGACGTCTAGTTGCATATTTGCCCTCTTGCCATCAGGTTGCACCAAAACGGGAGATGGAAAGATGTAATCTTCCACATGTACTTGGATATTGGGTATTTAATAAAGTATGGTGTTATATTTTGAAATCAGTAATATAAAAGTAGAAGTAAAAGAAAGTTATACGATGAAATATCAAAATAGATGTATAGGATATATCAAACATAAATGGTACTAGTTAGTAGAAATGAAAAAAATGATTTATAGCATTAGGACGAAAATAGTGTAAAGCACATGCACGAGCTAAAAATAAAAATGAAAACGATAATAATGTAGTGTATGTATTATATTGAAGAAGCATAAAACTACCAAATTTATGACTAGCGATTAATAGTAAAAGTGAACATAACAAAACAACTTAGTAGATAATATGCAACAACATAGTATCGAATGTAGACAATAAAACAAAATGGTAGGTCATATTTATATGGATAGAATATTTCAAACTTGTTAAAAATATACTGAAATATATAAGACAATATAAGGAAATGGAAAAATAAAGTATCACGAAATCAAATCATGTAAAATGAATGTACATAAGCAAAATTCAAAATTTTAAAAATATAATGGAAATAATAAATGAAGAAAATAATAGTTGCAATATAAATTTAATAAACGGTAATCTAAAACTTAATAAAATATGTAAGGTAATTGCAAATGTAAACGGATAAACATAAAGTGACATAAAAACTTGCAAGACAAAATTTTAAGATTGAAAGACAGATAAAACAAATTTAAAAGATCAAGACTAAGAAAGATTGACAAAATAATAGATATTCAAGTGATTTAATGGTATAAGAAAAATATTTATTTTAAAAATATTGAATGTTGAAAAAGTATTATGATGAAAATCCACGAAAAATCATTTGAAAGGGAAGTGTGTCTACGTGTAAGGTATCATGAACATGGGTTCAAACCAACCACGCTTCCACTGCGCTACTCTGATACACAGGGAAAATGTGCTCGTATACAGTCTCACATCCGAGGAGAGCATCATGAATGAATTTGAATGCATGTTAAATGACTCCATCATTCATGACTCCAGCCATCCAAAGGGAAATGGAAGAGAAAATATCAGCCTATAGAGCAACATAAATGTTAATCACTAACATTTAAATCTCTATAAGCTGAACTCACACTCTAATGTCCACCCTAATGTGTCGTCCTTGTAAATTTATACTACTTACTGAAGCATGGCTCTGATACCACTCTGTAACACCCTGAATTCCAAATAAGTCTGAATTCAAAGTTCCACAGGATCTTTACACTTCACTTCGTACAATTTTACAAGGAATTTAAAACTTTATTACAACAAAGTTATTTCATCAACACGCAGCGGAATAAATAAAATACAACAACGATAAATATACAATGGTAATAACTTTAGCATTTAAGTAATCATCAGCAACAAATTCATCTTTATATCTTCTGGTAAATTCCAAGTCCTGCATATAAAACTGTGGGCACGTCAGTTGCTTATAACCGACATAATATTATACATGGCCATCCTCGCTATGCCAAAAATATAACGATTTTTAAATACTTTAATAAATACAAACTTGATCACAAAACAAAGCTAAAGAGGGACTATCCTATTGATGTCGTGGGTGTTGTGCACCTAATCCTTAATGCAGTTATTTATATTTAATGACACAAATGCACACTTGTTCAGATTCAATGCATCCCATACTATATAGGTTCGAGGGCAAACCCTTAATCGTACTTCATTTTATAGGATTGGATCCCTCACTATAAGTTTAACTACTACAATAACTATGGTAAGTATCTTAGATGTTCTATGAGTTACGAGCCCATGTACAGACATCCTGGAGGGAAATTCCACGTTATGATATGACGCATAATGTAGATGGCCTGTGGACAATTTACCTCCGTCATGGGACAATGGCACTACGTAGTCACCAAGAACCCCACAAGCATTACCACGGTCCCGAGAATTCCGGAGATGTATTCACTTCACGACAAGATGCATCATGTAGACAGCCTGTGAACACTCTCACATCGTGTAGTCCTTATATTTTTAGTTTGTTTTAGAATAAAATCATCACAACCTAGAGCTAGCTTACCCTACCAGATTTAAACCAAACAAACGAGATAGTCAGCCCAACCTGGCTACTTCTCAAGAGATGCTCAACCTACACTGGTTAGCTCTCAAATTCATTAATAAATACTGCCGGTCACTAGGATCTCGCCTAGCCTCTAGATTCCAACAACTATCTCTTTCTAGAGATCAACAATATGTTACATTCAATTTCAAAATAATAGTTCAACTTCTTTTATTCACAAACTCTTTCTCAAAGAGAAACATTTCTTGATAATCTCATAACATGAAATAATTCAATTCAACTTCTTTTATCAATTTAGTCACTTATAGCATTGTGTACAATTCAAATACTCTCTTAATCAAATTCTAATCACCATAAAATTTCATTAAGAAGAATCTAAGTGCATTCCAAATTTTCATCTTTCTTAAATTAAACAAAAGTCACATTTTAATAGATGAAATTGATTTCTTCAACATTATTTAATGTAAAATCCCCTTTCAATTCTCACAAAATATATCAAAATATTGTAAAAATAATTTTTATAAAGTCTAAACAATTTTAGAAGAATAATAAAATATTTTCCAATTTTAAAACTCTAAATAAACCCACTAAATCAAATTTATATTAAAAAAATATAAAATCTCAAACAAAAGGCAAAGGGCCGGATTTGAACCCAGACCAAATGCCCCGCCTGTGAACAGTAACCGACCCCAAGCGCACCCAATGACCAGAAAGGCCAGAGTGACTAACTGAAATAAAGTGGACTCAAATTAGATATATATATATATACTTTCGGTGATTTGATTAAAATCGAAAATTCAATAAAACAGAGCCCCTTCATGACTCGAACCCGATACCAACACCTCCGCCCATGAACAGTAACAGACCCAAAGCGCACTTGAAGACCAGAAGTCTTGAGTGACTAACTGACATAAAGTTGGTTAAGTACTTTTTGTATATATCGTACTGTATCTAACTCTTCCTTTAATAAACTCGATTTTCCAATCAATTTGTACTTATAAAAATCTAAATCTTTTTACAGAATGTATTTCTTTGAAAAACAGTATCGTACATGTTTTTAAATTCATAAATTTCTCACTTTTCGCAATATAATAAGATCTTTCTTCAAAAATGCATCAAAGAACCCATATTACAAATTTTCAATTAAAATGTTGCCTCTCCTCAAAACTTCTTTATAAAAGTTTCTTATACTCATAAATACATACTAGTGAGATTTATTCTACATTTCTTTACCACATTAACATCAAAAAATCCTTTTTCTATACATGTTGCATTATTTTGACTATTATTCTAACATGCATCAACTCTCATTCCAACAATTCACTAAATGATACTTTATTTTCCTTTTTCTATTGACACAAGGTTCTAGTCATTTATATAAATCACAATATCCATTTAAAACATCATAAAAATGAGATCATGCAATCTACTTTCATCATACAAATTAAAATTTAACAATTAAACCATTATCAATTAGCATTCAATCTACTCCTAAATTTAGAAAGGATTTAAGAAATACCCACCCAAAGAAGCTTTGATATACTCAATGAATCCCTAGAAATAGCGGATAACACATTCTCAAACCAGGACAACAATCGATGTGGGAGAGAGAGTTACATTGGTAAGTTTTCCTAAGATTTACCAACAATGCTCTTCTTCATCATTCCATCCTAGGATGATGTCTTCACCTTCACCGGCATCTCCACCACCAACCTCTGACTTCTTCTTCTTCCACAACATTTACTTATAAACCATACCCCCCGAGCAACTATGGAGCTCACCTTACTTGAAATATGTGGGTGTGAGCCTACAGAGGAGGTCCCCCACCAGCAGAGTAGCCCTCCCCTCTCCCCCCTCGAGCGGTGACCCCGTTCCCTCCCTTCCAACCCTCCACCATAAGCACGGTGCCTGCAATCTTACCCCCGACCACATCTACAACCCTACCAGAAACTGCTCCTACCGCTGCTACACTCCCTCCACCCCCACCCCCACTCCTACCACAACCTGCTCCTACGGCTACTACACTCCCTCCACCCCCACCCCTGAACCCACAAAACCCTACGGCTGCTACACTCCCTTCACCCCACCCCTGAAACCACAAAACCGTCTGGCGGAGGAGGAAGTTTGAAGGCTCAGACACGATGTTCACTCCGTGCATGCACAAGATGCACACAAGCAACGGGTGAGCCATGATTATGATCATCATCGCCAACATCAGTACAACACATCGGCAAGAGGATGGGCCCACAGAGGGGGTCTTCCTACTAGCTCGGTGGAGCGTAAGAGTGACCACCAACGAGGCCATCATCGTCTAACCGATACGTAGTACGTACATCACAAATCTCAATGGAAACAGCCTTCGATTACCCACAACCAAAGAAAGTACCCATACTCACATCAACCAACCTCTGCCCAATGCCGCTCCCCCCACCACCATCAACAGCACCCTCAATACAAAAAGCACAACAGCTTCAGCAACAGCTACAACCTCCCCAAATAATCAGAAGGGAGCCACCACCACTCAAACCATAGAACCTCTCATCAACACCAACATCCTGATCAGAACCCCAACCCCCTCCCTGACCTACCCCCTCAACCGCAGGCTAATGCACCACTCAAGTCCTCCATGGTGAGGGCCCAAGATGGGGTCCCACCAAACAAGAGTACTATGGAGTTAGACTCGATTGCAGAAGGGGAACAATGGGTCGAAGTCACCAACAAAACAAAAAAAAGACAGAGTGTCACTCCCCCACCTCAACTCGACATCATAAAAAAGCAACGGAAAGGAAAGCGAAAATCGATACCTTGCTTCAATTGCGGCGAACTGGGCCATTACCGTAAAGAGTGCACCAAGGAGGTTCGTTGCCTCAAGTGTATGAAGTGGGGACATCTTTCATATGTTTGCACCAATGTCGTCGAAACCCAAAACGATGAGGAACGCTCCGTGAGCAGAGGTAGATCGCCTGACAACCCCACCCTAATCCGACTCACAAAGAGTCTGGATATCATCAAGAACGAGGAGAAGTGGCTGCGATAGTGGTGCGTTGTGGCCAGAGAGAGGTCAGGGAGGCCCTCCAAGACCCACCTACTCCAAGCGCTAAATGCCAGATGGCCGATGAAGGCACACAGAGATTGGGTCGCAAAGAAAATGTGTCACCTTCAATTCTTGGTATCCTTCCCGCTGACGGAGAAGGTGGGAAAGGTCACAGGTATGGGGGTAGTGGACTTCGGCCACTTCAAAATGGAATTCTTTGCATGGTCACCAAGCTTTGGAGCGAAGCTCCCCCAAGGTGAATTATTCTGGATATGGATACATAATGTGCTACTACATTTTTGGAAAAGGGAGGCGCTGCAAGAGATTGTTGCCGACTTCGGCTCAATTGAAGAGATCGACGAGAAGACTGTTCGTCGTTCCGAAATAGTATCAGCAAGGATTCTTATCAGGAGCGCGAACATCTCGTTGATGCCACACTTTGCCAAAGTCTATTCCTTCGATGAGTCATACCTTATTTGATTCATGCTCGATAAGAGAACAGAATCAGAGTCAGAGAGGTCGGCCATCACGTCCCCCACTCCCCCCACAGATCTCAGAGACGACCGCTCGTACGTACAAGTAGTTTCCCCAAATGGGGACTTGACCATCGATGGGGCTCAAGAGGTCGAGCGAGCGCATAGGGAGCTCATCAAAGAGGCGAGAGGAAAGAAGCGGTGCCAGGATCAGGTGGCGGAGGGATCAGTACCAAGGAAGGAATCTCCGATCAAAGTTGATCGAGAATGAGTTTCGACCAACAGATCCAACGGCCCAGATGCTCGGAATTCAAATCTACAATCACGTCCAGATTTGGGAAGTTTGGTAGTCACAAAGGTGACCCACCAAAAAGAGGGTCAAAAGAAACCCAAAAATGGAAGCCTATGCATCGAAGTTGGTGGAGTTGGTGGGGAGGTCAGGGGAGAGGAGCACAGAGGGGAGATAGGCTGTACAAGAGCTGCAAAGGGCAAAAGCACCTTGCTTGTCGACATGCATAACGACATGCAAAGTCGTTCAGCAAAGGAGCAAGAGCAGGTGACCTTAGGACGAGGGAAAAGCTCAGAGGCTTACAGTTTGGGAAGAAAGAAGGGCATAGGAGGGAGTGCAGACAGAGTCTCAGACCCAAAAGAGTGCAAAGAGATGTTGGAGGGAAGTACACTGGGGAAGGAGAAGGCATAGAGTGGAAAGAGCCCAGTAAAAGAAATGGAGGTGTACAGAGTTGAGGGAAACGAAAACTCTTCGTTTGTAACGATAGCCACCTCGATATCGAATTCCCAGGCCTCGATAATGACTCCCAAAGCTGTAACCGCAGGGGCCACCACTCACATCGAGACACCTGGCAATTGCCTCAAAGGACTGAAGCCAACGATACTGAGCCACAACTTAACCTATCCTGCTCCACCTCTTATAGAAGAAATCCAGAGGTCGCAGCATAACTTAACCTATCCTGCTCCACTTGCAGCACAACTTCCGAGCTCCCAAGCGAAACAAACAAGGCCCTTCATGAATGGGGCCGGGTTAGAAGAAACCCAGAGGTCGGCTAAACCTTTTATAGAATAGAAGATTGCTCTTGGGCCCAAAGAGGGGCCCAGTCTAGGGGGAGTAAGAGTTATGGGCTCAAATGGTGATTTAGTGGGCTCAAATGAGTGTGTCCAAATATCAACTCTTGTTTCATCTTTGGGGAGTGGGCCAACAGGAGGGTCCCAGGTTGCAATTACTGAGTACGCAGATAGCAATGAGGACATGGAAGAGCGCTTAAATTTAGACAAAGAGTTCTCATTTACAGATGAGGAGTCAGAGGATCTTGAGGTTGTTGCTGATACACAGAGAGAGATCTCACCAGAGATGGTCTTATCCACCTTTCCAGAATCAGCGCCTGGCTATAGTTTTGGAACATTAAGCAGAGCAGTTGGATTCAGGGTACAACGGACACCTAAGAGGGCTCATGTAGAGTCCCTGGATGACTATCTGGAGGTAGCTGCAGTGGCCAAAGCTACAAAGTTCGATGACGGAGGTACGAGAAGTTTTTTAGCTTCTATATTAAATTTTATGTCAGATTCTGATATTTTTATCCTAGCTCAAACTTGTGGCTTAGAGGTGTGTGACATAGAACGTAATGCTCTACTGCTTAATAAAATTAGGGGTTGGGAAACTGAACGGGCTACGGCTAGCTATCAGAAAGACCTGGGATCCTGCTCTGGGTTGACGGAGGTCTTCGAGGAAGACACCCGTCCCACACCCATGATCAACCTACAAAAGGTTCCCCAATGAATACACTATTCTGGAACGTTAGGGGGTTGGGGGGTAGGAGGAAGAGAAATATGGTTAGGGACGTCATTATGAACTCCAAGACAGAGGTGGTAGGGTTACAAGAGACCAAGCTCGTGCACGGGTTTAAACTCAAAGGAGTAGGGGGCAACAGAATCAAGGCATGGGTACTACGGCCATCCTCAGGAGCTTCGGGAGGGATTGCTATTGGGTTCTGATATGGCTAAAAATAGGATTAAATCGGGACCGTTCACATCGGACACGAATCTTAAAGCTCAGGGGTAAAACGGTAATTTCACCTACTAACGGGTCTGAAATGGGAACTGGGTCTTCCTTCAAAACCCAATAACCCGCGAACGGATCCACCTCAACTGGGTACGAGTCCCAACCCGAAATGAACCCAGTCCGGCAGGATAGAATTAGGATTTCTGATTAATACTAATCAACGGCCCTGATTCACATCTATCCTTTCACTGGGGATTAGGGATTACATTCCTTATCTGATCACAGGGATTACATTCCTAATCTGATTCCTAAGGCGACTATAAATGTAATGACCCGAAAAATAGCATATGGCTATTTTGCACCGAAATGTGTGCGCGATTGAGAATTTCGCGCGATTATGGATTTTCTGATAATAATTATTTTAATTGAGAAATATAAGATATATTGTCTATTTTATTTTTATTTTCGAATTTAAATTATTTTATACGGATTATCTACAAAGTAATTTTAATGTATTTTGTATTGTTTGGATTATTAAAGTAAAGAGTTGGGTTTTATTTGAAATGTATTAAGACTAGAGGGCTTATACGAAATATCCATTTACATTATTTATCTATCTACTTATTTATTATTACATTTTACAAAAAGGACCCCCACCTTCTCTCTCTCCTTTCCTTCTCCTTCTTCTTCCTTCCTTTTCTTCTTCCCGTCCAGTTCTACCCCAACCCAGAAAGCACCCCCCCCGGTTCCCCCCTACTTCTCCTTCCCCTACTTCTTCCTCTCCCCGTTCACTTCCAACCAAAACCCCCCATCTCCCTTCTCCTTCCTCCTTCTTCTTCCTTCTTCTGTTGCTTCCCAAGCCGAAGGAGAAGAACCCAAAGCCCCCCCCGGCCTCCTCCCCTCCTCCTCCCGTTCGCACGCCAGCCCAGACTGAAGGAAACGAAGCCCCGATCCCCCATTCCCCCTTCCTCCTTCTTCCCCTTCTCCCGTTTCCATCCCAATCGGAAAGAACCCAAAAGAAAGCCCCCGGCTTCCCTCCTCCCTTCTCCTTCTCTGAGTCACACCCAACCGACGGGAAACCCACACCTCCGCCATCTCCTTCTTCTCCTTCCCTTCTTCCCTTCCTGTTCGATCCCGAACCCAAAAAGAACCCATCGATCGGCAAGACTTCTCCACCTCCAAACTCCTCCGATTCTCCATGGATTCCAAATTAAAATTAGGGGTAGGCTAATGGAGGGATTCTCGACATCGTAGTAGCATTGGATTTTCGATTGGATTCGGGAAGGTAAAGCCCTAACTATTTTATTGTATAAAAGTTAGTTGGGTTTATTTTTATTGAGTAGGAATATTATTGTATAGAGATTTAGAGATATTGGAAATTGTAGATGTGAAAGATTAGTAGGTTATTAGAGAGATTGTGAGTTGTTAGTAAAATAGGGTTTTGGATTTGTAAAAGAGAACTATATGGGTATGGATTAATTCTCATATAGTAATAGAAATTGTAGTTGGACTATTAGATTATTTGGGGGTGATTTTAGTGATTAATTGGGAATGAAAATACTGTAAGCATTAGATTATCACGTGCATCGCACGTGTATATTCCAAGCGTTCAGTAAACGCTTGTGTGATATTTGGGGATAGTGCTATTAGCTTTTATGATTGGTTTGAATTATTTGAGTTTAATTACTTTGAAATTGATGATAGGATATATTGCGACTTTGGAGGCGAAGTGGCATGGCGCTTCGGATCTTCGCGGAAAATGGTGAGTTAATTTATTATGTGTTTTTGGTGTGTTAAAATTCTGTGAGTACTATTTTATTATATGTATTTCTGTGATTTTAAGAATTATGTGAGTTAGTTGTTTATATATTTGTGTATTTTATGGTTTAAAGAAATAAGTGAGTTGGTTTATTATATATTTTTGTAGTTTGATGAATATGTGAGTTATATTATTTATATATTTTTGTGGTTTAAAAATATATGAGTTAGTATATTAATATATTTTGTGGGTTAAAGAATATGTGAGTATTGATTTATTTTACATATTTTTGTGATTGTAAAAATATGGTGAATTTTAACTATTCTTGAGTATATAAAAACCTATATAATGGATGAGTTATATTTAGATGATGATATCATAATATGGGTGTATGGTTTATATACGTATTTTGATGTTTTGAAGAAGTTCGAATAAACTAAAGTATTGATATAAATTTATGGATCAAAGGGATCCTATAAAAAGTATGAATGGTAGAACTTGAGAGAATAGCATAAAGATGAGTGTTGTCTATGTCAAAAAAAAAAAAGGAACCCATGTGACATTCTAGTTGACTTATCATGTTTGAGTTAGTAAGTAGGACTACCATGCTTGAGTTGTATTAGATCCATGCTTGAATTGTTGTAGAAAGAAACCCATGGTTAAGTTGTAGTAGAATATCATGTTTGGGTCGATTTTAGAAAGAAACTCATGTTGAGTCGATTATAGTAGGTATGCCATGATGAGTTGATTTTAGAAGAAACCCATGCTAAGTTGATTATAGTAGATTCTTTTGTTACTTCTAATTTTAGAGGATCAAGTTTGCTAGTAAGCACAGTTGATTGCTTCTAGGTTTGATTACCTGTATGGTTGTTGTATGTGTTGTTGTCTCATACGCGGCTCGACTGGCCCGTATGTAGATGTTGGTCTCATACGGAGCTTATTTGGCTCGTATGCATGTTGTTGTCTCATATGCGGCTCGACTGGCCCGTATGTAGCTGTTGGTCCCATACGTAGCTGTTTAGCTCGTATGTGTTTTTGGTTACTCGTATGTAGCTTCTTAGCTAATACGCAGTTTGTTGTGCTCGTCTAGGGTGATATCATTGCCCTAGGGCTATCGACCATCAAAACGTGTGTTTAGCTTACTCCTAAGGGACTGTGGACGAGTTACTTCGCGGGTGCCGTCAGATCTTAACCGTTGATTGCGGACCGGAGTGTGACGAAATCCAAGTTCAGGTAGTAGCATGCGAATACGTTCGTATTGCCGGGATCTTGGATCGATAGGCCATGAACCAGATCCTGAGGGATTCTGGTGAGTTTAGGTTGAGCAGCCTAATAGAGTTATCTTGCGAAGTCTAATTTAAGACCTAGCATGTTGTGTAATGTTGTCATTCCTAGGATTGTTCAGGGTTAGGAACATCATTAAGGTTGTGACTTATAAAGAACATTTTACTTCGACCCTTTGCCGAAAAGAGAGGAGTTGGTTGTAGGTAGCGCCTTACAACCAACTTGTCCCTCGAAGCAGGCCTTAGGTGGTGATATTGGGTTGTACCTTCCCGTCAAAAGGGATACGTACGGTGTCTTCGCACGAGTTGGGAGCACGGGTTGCGTATCTTGATTGTTAATTCCTGAAGTGCCATGATAAGGCGGCGAAGCTAGGGGGATGGACCCCGGAACTTCGTCGGGTCCTTGGCCAGAGGGAAGCGAACAGGCCATAGATTGGGGTCTATGAGTTATGGGTTCGGAAGACCCTGTGTTCGTCTGGTTTTTGAGTGAGGTCCGGTGTACCGGGTAGTAGTGGCAAACATAGACACCATGAGCCTACTGCAATGGTGGGACTTGACCACATGTGCAACCTCATCAGTCATGTAGTATCTGTCAGGAACAGGTTGTGTACAATTAGAAATTCATAACGCGGGTTCAAATCCCTATATTTGGAGAGACGGCTTGAGATGGGCGCATGTAGTATGGGCTGCATGTTGCTTCGGAGACTTGCTAGCATTAGAATAAGAGCATCATCGCATTAGTAATCTTGCATTAGAATAAGAGCATCGTTGTATTGGTAGTTTTGCATTAGAGTTTAAGTCATAAGGTACACAGGCACAAATCATATGTACACGTGTCTTTTCCATTCGAGATGAATTGCGAATGTGATAGTGAAGTAAATTAATAACCAAGCTATGGGCTTGGGGTGTGATTGTGTTATTACCAAACCATGTTGGGATATGGGGTGTATTGTGATAAAATGCAAGTAAATGGTAAGGTGAAATGAGATGTTAGGTTGGACATGAATGAATGTGGTAGTATGAGGATGAAGGCATATGTTTATGATGTGATACGTGAGATAAGGAAACAAAATCAATATTGTATTATGAGTGGTTATTCAAAGGGTTACTAAATATAAGTATGTTATGAGCGGGTATAGATATACATACAGGGGATGACTCAGAGAGTATTGATGTAAAATCTCATTTATGATGTTTACATATTCAGATGTCAAGTAAGATTTGTTATCTTGGAAATTGTGAGTTTGTTATGTTTTTACTTGTAAGTTTAATTTATTTACTTATTTAATAAATTATACTCACACCAGAAATGGCTAACCCCTTAGTGTTTGGGGGTTAGGGAGTCCCTGGACTACCCTAGGTCCCTACTGTTACAGGTCCTCAGCAGTGCAGAGGTGAGGTGTAGGTACAGGTTCCGTGGAGTGGAGCTCCAGTTATAATTTGTTGTTATGTTTAATTGTAAATAGTAAAGATTTATGCTTTAAATTGTATTTTTGATGTATAAGTATGAGGATGATGACGAAGAGTATAGTGTGAGGCAGCAGGATATGGTTTGGACCCGTACCCATTTCGTTGTGGAGTGCCGGGCGTCGTGGTAGGTTTTTACAGGTTATTTTCTAAAAACTTACTACGTTTTCAAAGAAATTTATGCTTTTTAATTGATATTTGTTAAACCGTTATGAGTTTGGCCCCCAGAGCATATATATATATTGCCTGTGTGATGATGCTCATTTTGGCCTGGGGAGCCCGTATTATTATTGCCTGTGATGTAAGCTACGGAATTTAGAGCAAAATTCCGTAAGCTTTTCTGTGTTTTGGGCAAAAAATACAAGGGAGACTCTGCCCAAATTTTCTTTGAAACATAACTATTTTAGTTTATGTTTAAAATGGTATAGAAATTGGAAGAATTGATTTTGGAGTCAAAAAGAAAAGAAAAGGGGCAGGCAGTACAGTTTGGTATTACAAACTGATATTTGTAATTCCTGCATAGTAACTCTGTGTTGAATAAAAAGTTTTAAATTTTCCAGCTTTTCCTGTGTATCGTGACTAATTGAAGAGAAGATCTTGGCATGTGTCACGGTTTCCCAGCAATGGGGAGATCAGGGCGTTACAGATGGTATCAGAGCTGACTTCAATTTACAGTCCAACACAGTAGGAAAATTAAACTTGAATGCCCTTTAGGAGTCGGGTTTTAGCTAGTTGTAGATAGTTATAATTCATATTGTTGGTTCCTTCAACTTATGTTTTATAATTTTTCTATATCTGGACTTATCCTAGTGTATGTGTTACCATCCTTTAACCACATGAATGGTGTTCGAGGATGTCCTAACTGAGAAGGTGTTGATGGAAGAGAGTGGACCGATATCGCTAGAATTTCGATGATCTTAAGCGCAGAGCCTCAGGAGATTTCATCGCCGCATGGACAAAGTGTGGATCAACACACAGCGGCACAGCCAGCATACATCGGGAAATGAGGAAGCTTAGGAAGTTGTTTTTATGTGGTGAGCATGGTCATCTCAAGAACCAGTGTTCGAGGAAGGTCACTCAGATAGATACCCGTACATGTTACGAATGTGGAAGGATTGGTCGTATCCGACCAGATATTCCCTAGCTTCACCGAAGGAATGGCAGATCAACCTCGAAGATGAACAATAGAGGAAAGGAGCCTGTTCACCAAGGGTAGAGTTCGCACTTACTACCAGCAAGCTGTAGAAGGCAGGAGTGCTAGTACAGGTATGTGCATATAGAACTACAACTAAGTTAAAAGTTGTATTTTTGAAATTTATTTTGGATTAAGAAGTAAGGTATGATGAAACACTTTCGTAACCAGTTGGATTTATATATATATATGGAATCCATACAACTGTTTTGTTCAATTGTGGTTCATCACATTCTTTTGTCCGAACTATTTTTCAAGTGTTGAGATATGTGCGGGAGGCAACTCTAGATTTGGTTTGTTTGAATACACCATCTGGAGCATCAGCTTCGGACAAATTACAGGAGAGAATCCTGGAAGTTTGAAGTAATGATTATAGGCCATGCCCTATTCTAAGGAGGGAGTGACTGCTGAACTGCAAAGGATCGAGATAAGTGGAGGATTGACCCCAGCCAAAGACCGTGAAAGAAAGCAAGAAGATAGATGATGAGATCAAGTAAGCCAGTATAGGAGTGATTACTCAAGTTTAGAGCTCAATTTTGGCACGATGGAAGCTACAACCGAGTCCAAGTGAGCAAGTCAGATGGCTTAGGCAGGAAATGCAAGGATTGAAGCACTGAAGCGGCAATGTGTGACTTCGTCCATTCTAAGGAGGGAGTGGTCACCAACTAACAGAAGTCGTAATCAAGGAGTGAATTAACATCACTTGTAGACAAGAATAGAGCAAGGCAATGCAGCCACTGTCTACTCCAGAGCGGGAGCAGAAGAATGTCAGCATCAAATTCATGGTGGGTCTGTCCAGAAGGCTGAAGGACGACAGTTCAACTTGGTAGAAGACCAGTTTTCAAGAATATCACTCGAGGAATTGGAGATGGTTCAGGAAAATGTCTCGTGAACCATTGATGTTTGGGGGTTGTCTTCCTCCCCACTAGCAGCGTTCTGAGGACAGAACGATTCTAAGGAGGGAGTAATGTAATGACCCGAAAAATAGCATATGGCTATATTGCACCGAAATGTGTGCGCGATTGAGAATTTCGCGCGATCATGGATTTTCTGATAATAATTATTTTAATTGAGAAATATAAGATATATTGTCTATTTTATTTTTATTTTCGAATTTAAATTATTTTATACGGATTATCTACAAAGTAATTTTAATGTATTTTGTATTGTTTGGATTATTAAAGTAAAGAGTTGGGTTTTATTTGAAATGTATTAAGACTAGAGGGCTTATACGAAATATCCATTTACATTATTTATCTATCTACTTATTTATTATTACATTTTACAAAAAGGACCCCCACCTTCTCTCTCTCCTTTCCTTCTCCTTCTTCTTCCTTCCTTTTCTTCTTCCCGTCCAGTTCTACCCCAACCCAGAAAGCACCCCCCCCCGGTTCCCCCCTACTTCTCCTTCCCCTACTTCTTCCTCTCCCCGTTCACTTCCAACCAAAACCCCCCATCTCCCTTCTCCTTCCTCCTTCTTCTTCCTTCTTCTGTTGCTTCCCAAGCCGAAGGAGAAGAACCCAAAGCCCCCCCCCCCGGCCTCCTCCCCTCCTCCCGTTCGCACGCCAGCCCAGACCGAAGGAAACGAAGCCCCAATCCCCCATTCCCCCTTCCTCCTTCTTCCCCTTCTCCCGTTTCCATCCCAATCGGAAAGAACCCAAAAGAAAGCCCCCGGCTTCCCTCCTCCCTTCTCCTTCTCTGAGTCACACCCGACCGACGGGAAACCCACACCTCCGCCATCTCCTTCTTCTCCTTCCCTTCTTCCCTTCCTGTTCGATCCCGAACCCAAAAAGAACCCATCGATCGGCAAGACTTCTCCACCTCCAAACTCCTCCGATTCTCCATGGATTCCAAATTAAAATTAGGGGTAGGCTAATGGAGGGATTCTCGACATCGTAGTAGCATTGGATTTTCGATTGGATTCGGGAAGGTAAAGCCCTAACTATTTTATTGTATAAAAGTTAGTTGGGTTTATTTTTATTGAGTAGGAATATTATTGTATAGAGATTTAGAGATATTGGAAATTGTAGATGTGAAAGATTAGTAGGTTATTAGAGAGATTGTGAGTTGTTAGTAAAATAGGGTTTTGGATTTGTAAAAGAGAACTATATGGGTATGGATTAATTCTCATATAGTAATAGAAATTGTAGTTGGACTATTAGATTATTTGGGGGTGATTTTAGTGATTAATTGGGAATGAAAATACCGTAAGCATTAGATTATCACGTGCATCGCACGTGTATATTCCAAGCGTTCAGTAAACGCTTGTGTGATATTTGGGGATAGTGCTATTAGCTTTTATGATTGGTTTGAATTATTTGAGTTTAATTACTTTGAAATTGATGATAGGATATATTGCGACTTTGGAGGCGAAGTGGCATGGCGCTTCGGATCTTCGCGGAAAATGGTGAGTTAATTTATTATGTGTTTTTGGTGTGTTAAAATTCTGTGAGTACTATTTTATTATATGTATTTCTGTGATTTTAAGAATTATGTGAGTTAGTTGTTTATATATTTGTGTATTTTATGGTTTAAAGAAATAAGTGAGTTGGTTTATTATATATTTTTGTAGTTTGATGAATATGTGAGTTATATTATTTATATATTTTTGTGGTTTAAAAATATATGAGTTAGTATATTAATATATTTTGTGGGTTAAAGAATATGTGAGTATTGATTTATTTTACATATTTTTGTGATTGTAAAAATATGGTGAATTTTAACTATTCTTGAGTATATAAAAACCTATATAATGGATGAGTTATATTTAGATGATGATATCATAATATGGGTGTATGGTTTATATACGTATTTTGATGTTTTGAAGAAGTTCGAATAAACTAAAGTATTGATATAAATTTATGGATCAAAGGGATCCTATAAAAATTATGAATGGTAGAACTTGAGAGAATAGCATAAAGATGAGTGTTGTCTATGTCAAAAAAAAAAAAGGAACCCATGTGACATTCTAGTTGACTTATCATGTTTGAGTTAGTAAGTAGGACTACCATGCTTGAGTTGTATTAGATCCATGCTTGAATTGTTGTAGAAAGAAACCCATGTTTAAGTTGTAGTAGAATATCATGTTTGGGTCGATTTTAGAAAGAAACTCATGTTGAGTCGATTATAGTAGGTATGCCATGATGAGTTGATTTTAGAAGAAACCCATGCTAAGTTGATTATAGTAGATTCTTTTGTTACTTCTAATTTTAGAGGATCAAGTTTGCTAGTAAGCACAGTTGATTGCTTCTAGGTTTGATTACCTGTATGGTTGTTGTATGTGTTGTTGTCTCATACGCGGCTCGACTGGCCCGTATGTAGATGTTGGTCTCATACGGAGCTTATTTGGCTCGTATGCATGTTGTTGTCTCATATGCGGCTCGACTGGCCCGTATGTAGCTGTTGGTCCCATACGTAGCTGTTTAGCTCGTATGTGTTTTTGGTTACTCGTATGTAGCTTCTTAGCTAATACGCAGTTTGTTGTGCTCGTCTAGGGTGATATCATTGCCCTAGGGCTATCGACCATCAAAACGTGCGTTTAGCTTACTCCTAAGGGACTGTGGACGAGTTACTTCGCGGGTGCCGTCAGATCTTAACCGTTGATTGCGGACCGGAGTGTGACGAAATCCAAGTTCAGGTAGTAGCATGCGAATACGTTCGTATTGCCGGGGTCTTGGATCGATAGGCCATGAACCAGATCCTGAGGGATTCTGGTGAGTTTAGGTTGAGCAGCCTAATAGAGTTATCTTGCGAAGTCTAATTTAAGACCTAGCATGTTGTGTAATGTTGTCATTCCTAGGATTGTTCAGGGTTAGGAACATCATTAAGGTAGTGACTTATAAAGATCATTTTACTTCGACCCTTTGCCGAAAAGAGAGGAGTTGGTTGTAGGTAGCGCCTTACAACCAACTTGTCCCTCGAAGCAGGCCTTAGGTGGTGATATTGGGTTGTACCTTCCCGTCAAAAGGGATACGTACGGTGTCTTCGCACGAGTTGGGAGCACGGGTTGCGTATCTTGATTGTTAATTCCTGAAGTGCCATGATAAGGCGGCGAAGCTAGGGGGATGAACCCCGGAACTTCGTCGGGTCCTTGGCCAGAGGGAAGCGAACAGGCCATAGATTGGGGTCTATGAGTTATGGGTTCGGAAGACCCTGTGTTCGTCTGGTTTTTGAGTGAGGTCCGGTGTACCGGGTAGTAGTGGCAAACATAGACACCATGAGCCTACTGCAATGGTGGGACTTGACCACATGTGCAACCTCATCAGTCATGTAGTATCTGTCAGGAACAGGTTGTGTACAATTAGAAATTCATAACGCGGGTTCAAATCCCTATATTTGGAGAGACGGCTTATGATGGGCGCATGTAGTATGGGCTGCATGTTGCTTCGGAGACTTGCTGGCATTAGAATAAGAGCATCATCGCATTAGTAATCTTGCATTAGAATAAGAGCATCGTTGTATTGGTAGTTTTGCATTAGAGTTTAAGTCATAAGGTACACAGGCACAAATCATATGTACACGTGTCTTTTCCATTCGAGATGAATTGCGAATGTGATAGTGAAGTAAATTAATAACCAAGCTATGGGCTTGGGGTGTGATTGTGTTATTACCAAACCATGTTGGGATATGGGGTGTATTGTGATAAAATGCAAGTAAATGGTAAGGTGAAATGAGATGTTAGGTTGGACATGAATGAATGTGGTAGTATGAGGATGAAGGCATATGTTTATGATGTGATACGTGAGATAAGGAAACAAAATCAATATTGTATTATGAGTGGTTATTCAAAGGGTTACTAAATATAAGTATGTTATGAGCGGGTATAGATATACATACAGGGGATGACTCAGAGAGTATTGATGTAAAATCTCATTTATGATGTTTACATATTCAGATGTCAAGTAAGATTTGTTATCTTGGAAATTGTGAGTTTGTTATGTTTTTACTTGTAAGTTTAATTTATTTACTTATTTAATAAATTATACTCACACCAGAAATGGCTAACCCCTTAGTGTTTGGGGGTTAGGGAGTCCCTGGACTACCCTAGGTCCCTACTGTTACAGGTCCTCAGCAGTGCAGAGGTGAGGTGTAGGTACAGGTTCCGTGGAGTGGAGCTCCAGTTATAATTTGTTGTTATGTTTAATTGTAAATAGTAAAGATTTATGCTTTAAATTGTATTTTTGATGTATAAGTATGAGGATGATGACGAAGAGTATAGTGTGAGGCAGCAGGATATGGTTTGGACCCGTACCCATTTCGTTGTGGAGTGCCGGGCGTCGTGGTAGGTTTTTACAGGTTATTTTCTAAAAACTTACTACGTTTTCAAAGAAATTTATGCTTTTTAATTGATATTTGTTAAACCGTTATGAGTTTGGCCCCCAGAGCATATATATATATTGCCTGTGTGATGATGCTCATTTTGGCCTGGGGAGCCCGTATTATTATTGCCTGTGATGTAAGCTACGGAATTTAGAGCAAAATTCCGTAAGCTTTTCTGTGTTTTGGGCAAAAAATACAAGGGAGACTCTGCCCAAATTTTCTTTGAAACATAACTATTTTAGTTTATGTTTAAAATGGTATAGAAATTGGAAGAATTGATTTTGGAGTCAAAAAGAAAAGAAAAGGGGCAGGCAGTACAGTTTGGTATTACAAACTGATATTTGTAATTCCTGCATAGTAACTCTGTGTTGAATAAAAAGTTTTAAATTTTCCAGCTTTTCCTGTGTATCGTGACTAATTGAAGAGAAGATCTTGGCATGTGTCACGGTTTCCCAGCAACGGGGAGATCGGGGCGTTACAATAAATACCCCCCATCCACCACTATTAAGAGGTAATCAATCTTTTGCCAATTTACGCTCTTTCATAATCTCCCTGATTACTGACTTGAGCGTCGGAGGGTGCGTCGCCGGGATCAGCCCCGGTGTCTCGCACTTTTTGCAGGTGAATGGTGGGAGTCAACGGTCAAACTCCGACGGAATAGGTAACAGGTTTGCTATTCAAAGTTTTTCAAGAATCCACAAATACTATCTGTTTGCCCCCACACCAGATTTAGCGATAACAGATTGGCGCCATCTGTGGGAATCACGAAGAATAGCAGCCTTCCCTCTTCCCGTTGGTCAGATCTTCTCCAACCATGCCTCTTAGGAAAGTAAGATTCAGAGGGTCCAACCGTGGACCCAACCCCGATCAGCAACAGGAAGTCCCCATCCAACCCGCTCAGAAGCAGGGGCAACTTCCGCCTCAAGCCGAGGACCCTCTCCAACAGGACCAGCCTCTTCAAAATTAACAACCTCCTAAGGGTCCCCCCGGTCCTCAAAATGCCGGTGCAGGGGTCTCGCATCCCAACCCGCAGAAACAACCTCTCCATCAGGACCACGTCTCAATCCACAATGCCTCTTCGGATTCTATGGCCTCCCACAATCCCCGAGCTTCCGACCTTCGCAATACTATCCTCAATCGGCAGAAGGATAAGGATCTTCGCCGCCGTCTGGATGAAAAGTGGGCCCGAGAGGAATCCTCCCGCCAACAATGTCCGGATGAGCGATCTCCTCACCGCCGAGACTACAGAAGGTCTCCTACCCGAAGGGGGCAGAGAGAGTCCCCCGAGCATCACAGGAGAAGACCCCATTCTCCTGCCAGTCGGCAACATCCAAGGAACGATGAGGCACCCATCACCCGTGCCGAGTTCTAGCAGTTCCAAGCAACCATCCTACAAGCTCTCAATCTCTATCCCAACAACACCAATGCTCCAAGGATTCCCACTCCTCCTTCGGTCCGAAGTCCTCGCCGACGGTCCCTAACTCAGCTCCTAACAACCCCCGGCACATTCCCAGTCCTCGCCGCTCCAGGAGCTACCATCGTCGTAGCCCCTGCTCACACTCGTACGAAGACGAGTCTAGAGGCTCGGTTGATTACCGTCGAAGGGATGACGCTGTCTACTGCCGTCTCCACGAAATGGAGAGGCGCTTGAGTCAGTTAGACCGAGAAGAAGAGCTTAGAGGAAGGACCCTTCGTCCTAGTCGACCTCTTTTTTCCCGAACCATAATGGAAGCGCCCATACCAATTGGCTTTAAACCTCCTCAATTCGAGACTTATTCCGGGGAGACTAACCCCGTCGATCACATCAAAAGCTTCAAGACCCTCATGCTCATCCATCAAGCTTCCGATGCTCTGCTATGCAAGACCTTCCCCGCAACTTTCAAGGGTCCGGCTCGAGAATGGTACTCTCGCCTTGCCCCATCCTCAATATTCTCCTTCGAGCAATTTGAGACCCTCTTCGTCACCCACTTCGTGAGTAGCCGTCGAACTGAGAAGACCAGCATTTTGCTACTCTACCTCAACCAGAAGAAGGGTGAGAAGCTCAAAGACTATGTGAAAAGGTTCACGGTGGAAGCCAGGTCCATAGCATCCCTCGACCAGTCGGTCGCTGCAGCAGCATTCCAATCCAACGTCCTCAACTCCAGCCTCCGCTCCTCCCTCGCCAAGAAGCCCCCACAGAACTTCTCTGACCCCCTCCTCCGGAGCGAAAAGTATATTCGGGCTGAAGAAGCTGAGCACCGCCCCAACTTGGAGGGGTCTTCCTCTGGGTCTAAGAGAAAGGGAACAGAAGAGGAAGGGGCTAAGAAGCTCCAGAAGGATAATGGTGGCCAGCGCCGACCTCCTCCCAGATTCGAAAAGTTTACTCCCCTTAACGCCAACATCTTCACAATTCTCATGGAGGTTGAGAAGAAGGGGGTGATACCACCTGCACCTAAAATGAACACCCATGGCAAGAAGAGGGATAAAGAGAAGTGGTACCGCTATCACCGGGACCATGACCACGACACCAATGATTGTCGGGCCCTGAAGAACGAGATAGAAGTTCTCATCCAGAGGGGGCAGCTGACCAGGTTCGTGAGAAAGGACCGAGCCGATCTTCCTCCCCCACCTCGGGGGGCTAACAAGCGTCCTGAACGCGATGAAATGCCTGACTTTGAAGAGGAGCGTGTCCTACACCTCATTCATGGGGGCCCAATGGGGGGCTCCTCCAACTCCTCTCGAAAGGCGTTTATAAGGGAAGTCAATTCAGTTCGCGCCACCCCTCCTCCTAAAGGCCTCGGAGTGCCCGTCACATTCTCAGATGAAGACCTTGAGGGTGTCTGCACCCCCCATTGTGACGCACTTGTCATCAATCTCCATATGGCAAACTTTAAGGTGGAAAGGATCTTAGTGGACAATGGCAGCTCCGTTAACATCCTCTTCCTCGCCGCTTTCAAAGGCCTTAAGCTATCACGAGACAGACTCAAACCCGCCAGCTACACGCTCCATGGGTTCACGGGAGTGCCAGTGACTATTGAAGGGGTGATCACCCTCGACGTAACCGCTGGCAAAACTCCTACTACCCGAACGGAGTCGATGGACTTTATGGTCGTAGATGTTCCCACAGCTTACAATATCATTTTGGGTCGCCCCGGCTTAGTAGCTCTTGAAGCCGTCCCTTCTGCCTATCTCCTCAAGATGAAGTTTTCCACTCGAGCAAGAGTAGGGAAAGTAAAGGGCAATCAGGAAATGGCCCGCAAGTGCTACATGACCTCTACCCTCGGTCTAGTCCTCTCCCTCGAAACCCTAGAAATCCCCCAAGGTGTTGCCTGACCAACGTCCGAGCCGGTGGATGAGTTGGAGGAAGTGCTCTTCTCTGAGCAGGATCCAAGCCGAAAGTTCTTTGTTAGCAAGACCCTCCCATCTGCCTTAGCTCCGACATAGTCCAGTGCATCCGAAGTAACCGAGACCTCTTTGCTTGATCAGCTGTAGACATGCCCGAAATTTTCGAAGAGCTCTTGGTCCACCACCTCAGCGTTGCTCCGGGGTTCAAACCGATCCAACAGAAGAGGCACAAGTTCGCCCCCGAGTGCCAGCTAGCTATAAAAGAGGAGGTGGACAAGCTCTTGAAGACCCGGTTCATACAAGAGGTAAACTTTCCCGAATGGCTGTCGAATGTAGTGATGGTGAAAAAGTCCAATGGGACCTGGAGGATTTGTATCGACTTTACCGACCTCAACAAGGCATGCCCCAAAGACCCTTTCCCTCTTCCAAGCATCGATACTTTGATTGACGCCACTTCGGGCCATGAACTCCT
The DNA here is from genome assembly GCA_017893485.1 of Hemerocallis citrina. Classification (NCBI taxonomy): domain Eukaryota; kingdom Viridiplantae; phylum Streptophyta; class Magnoliopsida; order Asparagales; family Asphodelaceae; genus Hemerocallis; species Hemerocallis citrina. The sequence goes on from CM030360.1 coordinate 179,821,950, forward strand.
CAGCTTCATGGACGCCTTCTCAGGCTACAATCAGATTCATATGTTCCCCCCAGATATCCCGAAGACCTCATTTGTAACCGACCAGGGCCTCTACTGCTACAGGGTTATGCCCTTCGGTTTGAAGAATGCAGGTGCGACATATCAACACCTCGTCAACAAGGTTTTCCAAGCATAGATTGGCCGAAATATGGAGGTATATGTTGACGATATGCTTGTGAAGAGCATCCACGGGGCCGATCATGTGGTCGATCTGCAAGAGGCATTCGACATACTCAGGAAACACAATATGATACTCAATCCGAACAAATGTGTGTTCGGAGTCTCGTCGGGGAAATTCTTAGGCTTTATGGTCAGCCAGAGAGGAATCGAGGCAAACCCCGAGAAGATCAAGGCCATATTGGACATGGCTCCCCCGAAGAATGTCAAAGAGGTTCAAAGGCTAACGGGTCGCCTGGCAGCCATAGGGCGTTTCTTTTCCAAATCAGGAGAGAAGTGCCTCCCCTTCTTCAAGGCTCTCAGGGGGGCTAAAGGTTTCGAGTGGGGTTAGCAGCAACAAGATTCATTCGACCAGCTCAAGGCTTACCTAGTCAATCCTCCTCTCCTCAGCAAACCAATTCCTGGTGAACCCCTCTACCTCTACCTAGCAGCCTCCGAGCAGACCCTCAGCGCCGTCCTCGTGAGGGAAAAAGATAAGACCCAAAAGCCCATCTATTACGTGAGTAAGGTACTTCGGGATGCCGAGCTCCGCTACCCGAGGATAGAGAAGATGGCATATGCCATAGTCATGGCCGCAAGGAAGCTTCGCCTATATTTTCAGTCCCATTCAGTGGTCGTTCTTATCGACCAACCGCTGAAGCAAGTTCTCCATAAGCCAGAGACCTCAGGTTGCCTTATGAAGTGGTCTATCGAGCTGAGCCAGCATGATATAACGTATCATCCTCGGACCGCGATCAAGGTTCAGGCCTTAGCAGAATTCATAGTTGAAAGTACCATCCCCGAGTTCAGCCAAGCAATGAAGGGACCACCTGTCTGGTCGGTTTATGTGGATGGGTCCTCTTGTAACGAGGGAAGCGGAGCCGGGGTCATTCTGGCCGTCCTAGATGATTTCATCCTCCAATACTCCCTCCACATCAACATCAAGGCCTCGAACAATGAAGCAGAATATGAAGCACTCATAGCCGGCCTCGGAATGGCTCGCAATGCAGGGGCGCAGTGCCTCCAGATCTTTAGCGACTCTCAGCTGGTCGTAAACCAGGTCCTAGGCGAATATAAGGCACGAGATGACCGAATGGTTAGGTACCTAGCCAAGGTCAGGAATCTCATGGCCCTATTTGAAGAAGCTCTGATCCAGCGAATCCCCCAAGAAGAGAATTTCCAGGCCGCTGCCCTCTCCAAGCTAGCCTCCTTCTCCCTCCAAGATCTCGAGCAGACCATTTTGATTGAGGTGCTCCTGAAGCCAAGTATAGAAGACGAAACTTCCGATTCTATGGAGTCTCTACCTGTCCTGCTTCAAGGAAATTGGATGAAACCCCTCGTTGAATTCCTAAGAGATGGGCTCCTCCCCGAAGATCTTCAGGAAGCTCTCCGAGTGAGAACCCGAGTAGAGCGATACACACTTATCGAGGGCATCCTTTACAAGCGCTCCTTCACACAAGTAGACGGCAGGCCTTATTTGAGATGCCTCTCCCCGGAACAAGCCGAATACGCCCTGCAAGAACTTCACGAAGGCATCGGCGGGGCACATTCAGGGTCCAGATCCCTAGCCCGCAAAGTGTTGAATTACGGATATTTCTGGACCACTCTCCTACAAGATGCCGAACTGCACGTTCGGCAATGCAGCTCTTGCCAGAAGTACTCCAACGTTCGTCGCCTCCCACAAGCTCCACTCACCTCCCTATCAAGTCCTATCCCATTCGCAATGTGGGGGATGGATTTACTAGGGCCATTCCCACCAGCTCCCGGCTAGTTCAAATTCTTAGTCGTGGCAATCGACTACTTCTCGAAGTGGATAGAGGGCGAGCCCTTGGCAACAATCATCGAGAACAAAGTACTTCAGTTCTTTTGGAAGAACGTAATCTGCCGATTCGGTGTCCCTCGGGTCCTCATAACAGACAACGGAACCCAGTTCACCGGGGCTGCCTTCCGAGCTCTATGTGAAGACCTCGCCATCCAACAACGATTCTCCTCCATTTCCCATCCACAGTTGAATGGCCAAGTGGAGAATGCTAACCGACAGATCCTCTCCGGTATTAAGAAGAGGTTGGATAAATTCTCTAAAGGCTTATGGGTTGATCAGCTCCCCAACGTGCTGTGGAACTACCGCACCACAAAACGGACCCCCACAGGAGAGTCCCCATTCAATCTCACCTATGGGTCCGAAGCTATGATCCCCCTAGAAGTTGGTATACCCTCTCCTCGTCTAATGGCTTATGAAGAAGAACAAAATGCCAGAGAGCTCCGAGCAAATCTAGACTTGATTGATGAGATCCGTGAAAGAGCTGCCATTCGTCAACAAAGCTACCGAAGAAGGATCGAGTTGGCATACAATAAGAGAGTCCGTCCTACCGACCTCAAAGAAGGGGACTTTGTCCTCAGAAAGTTAGCGATCTCTTTTCCTGGTCAAAAGAGTAAACTAGCTCCAAATTGGGAGGGACCCTACAAGATCGCAAAAGTAGTTAGGCCAGGGACATATAGACTAGAATACCTCGAAAGCAGAGAGATCCCCAGGACTTGGAATGCCGACCATCTTTTGAAATACCAAGAGAGAGCCTCTACGCCTCTCTGAGTATTCTGGGATGTCGAACCGTTCCACTCCTTTTACTTGTATTTTTTCCTTTATTTTCTCTCATGTAATAACGGCTCGCAACTTAGAAGCAGCCAACCATTAGTTATCAATAAAGAAAGTTTTTTTTTTCATATTTTACTTGTAAAATTGCTTGCATCTCTCTGCCTTTACTCTTCACCCAAACGACGAGTTCGGAGTCCAACACTTGGTTCGATTCTGCTCTGCAAGCTCGCTCTTAAGCAAGCTAGGAGTGGGTGGGTTGCCATTCGGAATTGCTCCCACAACCGTTAAACAAACTCTAACGACGAGTTTGGAATCCAACACTTGGTTCGATTTCGCTCCGCAAGCTTGCTCTTAAGCGAGTTAGGAGTGGGTCGCCATTCGGAATTGCTCCCACAACCGTTGAACAAACTCTAACGACGAGTTCGAAGTCCAACACTTGGTTCGATTCCGCTCTGCAAGCTCGCTCTTAAGTGAGCTAGGAGTGGGTCGCCATTCGGAATTGCTGTAACGCCCCGAATCCCAAATACACTGAATTCGAGATGTTCTACAGGATCTTTTCGCTTCCTTTAGTACAATTTTACAAGGAAATTTAAACTTTTTACTTTACATCAGAGTTTACATCAATATTACACTTTACATTGCACAGCGGAAGTAAAATTTACAACAATGAAATAAATATACAACAACATTGTATCATCTTTAATCATCTGTTCCTTTTTAATCTTTATCGTGTCATTTACCTGCATATAAGACTATGGGTACGTCAGTTTATTCAACCGACGATCATTATACACGGCCATCCTCTCTATGCCGGAAATAGTATAACTTATTTTCCATATTTGGCAAACACAAACTTGTCACATTTCAAACTAAAGGGACTACCCTATTGATGTCGTGTTGTGAATGTGCACTTAGTCCTTAATGCAGTTATTTATATTATATGACACTAATGCGCACTTGTTCGAATTCTATGCATCCCATACTACATAGGTCCGAGGGCAAGCCCTTAATCGTTCTTCATCTTTGTAAGGTTCAATCCCTCGTCATGACTTAATCTACTACTTAACTACGGTAAGTATCCTAGATGTTTTCTGACCTACGAACACATGTCTAGGCGCCCTGGAGGGAATCCCATCGCTGACATGACTCATCATGCAGACATCCTGTGGTAATTCAGCTCCTACCATAAACATGACACCACCCGTAGTCTTCAAACATCCTACGAGCGTCGCCACCGGGACAGTACTCTGGAGCAGTATCCCCGCCCAGACTCATCATGGGACATCCTGGGATACGCTCTCGCCGCTATCCAATGGCCCTCATACTCAATGTTTTTCTCTTACTTTCATCACGTCTTCACTATGTACTAATCCTTAGGGTTTATTAAAATCATGAACAAAAATCAAAGCTCTAGAGTTAGCCTCTCCACTAAACCGGACTTATTCATTCATTCAAACATGACCAACCTTGGTCTTTCTTTTTAATTTTCATTTCATTTATTTCCAAATGCCGGGGGAGACTTAGCTACTCTTTTGTTTCAATTTCCAATTCACAATTTCCAAAATGAGCATTTCCAACTCATAAATTTCCATGTTGAGTCATCATACTCAAAAGTATTTTTCTTTTCAAATCATGATTTCTAATTCGTTCACATAGTCCATAACTATACATGAATTTCAACTATTCATCATGTAACTCATGAATTATTATTTTCACATTAAAACTCACATCACTAGTATTCAATCAAGATGGATATTCACGCATCATAATTTGTCGCACTATTCTCCAACGAGAATAATTCACATTTCATAGTTGTCACATTATTCTCAAAGGAGAAATACTTTTCATCACTAACGAATATTCACAATTCATAATTTTCATACTATTCTAATTAGGAATAAATCACATCCATCACATAATATCACTTCAATCTTTACTATATTAAACTTCTAATCCTTCATTTCAAGTTCTTTTTGCAAGGTATAATTTTCCCAAAAATACACTTATAAAACCATAGTTCTAATTACGCATTTTATTCTCAAATCACATTTTATTTCATGCGAATAATTCCCAATTTATTTTTATAAAGTCCCATATATTTTTAGAAGAATAACCATATTTTTTCCATAATTTTTTGGCCACCGAAACATTCAAAAAATAATTTTTTCCAATCTTGCCGATGGCAAGATTCGAACCCAGCACCCCAGGAAAAACGCCCAAGGCACAGACCACTAGGCCGGGTGTCACAAGCATTCTAAAGAGGACTGAGAGCATTATATGCTCTCGGTCGCTGTTTTCTTTTATTTTAAAAAACTCATGGAATAAAATGTGTTGCCTAGAGGATTCGAACCGATCACCACAGGGAACCCAACCGCACCCTATGACCACTTGAGCTACTTGCTCAGGTTGTCACTAACATAATTCCAATTTCATTTAACCCATGCTCTCTGTTATTTAGAACATTTCGATGTTCAACTAGTCCCCATTTCATTTGGTTTTCATAAAAATTATTGTACAACTCTAGATTAATTCTTCCTCACATAATTCACATACCAGTATGAGCAAAATAATTTTTGTAACAATTAAAACATATTTTCTTACAACTAATTCAAATTCTACATTATAATACTATATTTCTTCTCTTTTCGAAATTTCTTCGCATTTAGCATTCTAGTCTCTTTATCAATAAATTTTTCACCTTAATTCCCTGTCTTTAACCATTTACCCAACATACAACACATTTTAAAATATTCATGCCCATATTACACAAAAGATCTATTTAACACATGAAATGGTATTATCAATCTACTAACTTTTGTGTGTAATTCTTGATGGTAATAAATGTGTTTTCATCAATCAATCCATGATTCTAAACAATTCCCAATAATAGAACCACATATAAAATTGCATATCCACATTCAATCATTCAATGGGTTATTAAAGTGTACTCTTCTTAATTTCTTTCATGCTTCATTCATTCATATCTAACATGCATTTCTAAGTTAGAAATATGGAGAATCTACCCACCTCAAATGGAGAGACAAACACAATTAGCAACTCCTAGACAAATGTCCTTGCGACGAATTACTCCTCTTCCTAGATGCGCGCACACGAACCTCCAAGTACACCCCAAAACCGAACACTACTAAGCCAACCGAGAGCACTTCTTGATGCCGGCCCCCCTTTCTCCTTGGTGTTGCAAGAACAAGCCCACACACACTCAATCTTTTAACTCACAAGACACTACTAGATAATATAATTGAACTATAGGTTTGGAAGAGAATAGTTTGGCACAAGAAGAACTAGTCAGGGGGGTATTTATACTAAAAGTCAAAGGGAATGGAGGGCTAGGATCAATTGGTTGGTTGTAAGATGAAGGGTCAAGATGAAAGTAGGAGTTGCAATAACTACCCACATCCAAGTAACCACCACACCATGATCACCATTACAAATTTGATTTTCCCTCCAAGATGCAATCCGGCCATGGGAAGAGTGCATTTTGCACGTGTACGTGTAGTGCACGTGCATGCAACTAGGTCCAAAATTGTACATTTTATTTTATAAAAATAAACTCTAGTTTGTATTCTACATTACAAGTTGCATTTTAAAAATAAATTGACTCATGGGCTTTAGTTTATGGGCCAAAATAATTATTTTAAAATAAAATAAATGAATTACATTTTGGGCTTTTTAAAAGAAAGGACTTTTCATCCATTTAAAAGAAGGCTTTTGTATAAAATAATTTGAAAGCACAAATTTAAATATTTATACCCATCACAATGAAAATAATTATAAGATTTAATTCAACAAAATATATTGCACGTGCACACTACGTGCAAAATAAAATAATTTTTCATTAATGAAAAATCAGGGCACTACAACACTCCCTCCTTAGAATAGTTCCGTCCCCGAAACTACAGTCAAGAGTGAGAAACACAAATACAACACTCACAACAAGAACAAAAAGATACAAAGATACAAATCAAGCAAAAAGCTCAGGATAGTCCTTCAACATCCTCTCCTCAGACTCCCAAGTAGCCTCTTCAACCAAATGGTTTCTCCAGACTACCTTAACCATCGGTATCGTCTTATTCCTCAAGACTTTCTCTCGACGATCAACAATCTCGACAGGAGACTCGATGTAATTCAGATCCAATTGCAAATCTTCCGGCACTTCAGGCAAATGATGACTCGGATCTGGAATATAACCTCTCAGCATAGACACATGAAAGACATTGTGCACCTGAGACAACTCTTCCGGTAATTCAAGCCGGTAAGCAGTCTTCCCGATCCTTTTCAATATCTTATACGGGCCTATAAACCTCGGAGCTAATTTTTCGCCTTTGCCAAATCGAACCACACCTTTACTGGGCGATACTTTCAGAAAGACGAAGTCACCAACCTCAAACAACCTGAAACTCAAGGTCCCTTCTCCGGTTGTCTGCATAGCTTTTCTGCCTGCTCTGAGCTTCTACCAACCTTTTCCTGATCAGAACAATCTTCTCAGAGGTTTGCTGCACAAGCTCAGGACCAAACAACTGACACTCCCCAACTTCAAACCAACAAACAGGAGTTCTGCATTTCCTGCCATACAAAGCTTTGTACGGCGCCATCCCGATGCTAGTCTGAAAACTGTTGTTGTAAGCAAATTCTACCAAAGGTAAATGCCTTTTCCAACTGCCTCCAAAGTCTAGTATACAACACCGAAACATGTCCTCAAGAATACGGTTGACTCTCTCGGTCTGCCCATCGGTTTCCGGATGAAAAGCAGTGCTGAAATCTGTCTTGGTACCCAAAGCTGTCTGAAGACTCCTCCAGAAATGCGAAGTAAACAGCGCATCTCGATCAGACACAATAGTTGACGGAACACCATGAAGCCTGACAATCTCGCCAACATACAACTCAGCCAACTTGTCCATCGAAGTAGTGAATTTCATCGCCAAAAAGTGAGCGGACTTGGTTAGTCAGTCGACTATAACCCAAATCGCATCATTGCCTTTAGAACTCTTAGGCAATCCCGTAATGAAATCCATACTGATGTTATCCCACTTCCATTCCGGAATAGGTAACGGCTGTAATAGACCTCCGGGTCTCTGATTTTCGGCTTTGACTTGCTGACAAACCTCACACTTCGCCACAAATTCAGCCACATCCCGCTTCAAACCTGACCACCAGAAATGCTGTTTGATGTCTTTGTACATCTTAGTACTCCCAGGATGTACCGAAAAAAGAGTAGCATGCGCCTCCTGAAGAATACTCTCTTTCAGGTCCGCCTGATTTGGAACACACAGTCTATCTCCGAACCACAGCACTCCATCCCTGATTTGAAATCCGGGCAACCTGTCAGCACCAACCTGCTCCTTCATCTCCAAGATATCAGCATCAACTTCCTGACTTGCAATGATCCTTGCATTCAAAGTAGGCTGAAGCCTCAACTGAGCCAAAGATGCTCCCAATCCTTGCATGACAACTTCAATATCTGCTCGGTCCAATTCCTCAAACAGATGCTTCTGAGTTGTAATCAAACTGGCTAAACTGCTCTTGCGACTAAGTGCATCAGCCACAACATTAGCCTTCCCAGGATGATACTTGATCTCAGGTCGCATATCCTCGAGCACTTCCAACCATCTCCGCTGCCTCAGATTCAGATCCCTCTGCTGATATATATACTTCAAACTCTTGTGGTCCGTGTACATGTTCAATTTCTCACCGTACACGTAGTGTCTCCATTGCTTCAGGGCAAAGATAATCGCGGCCAACTCCAGATCATGAGTCGGATAATTCTTCTCATGCGGTCGTAGTTGCCTAGATCCATAAGCGATTACTCTTCCCTCTTGCATTAAGACACAACCAAGCCCACGATGTGAAGCATCACTATACACATCATACTCAACTCCCGCTCTAGGCAAAGCCAAAATAGGTGCAGTAGTCAGCTTCTCTTTCAACTCCTGAAAGCTCTCCTCACATTGCTCAGTCCACTTGAAGTTCACATTCTTCTTGGTCAGACCAGTAAGCGGCACGGCTATCTGGGCATAACCTTGAATGAATCTCCTGTAGTATCGAGTCATTCCAAGAAAACTTTTGACTTCCTTCACTGTAGTAGGCCTAGCCCAATCTCTCGCTGCCTCTATCTTCTGAGGGTCAGTTGCCACTCCCTCCTTATAAAGGATGTGACCTAGGAATGCCACTTCAGATTTCCAGAAATCACACTTGGATAACTTGGCATACAACTTCTGCTCTTCCAGTTTCTTCAAAACTGCTGCCAGATGCTCGGTGTGCTCCTCCTCTGACTTGGAGTACACGAGAATATCGTCGATAAACACCACGATGAAAGAATCAATGAACGGCCTCAGAACTCTGTTCATCAAATCCATGAAGATTGTGGGTGCATTCGTCACTCCGAATGGCATAACTAAGAATTCGTAATGTCCATGCCGAGTTCTAAATGCAGTTTTGTGCACATCTTCAGCTTTCACTCGAACTTGGTGATATCCTGATCGAATATCTATTTTGGAGAAGACAGCTGCTCCTTGTAGACGATCGAACAAATTATCAATTCGAGGAATAGGATACTTATTCTGAACAGTGACTTTATTCAGCTCCTGGTAATCGATACACATTCTCATCGATCCATCCTTCTTCTTTACCAAAAGCACTAGTGCTCTCCAAGGTGATGCACTAGGTTGAATAAAGCCTTTCTCCAACAGTTCCTCAATCTGCCGTTTCACCTCATCCTGTTCCACTGGAGCCATCCTATACGGTGCCTTAGAAATGGGTGCACTTCCCGGTTGAACAGTGATGCTGAACTCTACATCACGATGCGGGGGTAACCCAGGAAAAGCATCCAAGAACACAGTCGGATAGTCCCGAACCACAGGAATCCCTTGCACTTCTACAGGAGTCTCTTCCTTGCGGATAGTTGCCACCAGCTTAGAACACTTCTGCTTCCCTTGGAAAGTGACTTCAGGTCCACCTGGAGCCTTCACTATTACCGTCTTGGTTTTACACTCGATGCTTGCACTGTACACCGACATCCAATCAATGCCAATGATAACATCGACTCCCAAGATAGTCAGCTCGATCAGATCAATCCCGAAGATTCGGTCCCCAATCACGATCTCACAATCAGCATAATACCAATCAGTGGTTAAAGTTTCCCCTGACGGAGTAGCTACTTCCAAGATCTTGCCTGGAAAAATCTTTGGTTCAACTCCCAACACTTTAGCAAATTTAGGAAACACAAAAGTATGAGAGGATCCAGTATCGAACAACACAACAGCTTTCATTCCATTAAGATAAAGTTCTCCTGTTACATAATACACACTCATTATGTAACAGTTCACTAAACAGTGGGAAAAAGAAATGACAAAAACCTCTAAACATCAGCCCTCGTACCAGTGATGACATGATCAACCTCATCAGCATCAGCTTCCGTCAAGGCAAATACTCGTCCTGGTTGGTACGGTCTCTTCCCAGTCTACTGCGTTGGTGCATTGCTATTACCACTCCGTGGCTTGAGACATTGAGATTTGTAATGCCCCGTTTCACCACAGTTGTAGCAAGTTACAGCAGGAGGTCTCACCACATTGTTCCTAGGTCCTCCAGCCACACTAATAGCGTTCGCCCCTGTCGGTTTGAACCTTTGTGCAGATGGTTGCCCCTTGAAACTCCCAGAATGTGCAGGCCTCTTTCCAGACTGCCAGTTGTTCCTCCGATTCTGAACAACATGGAACTGCTCCATATCTGCTTCCGTCGCTGCTGCTCTCTTAACCAACTTGTCAAATCTTCTGATACCAAGAGGTATCATCCGGGACCTCAAGCTTGGCCTCAATCCATGCTCGAACTTTCGAGCCTTCTTAGCCTCATCCATCACTAATTCTGGAGCATACCTAGAGAGCTAAGTAAACTTGGTCTCGTACTCTCTCACCGTCATGCTGCCTTGCTGTAGTGATAGAAATTCCATAGCCTTCTTCTCTTGAACATCGGAGGGAAAATAGTGACTGCAGAATTCTCCCAGAAATTCCTCCCAGCCAACCACTATGCCTCCCATTGTCCTCTTCATTGACTGCCACCAAACAGCCGCATCCTTCTCAAATTGTAGAGTCGCCAACTTGACCTTACTGCCTTCGGGGGTCTCCAACACTTCAAAGATTGTCTCCACTTGACGAATCCAGTTGTCAGCCGCATCAAGGTCTGACTTCCCTTCGACTACAGGTGGTTTCATTCGCTTGAACGATTCCACCAGTTTAATCGCTTCGGGCACCGGATTCGCAGGTCCCCTTCCTTGGTTCTGATTCATAGCCACGGCATTGAGCGTCTGATAGACCCTCGCATGTTCCGTTTCCAGATCCAGACCTTCCCCGTTTCTAGCTCCTCTTCTAGACATATTCTGATGCAAAAGATCCATTAAATTCGAAGTATAAGACAAGAATTTTAAATCAACTCGCATTTTATTAAATTCCAAACTTTATACATTCGAATTGAAAAACATTTTTGACATCAGAATGAAAGATAGTAGAAGCTACAACAGTCTAACTCCTACGGTTTCTCTTCGCTTCTCGAAGTTCTCCCCGTAGTTCATCAACTTCATCCTTCAGCACATCAGTCATATTCTTCCTCTTCTTGAGTTCCCATATACGATGACTGAGAACAGAATAGTCATCCTCGGAATCTTCCTGTCCAGGATGGTACTCTTCCTCGATGATATGCCAGTCGTCGTTTCCAGCAGGGTAGAAGTGATCAGCCATCTTAGAAATAGAGAGGAAGAAGCATAAGTCATAGAGCAACACAAATGTAAGTCACTTACATTTAAATATCTAGACTCAAACACACACTCTAATGTCCACTTCTAGGGTGTCGTTCCTTATAAATTTGTACAAGTGTGAAAGCATGGCTATGATACCACTCTGTAACGCCCCGAATCCCATATACACAGAATTCGAGATGTTCTACAGGATCTTTTCGCTTCCTTTAGTACAATTTTACAAGGAAATTTAAACTTTTTACTTTACATCAGAGTTTACATAAATATTACACTTTACATTGCACAGCGGAAGTAAAATTTACAACAATGAAATAAATATACAAAAACATTGTATCATCTTTAATCATCTGTTCCTCTTTAATCTTTATCGTGTCATTTACCTGCATATAAGACTGTGGGTACGTCAGTTTATTCAACCGACGATCATTATACACGGCCATCCTCTCTATGCCGGAAATAGTATAACTTATTTTCCATATTTAGCAAACACAAACTTGTCACATTTCAAACTAAAGGGACTACCCTATTGATGTCGTGTTGTGAATGTGCACTTAGTCCTTAATGCAGTTATTTATATTATATGACACTAATGCGCACTTGTTCGAATTCTATGCATCCCATACTACATAGGTCCGAGGGTAAGCCCTTAATCGTTCTTCATCTTTGTAGGGTTCAATCCCTCGTCATGACTTAATCTACTACTGTAACTACGGTAAGTATCCTAGATGTTTTCTGACCTACGAACACATGTCTAGGCGCCCTGGAAGGAATCCCATCGCTGACATGACTCATCATGCAGACATCCTGTGGTAATTCAGCTCCTACCATAGACATGACACCACCCGTAGTCTTCAAACATCCCACGAGCGTCGCCACCGGGACGGTACTCTGGAGCTGTATCCTCGCCCAGACTCATCATGGGACATCCTAGGATACGCTCTCGCCGCTATCCAATAGCCCTCATACTCAATATTTTTCTATTACTTTCATCACGTCTTCACTATGTACTAATCCTTAGGGTTTATTAAAATCATGAACAAAAATCAAAGCTCTAGAGTTAGCCTCTCCACTAAACTGGACTTATTCATTCATTCAAACATGATCAACCTTAGTCTTTCTTTTTAATTTTCATTACATTTATTTCCAAATGCCTGGGGAGACTTAGCTACTCTTTTGTTTCAATTTCCAATTCACAATTTCCAAAATAAGCATTTCCAACTCATAAATTTTCATGTTAAGTCATCATACTCAAAAGTATTTTTCTTTTCAAATCATGATTTCTAATTCGTTCACATAGTCCATAACTATACATGAATTTCAACTATTCATCATGTAACTCATGAATTATTATTTTCACATTAAAACTCACATCACTAGTATTCAATCAAGATGGATATTCACGCATCATAATTTCTCGCACTATTCTCCAACGAGAATAATTCACATTTCATAGTTGTCACATTATTCTCAAATGAGAAATACTTTTCATCACTAACGAATATTCACAATTCATAATTTTCATACTATTCTCAATTAGGAATAAATCACATCCATCACATAATATCACTTCAATCTTTACTATATTAATCTTCTAATCCTTCATTTCAAGTTCTTTTTGCAAGGTATAATTTTCCCAAAAATACACTTATAAAACCATAGTTCTAATTACACATTTTATTCTCAAAACACATTTTATTTCATGCGAATAATCCCCAATTTATTTTTATAAAGTCTCATATATTTTTAGAAGAATAACCATATTTTTTCCATAATTTTTTGGCCACCGAAACATTCAAAAAATAATTTTTTCCAATCTTGTCGATGGCAAGATTCGAACCCAGCACCCCAGGAAAAACGCCCAAGGCACAGACCACTAGGCCGGGTGTCACAAGCATTCTAAAGAGGATTGAGAGCATTATATGCTCGGTCGCTGCTTTCTTTTATTTTAAAAAAATCATGGAAGAAAATGTGTTGCCCAGAGGATTCGAACCGATCACCACTGGGAACCCAACCGCACCCTATGACCACTTGAGCTACGTGCTCAGCTTGTCACTAATATAATTCCAATTTCATTTAACCCATGCTCTCTGTTATTTAGAACATTTCGATGTTCAACTAGTCCCCATTTCATTTGGTTTTCATAAAAATTATTGTACAACTCCAGATTAATTCTTCCTCACATAATTCACATACCAGCATGAGCAAAATAATTTTTGTAACAATTAAAATATATTTTCATACAACTAATTCAAATTCTACATTATAATACTACATTTCTTCTCTTTTCGACATTTCTTCGCATTTAGCATTCTAGTCTCTTTATCAATAAATTTTTCACCTTAATTCCCTGTCTTTAACCATTTACCCAACATACAACACATTTTAAAATATTCATGCCCATATTACACAAAAGATCTATTTAACACATGAAATGGTATTATCAATCTACTAACTTTTGTGTGTAATTCTTGATGGTAATAAATGTGTTTTCATCAATCAATCCATGATTCTAAACAATTCCCAATAATAGAACCACATATAAAATTGCATATCCACATTCAATCATTCAATGGGTTATTAAAGTGTACTCTTCTTAATTTCTTTCATGCTTCATTCATTCATATCTAACATGCATTTCTAAGTTAGAAATATGGAGAATCTACCCACCTCAAATGGAGAGACAAACACAATTAGCAACTCCTAGACAAATGTCCTTGCGACGAATTGCTCCTCCTCCTAGATGCGCGCACACAAACCTCCAAGCACACCCCAAAACCGAACACTACTAAGCCAACCGAGAGCACTTCTTGATGCCGGCCCCCCTTTCTCCTTGGTGTTGCAAGAACAAGCCCACACACACTCAATCTTTTAACTCACAAGACACTACTAGATAATATAATTGAAATATAGGTTTGGAAGAGAATAGTTTGGCACAAGAAGAACTAGCCAGGGGGGTATTTATACTAAAAGTCAAAGGGAATGGAGGGCTAGGATCAATTGGTTGGTTGTAAGATGGAGGGTCAAGATGAAAGTAGGAGTTGCAATAACTACCCACATCCAAGTAACCACCACACCATGATCACCATTACAAATTTGATTTTCCCTCCAAGATGCAATCCGGCCATGGGAAGAGTGCATTTTGCACGTGTACGTGTAGTGCACGTGCATGCAACTAGGTCCAAAATTGTACATTTTATTTTATAAAAATAAACTCTAGTTTGTATTCTACATTACAAGTTGCATTTTAAAAATAAATTGACTCATGGGCTTTAGTTTATGGGCCAAAATAATTATTTTAAAATAAAATAAATGAATTACATTTTGAGCTTTTTAAAAGAAAAGGCTTTTTAAAAGAAAGGACTTTTCATCCATTTAAAAGAAGGATTTTGTATAAAATAATTTGAAAGCACAAATTTAAATATTTATACCCATCACAATGAAAATAATTATAAGATTTAATTCAACAAAAAATATTGCACGTGCACACTACGTGCAAAATAAAATAATTTTTCATTAATGAAAAATCAGGGCACTACAATTGCTTCCACAACCGTTGAACAAACTCTAACGACGAGTTCAGAGTCCAACACTTGGTTCGATTCTGCTCTGCAAGCTCGCTCTTAAGCGAGCTAGGAGTGGGTCGCCATTCGGAATTGCTCCCACAATCGTTGAACAAACTCTAACGACGAGTTCGGAGTCCAACACTTCGTTCGATTCTGCTCTGCAAGCTCGCTCTTAAGGGAGATAGGAGTGGGTCGCCATTCAGAATTGCTCCGACAACTGTTGAACAAACTCTAACGACGAGTTCGGAGTCCAACACTTGGCTCGATTTCGCTTCAAATCACTCGCTCATAAGCGGGTAAGAAGTGGTTCGCCATTCGGAATTGCTCCTACATCTCATTAACCTTTCTTAAATGACGAGTTCGGAGTCCAACACTTGGCTCGATTCTGCTTCAAATTACTCGCTCATAAGCGGGTAAGAAGTGGTTTGCCAATCGGAATTGCTTCCACAACCGTTGAATCCCTCTAACGACGAGTTCGGAGTCCAACACTTGGCTCGATTCCGCTTCAAATAACTTGCTCGTAAGCAAGTTAGAAGTGGTTCGTCATTCGGAACTGCTCCCACAACCGTTGATCCTTTCACTTAAACAGCGAGTTCGGGGCACAACTCTCTCCTAGAGTTCCTCCTCACGCTCATCTCCCAAATGGCTCTCTCCTAGAGTCAAGCTTTTCGCTCTGCTCATCTCCAAGGCGGACCTCCCCTCAACGAGTTCGGAGCTCACAACTCTCTCCTAGAGTTGCTCCTCACGCTCGTCTCCCAAATGGCTCTCTCTTAGAGTCAAGCGCTTCGCTCCGCTCATCTCCAAAGCGGAACTCTTCTCAACGAGTTCGGAGCACAACTCTCTCCTAGAGTTCCTCCTCACACTCGTCTCCCAAATGGCTCTCTCCTAGAGTCAAGCTTTTCGCTCCGCTCATCTCCAAGGCGGACCTCCCCTCAACGAGTTCGGAGCTCACAACTCTCTCCTAGAGTTGCTCCTCAAACTCGTCTCCCAAATGACTCCCCACGTCCCTCGGAACCAAAATCCGAGCAATAGGCAATCCGACCTCAACAACCAAGAGGATAGCTCGGATTCCGAGCAAGTGCCAATCCGAGCTGCGAATTGGAGAAAAACGACTTTTCCCTCAAAATTCACGTAAGATTTCGATCAGATGGCTCAAATCATGCCAGCGCCACTACACGACAATAGTGTTTTCTTGGGAACTGAGCCAGCATCGAGATCTGTGCCATCATCCAATGGCTACGATCGCCCCACGTCCCTCGGAACCAAAATCCGAGCGATAGGTGATCCGACCTCCACAACAAAGAGGATAGCTCGGAAATCCAAGCCGAGCCACTCGCGCGAGGGAAAAACCGAGCCACTTCGCTCGGATTCCGAGCAAGTGCCAATCCGACCCTCGAAAGTGAAGAAAAACCCTGCCGAGCGTCTCCAATCGTTGGATCATTGCGAAAATCGCGCCTGAGATGATGGACGATCCAGATTACGCCATGTCCACTAAACAACAAGATAGCATTTTCTTGGGAACCGAGCCTACCTCGAGATCCGCGCCGATATCCAACGGTTCAGATAGAGCTCGCGACTCTCTCCTAGAGTTCCTCCTCACACTTGTCTCACAAATGGCTCTCTCCTAGAGCCGAACCCTTCACTCCGCTCGCCTCCAAAGCAGGCCCCTTCTAAGCAAGATCGGAGCTCAAAATTCTCCTATAGAGTTGCTCCTTGCACTCACCTCAAAGAATGGGTCTTCCCATGGCTCTTACAAGGATCTTCATAGCACATCTTCTCTGCCCCTAGGAATGGAGCCCCTCTTCAAAAATCCCCAAGACCAAAACACTCCTCAACTTCATGAAGACAAGGATGTTCCGGGGCTATTTTGACCATGAAGGAGGGTGAATCTTCATCCCACTCCTAAAAAGAAGCTGTAGATCTTCGAGTTAGCTTCGAAACGAGGGGTCGCACACCCCGATCGGACCTCCGTAGCACCGGGAAAGTGGATCGCAATACAGCTGCGCCTAATGACTAGCAACTCGAGCCGACCCACTCATGTAAGATGCTCGGATTCCAAGCAAGTGCCAATCCGAGCTCCACACTTGAAGAAAAACGATACCGAACAACTCCAACTATTGGATCTTTACAAAAATTGCGCAAAAGGTGATGAACGGCTCAGATCGCGCCACGTCTCCACAAAACGACAAGATAACATTTTCTCGAAATTTGAGCCTTTTGTCTCGTGATTCGCGCCACAATCGTGATCAACCGTCCAGATCAAGCCACGGAGCTCAGATCTACAATCTGAGCTACAAAATGGCAAAAATTCTACCTCAAAATTCGTGCTCAGATTCGCCGAACAAACAAGCAAAAAAAAAAGGAGCACAAGGGTCGGGTTCGGACCTGATAAGGGATCCAAACCCGAACACACGTACCCTTGTTCTCCTCTTCAGCACCTTCCCGCCAAAACAGCACAGAAGAAAAACAAAACCCAAGCTCATCTTCAAGCTTCGTTGAACCCCCAACTCCATGCCGAGCACCAACCACGCCATCAACCGCTGTGACGAGCATTTCCAAGCTCCGCCATGGCCTCTCCAAGCTCCAGACCTCGCCGACCTCCATCACCTCAGTCATCGCCGAGCTCCCCATCCCGAGCTCGAACCCATCACCATAGCTCCGACGAACTCCATCGACTCCTCGCCATGCCGAAGCTACAACTGCCTCGCCCACTGTCTCCGAGCTCCTCTCGGCACACCTTCCTCATTGAGCTCCTTCCGCGACCAACCCATCGTTGCCACGAGCTCCGAGCTCTCCACGAGACGAGCTCCGAGCTCCGAGCTCCACCAACGAGCTCTGAGCTCTCCATGAGCGAGCTCAGAGAGACGAGCTCCGAGCTCTCCATGAGCGAGCTCCAAGCTCTCCACCAACGAGCTTCACCATGGCCAACGACGCCATCATCGGCCACCCCCTCGCCATATCGAGCTCCTCTCCTTTGAGCTCCACAGTGCCGAGCTCGTCTCCCTCAACCGAGCTGCACTCAGTCACCAAGCTCGCCTCCTCGTTCGCAAGCTCTCCCTGTCGCTGAGACCCTCTCTCTCTCGCCGAGGTTCTTCGTCATCAAGCTCGGAGTACTCACCGAGCTCCGACTCTTAGACGAAGCCTCGACGAACTCCGAACGCCTCGCCAGGTTCCACCGCCGCTGCTCCCGTCGAGCTTCGTCTCCCACGAAGGCGACGTCGAAGGGGTGATGACGAGCAACGAAGAAGAAGAAGGGAAAAAGAAGGAAGCAGAGGAGAAAGAAGGAAGCAGAAAAAAAAATGTTTTATGTGCCACGTGGCGTGCCATGTGGCCTCACCTCCGAGGTCGGATGCCGAGCTGCACGAAAACTGGGCGAAGTTGCTCGGATTCCGAGCAAGTGCCAATTCGAGCTCAAAATTGGAGAAAAATGCTGCCGACCTATATGCTCCGTCCGATCTTCTCAAAAATTGCGTCACGACACGATCGACGCTCAGAAACGCGCCACTTGTCTAGAACGTGATTTGTCTCGCGATGCGCGCACATCTGATCATGATCGACGCTCAGAAACGTGCCACGTGTCCAGAACGCGATCTGTCTCGCGATGCGTGCACATCTGATCATGATCGACACTCAGAAATGCGCCACGTGTCTAGGTAATATTTAATTAATTAATTAATTAATTTAATTGTTTTAATTATTTAAAAAATCCGAAAAAATATTTAAAAAATCGAAAAAAAATTAATTAAAAATTCTAAAAATAATTATTAATTCAGAAAATTTATTTTTAAATTCTGAAAAATAATTATTAAATTAGAATAATTAATTAATATTTTCGATAATTAATTATTTAATTCGGAAAATGAATAAAAAATTCAAAAAAATGAGAAAAAATTCAGAAAAATCTAGAAAAATCACCAAAAGTCCAGAAAATTCTAAGGATGTTTTTGGGCATTTTAAAAGGCTAGAATAACACCGTTACACCCCGAGCAAGATTCCAAACTCCCTTAAGAACACCGATAAAATCCCGTACGCCATTAGAACAACAAAACTACTCTTCGAAGACTGTAAAACTCAGTCTCCAGGAGTGGGGGGCTCATGATATGGCTAAAAATAGGATTAAATCGGGACCGTTCATATCGGGCAAGAATCTTAAAGCTCAGGGTTAAAACGGTAATTTCACCTACTAACGGGTCTGAAATGGGAACTGGGTCTTCCTTCAAGACCCAATAACCCGCGAACGGATCCACCTCAACTGGGTATGGGTCCCAACCCGAAATGAATCCAGTCCAGCAGGATAGAATTAGGATTTCTGATTAATACTAATCAACGGCCCTGATTCACATCTATCCTTTCACGGGGGATTAGGGAATACATTCCTTATCTGATCACAGGGATTACATTGCTAATGGGTACATCCTGGGATTACATTCCTTATCTGATCACAGGAATTACATTGCTAATGGGTACATTGCTAAATCTATCCTTTCTCGGGGTACAGGGACTTCAAAGGCCAATGAAGTTCAGATTTGAAAAGGCGTGGCTAGAAATCCAGGGATTTCACCACATGATGATGGAAAACTGGGTGCTTCCAACTACTGGATCAGACGCTGCGACCCGATGGTGTGAAAAAATCCACAGATTGCGAAAGAGGCTGCGTAGATGGAATCGATCTAGATTCTCGACTATCTAGCGTACAAAAAATTCCTTTTTGGAAGGAATTGATGAGCTAGAGAGATTGGAAGAAACAAGAGTCCTGTCACAAGATGAAATAAACAGGCTACTAAAGCTCCGAGGAAATATTGCCAATCTTTATAAGCTGGAGGAGATCAAATGGCAACAAAGGTCGAGGATTTCGTGGCTCAAAGAGGGAGATGCGAATACGGCCTTTTTCCACCGAGTGGCAAGCACAAGACATAGATCCAATCTAGTCCTGTCAATACAAACAGAAATGGGAACGTCCCAAGACGAAAATGTGATTTCCAAAACCTTTCACAATTACTACAAGGGCCTCTTTGGGAAGAAAAATAACTTCAGGATCCCACTTAGGGACGATTTCTAGCAGGGCTGCCAGAACGAGTCAGCTCATTCGATGTCCACATTGATGGAACTGCGATGATTCCCAGGACCACGGATTGGTGTGCGTATCGACCACGGATTGGTGTCCAAGTCCGTCTAGGTTGTGAACTATTTATATATTCCATAGGGAACTGATAATATGATCTTCTGTATGTCTCCTCACACCATATTATCAACCTTATAGAATATCAGATACTTGCATTAATATTATAATAAACACAATATGCAAACATATGCCCATATGATTCTCATTCAAAAAAAATAAGGAAATAAAGTTAATACAAAAGTGATGCTTTCAGTATATAACCCTAACAATCTCCCACTTATACTCAAAGCATTGCTTTTCAGTATACTGTTACAAATCTCCCACTTATACTTAAAGACATGCTGCTACGCATCTGACTCCCATTCCCTCAACATGACTATCAAAAGCCTTAGCTGGTAAGCTCTTAGTGAAGGGATCAGCTAGGTTGTCTGCTGATGCTATCTTGATCACAGCTACTTTTCCTTTCTTTACGAAATCTCGTATCAGGTGGTACACATTGGAAGCACCTTTTTCAAAAACGGAAGTGGAAAAGGCCATCACTCAAATAGGAGTAGACAAGTCGCCTGGACCAGACGGCTTCCCAATAATGTTTTTCCAAGTTTTTTGGGAAGAAATAAAAGGGGACATTATGGTACTGATGGATGAATACTTCCACAACAACCTCAGATTGGGCATGTTCAACTTTGCGGAAGTAGTTCTGATACCTAAACAGGTGGAGTCTACACGGGTACGGGATTTTAGATCGATTAGCCTCATAAATTGCTCGGTTAAGATCATCACAAAGGTCCTGGCCATCTGCCTAGGAAGCATAATGGACAGTTTAATTAGCAACACTCATACTGGTTTCATCAAGGACAGATGTATCCTGGATTGTGTGGCCACTGCAGAACAAGTTATCCACCACTGCCATACGGGCCATTCTAAGAATTTCCTCCTTAAACTGAACTTTGAGAAAGCATTTGACTCAATCGACTGGGACTGCTTGCTGGAAGCTCTCAGAGGGAGAGGCTTCGGGGTTAAATGGATTAGGTGGATCAAACAATGTTTATACACTAGTAAAACAGCTATCTCGGTTAATGGGCCGCCGGGTCTACCATTTTCTTGCAAGAAGGGACTCCGGCAGGGGGATCCGTTGTCACCTCTTCTATTCACTATCATAGCGGATGTTCTGAGGGGCATGCTAGATAACTGTCGGAGAAAAGGTTGGATAAAGCCTATGGCTAGCAGCACCTCTAACCAAGGGTGCACAATTCTTCAGTATGCTAATGACACCCTACTATTTGGTAATGGAAACAGGTTAGAAACAGTTTACTTTAAAGAGGCCCTCTATTGTTTTGAAGACTGGTCAGGTCTCAGGATTAATTTCCCCAAGAGTGCTTTGATTCTAATTGCACTTTCCGATGTAGAAGCACAGGACCATGCTACCATACTAAACTGTATGACAGACGAGTTTCCAATCAAATATTTAGGGCTCCCGCTCAGACCAGGGAAGCTTACTAAGATGGACTGGCTACCTATCATAGACATGGTGGAGGACAGATTGTCTGGATGGTAAGGAAAATCGCTTTCCCTCGGGGGCAGAGTGGTACTTATCAACTCGGTGTTGTCTAATCTGCCCATTTACTACATGTCATTTTTTGAGCTGCCTAAATGGGTAATCCAAAGGATTGAACGAATCCGAAAGTGATTTCTCTAGAAAGGGGCGGACTCGAATAGGGGGATACCACCTGATCAAGTGGGGTATTGCATGCATGAAGAAGAAATATGGAGGGCTAGGCATCATCGACTTAAGAGATATGAACCTTGCTCTGATGGGAAAATGGTGGTGGAAGTTCTTCCACCACAGCGGAGAAGGATGGCAGGACTTCATTCAACCATACCTTCGGGGGAAAGGTACGAGAAGTTTAGGCTTCCGGGTAGGGTCTAGAGTTTCTCGCTTCTAGAAAGGGATTACCAAAGCAAGCGAGCCTTTCAAATCAGCAGTTACATCGACTATTGGTAATGGACGGTCCACCAGATTCTGGTGGGACAAATGGTGTGGTGCCCATACCCTTAAGGAGACTTTCCCAAATTTATATGAGAAAATGACTCGTCCGAATGTATCTGTGACCGAGACATGGAAGAGGGGCAATTGGAAACCGTCATTTCGAGGACCTCTTAGCCCAGGGTTACATCAGCAACTGAATGAACTACAAACACACATTACACGGAATGGGGCGATGTATGCTCAAGGCCCAGATCAGATGCGCTGGGGACTAGAGACCAAAGGAGCTTGAACTGTTAGGTCTCTGTATCATCGCATTCAATATCGAGGATGTAGACCCAGCTGAGCACAGGTGTTATGGAAAGCCAAAACACCCCTTAAAGTTAGGGTCTTCCTCTAGTTAGTGCTCAATAATGCAATCTTCACCAGAGAGAACCTTGCCAAAAGACAAACCCAGATAGCGACCAACTGTGGATTTTGTAACATACATACGGAGAATCTGAATCACCTTTTCATTCACTGCCAAAGGAGTAAGACAACTATGGTAGAGGTATTACGGGCCTTAGGGACATGTGACTACCCCAGCGAATACGAGAATTTGTGGGTTGGCCCCAAATTTGCCTCGGTTTGCCACGAAATGATGATGCTTGGTACATAGCCATTGCGGTAACTACTTAGGTATTATGGCTAGACAGAAATAATTTTTATTTTCGTGCTTCATGTAATAGTATTTATGGTAACCTTACTCATATCATGTATCTTATTTTCTTTTAGGCCACAGCTGCTGTCACAGGAGCTAGATGGAGGATTTCCAGAGTCTTCCAGGTGGAGGAATTTGATGATGTGGAGGTCGAGTTTGGACCGACACTGGACTGAGGGGTAGGCGCCCTTCATACTCACATGGAACATGATACAATTGGACATCCACAGTCCGCGCGCTACCTCTATTTTGTATTTTGTTTCGATCTATTGTACCTTTGGTTGTACTTTTGTATGTGTGGTTAGACCCACTCTCCAGGGTATTGTTGGGGGGTTATGTTTTATTTTCTGCACTTTACTTTTGTATTTTCCCCGGTACACTGGGGTTGTTTTATTAATTTCTTATTAATGAAACAGGGTGACGTTATTCCACCTTTAACCTAAAAAAAAAATGAATCCCTAGAAATAAACTCCAAAAGAAGCTCCTAGTAGCAAAAACTCCTTCAAAAGCTCCAAGAGAAACTCCACTTCGCCTCCTCGAAATCCGCGCACCAAAAACCCAAGCTCCATTTCGGTCAGGTACAGGAACAACATCTTCTCATCTTCATTACATATATGTATATACATGTATATATCTACATTTGTATATATATATATTTATATAGGCATGCTTATATATATATATATATATATATGTATAAAGGTGAGTAGGTGGAGGAACTACAGTGGGGAATTGGCTGGATGATTTCAGCAGAGAAAGAAGATGAAGGAGGGGTTGGTTTCGGATTAGGCAGAGGAGAAAAGAGGAAGGGAATGAGAGTGAAGGAACTGTTTAGGGGTATTAGTAGGATTTTTTGAGTGGTTATTATAACTACTTTCCCACTAATTCTACTAACTCCACTCATGCAAATTCAAAAACACTCTTACCTCCAAGCCAAAAACAGCCGACCACCTCTCATGTGTATAAACATGTACACGTGCATCGCACTTGCACACACTTCATTCATACATACATATATATATATATATATATATATATATATATATATATATATATATATAATTTAAAGTATAGGTTTATAATATATAGGAAATGTTTAAATAAAATTAGTGTAGTTTAATTATACATTAGATTCATCATGAACAAAATAAAATAAACACACAAACTTCCGAAATTTCATTTTGAAAATAATATGCGTATTTTTAGTTTAATTATAAATTAGATTCATCATGAACAAAATAAAATAAACACAAACTTCCAAAATTTCATTTTGAAAATAATACGCCTAAATACGTGCACCGCAAACACGTGCGTCACACGTAAAATATCAAAATACAAAATTCGACTTTATCAGCGAAAAAAATGTTCATGAATAATTGAAATAAAATATACGAAAAATATATTTCATTAGTTTTTCTATATATTACACAACGTAATCAATACGTACATAGAAAACACGTGCACTACACGTATAATAATATTTTGATTAAAATAAGAGAAAAGTGAATTTCTATTTATAAAACGAATTCGAACACGTCATTAAATAAATAGTTGAATTACATAGAAAATATCACACGTAGCGGTGGAAAAATACGTAATCGTTACGTGCATCAATAACCCGTATAAAGCACGTAAAAATACAGAGATTGAAATTTAATATTTGAGTCGACTCAAATAGAATTTTGAGAATACATAAATGCATAAATAGTTGGAATCCAAAATACGTAATGAAACACGTTACAAATATTACCAGTAACGGTACAAAGTACACGTGCGTAACACATGAGGGGCAAAATTGTCATTTTCAATTTTGCAGGGTGTTACAAATTTGGATTTGTGATCAAATAGGAAGTTGTAGAAGACTTGTCCAGCTTTCCATAGAATCCAGATTTGTGTAATTCCGATAAGTAAGTCGGTTTTTATGCTATCGGTAAGGTGCAGCCTTTGTACAGGGAGTACACAGGCTGATGATTGTTAGGCTTATTAGAGCAACTAGATGGATGAATCTGATGCAGTGGTCAACTGAAAATTTGTAGCCTAGATTCATATATTCCCATAATGGGCAAGAACACCCAATTTCGAGTTATACTTTGAGAGTTATGACCCTTTTAAATTCTGGGTAGAATCGACTTAGAAATAAAATTCTAGTTCTTGACTAAGTATTTTTGGAGTACAATTTCTCCTCTTGTGATTAAGGTTTAATGGAATTACTATTAGGGATAATTGGTGGTATTACTTGTCTTAATGTTGTTAAGCCCCAGTTGAGGACAAGTGTGACTTAAGTTAGTCATTAGGGTAGAGTGATACACTACGATTATCAACCCTAGGCAAATTAGAACTTCCGCCTAGACGTTGGATGTCCGATTGGTGCCACCAAAACCATGTCAATAGGGGAAGTGGCGAGCAGGGAAATGTGTCGCCGGGACCACGGGTCGATAGGCGGATTTTAGGGTTGGAGTAACCCTATATTACTTACTTGATTTAATAATTAAAATAAGTTTTGGACAAGAATAATCTGTTAGATTTCGGTAACTTGCACTAGTAATAGCATACCACAGTTGAGTGTTGTACTTTTCTTGTTGTAGGGATACGGATTGTGTTCTCAGGTATTGAGATCATGAATCTCGTATCTCGATTTGTTAATTCCTGAACAGTCGGGGTAAAGAACGGGAGAGACTCCTGTCGGATAGAGGGATTTAATCCTCGAGGCCGTAATGTTCTTATGTGCGTGGACAGGAACAGACCATGGGGCTGCTGTCTTGTGGATCTTTGACATCACGGGTGCATGGGTTTGTACCTGTAAGTTCGTCGCAGCTTTTTGAGTGTGGTCCGGGCACGGGCACCACATGGCAAACACGATCACCACTATAGTGACTGCAGTAACTGGCAGGACCGAAAAACTGCAACCTCCTCAGACACAATAAATCTATTAGGAACATTACAAGTGCAAGAGCAGGATGCATGGCGAGGGTTCGAAACCCTAAGATTGGACACAGTCGGCTAGATTTGGGGCGTATGTAGTATGGGATGCATGCATTTTCAAAGTCTTGCTTGCATTAGAATAAGGCATGTGACTGATACATTTTAGATGTTAAATCATGGCATACAACAACACTACAACCCGAATCAATTAATCCCGTGTTTCACATCACTTTTCTCTTTTGTATAAATTTATGATTTTTGGTTGCTAGTTTGGAGATCACTGCTATTATCAGCGTTGTTTCAGTATATGTACTGATGTTCCCCACCTTGTAAGTATCGGGAGCCGATCCACAGTTAAAGCAGAGCTCGAGTTAGTCCAAGCATCCAAGTGACATATTCAAGTGTTATTGTAAATTTGTAAATCTTGTAAAAATCTATTGGACATTGTAACACTTGTAATAGTAACTATTACATGGAATAAAAGTTTTAATTTTTCTGTATTTTTTCTGTGATTGTGACTATTTGAAGTTCAATTCCTGGATTGTGTCTCAAATTTCCGGTATAGGGATTTGGGGCACTACAGTTCCTACCTTTCCAAAATGTCTAATTTTGTTAGATTCCGATTAGCGTAGCATCAGTTGTGAATTTTACAAGTTTCCAGCATGTAGTTTTGTTTTGCTGAGTTTTTGTTTGGAATGTTGGGGAGTTTTCTAACCCCTTTTTGACTGAATTTGAGAAAGTTGTTGTAATATCCCGGACGGATATTATATTGGATAAATTATTATTTTTAAATGGGAATTTCTTGGTTTCACTCATAAAAAGTTACCTGGAGATATATACTAGTAAATATATACAGGAATTGTACAAGTTTTGTGCACTTGTACAAAATCCTGAAAAATGCATTTTTGAGAAATATCTGGAAAATCCCCAGCAGAAACTGAAAATTATTATTTTATTATTATTTTACTTTTATTTCCAGAATTGAAATAATTTTGGTGGATATCACCTAATTTTGTTAATAAACATTATCTGTGTGTATATACCAGTCTGTATACATCTGTATTGTATCAAATTGGTTCTGAAATCTTCTGGGCTGATAATAAAATTTATTTTATTATTATTTTTGGAATTAAATTATTTTTGTACGGATTGAGCGGTTTTACAAACGGAAATTATCGGTATATAGATATATACATACGTAAGCATATTGTACCGATTTCGTACGTTTGTACAAATCATGTAGTATGTGTTTTGGACAAAAATGTCTTATTTTTGTCATGATTAATCAATTTTGGATGGTTAGGATTTGTTTGGAGGCTTAAACCTAGGGTTAAGATTAATTAGGGATACATGAGGGTATTAATAAATGTTTCTACTAGAACCCTCCCCTCCACCTCACCCCTCCACCTCCTTACTATTCTTGGCCAGCCAAAATTACCCCAAGGGGTTTTGTGCAATTGTGTAGGTGTATTATGCATTCTCCACCCTCATTTCATCCTATAAAAACCCCTCCCCTTCACCTTTTGCCTCATTTACAAGAAAAAAAAGACAAAGGAAAAGAAAGAGAAGGAAAACCCTAAGTGTTCTTCATTTGGAGATTTTTTTTCCATAGGAGTGTTCTTCATTCAAGTTGTAGTAGAAACTAGGAGGAAGGAGAAGGAAAGCTAGCTAGTCCTTCCTACAAGAGATCTAAGGTGAGGATTCTCTACTTCTAATTTTTAGGTTCTTTGTTATTATTTATTTTGTGTATGTATAAAAGAACCCATCTTTAAGGGTTAGTTTTGGTTCTATGTGAGTAAGGAACCCATCTTTGATGGTTGTTTGCTGTAGGATAAAAAGAACCCATCTTTATGATGATAGATATTGTATGTGTATGTTCTATAACGACCTGGACTATTTTCTAAGCATATAAATGGTTGTAGGTTAAAAAGAACCCATCTTTATGATGTGTTGTTGTGTTTTTATGTTCCTAAATAACTTGGACTAATTCCTAAGCATAAGCATGGTTGTAGGGATCAAAATGATCCCATGAAAAAGATGGATGGTGAGACCTAATTAAATGGCATAAAGGTTGATTTTTTGAGACCTTGTATGGTTATTATTGTTATGATGATTATTTTGGACTAATTGGACTAAGATTTGTGCATAAGAATGGTGGGAAATCAAGATGAAGTTATCTCTTTTTATTTGTGTGGATTCTTGTCCACTTTTGTTGTATGTATGTTCTAAAAATGACTTGGACTAAATATTAAGCATAAGGTGGTTGTAGGGATCGAAAGGATCCCATGAAAAAGATAGGTGGTGGAACCTAATTAAAACAAATAAGGGATTTTTTTTTAACCTTGTTATGACTATTGTTGTTATTATGGTTATTTTGTTAACACAAATGACCACTTGGACTATAGCTATGTGCATATAATGATTAGTGTAGTAAGAATATTTACTTACCCATTCTAGGATTGTAGAACTCATCTAGCTTTTTAAAGATAAATTTTTGTTGTATGTTGTTCTCTACTTTGTTAAGAAATTAATCTTTACTAACCCTAGTTCATAAAAAGTTGCTCTTTTGTATGTAGGAACTTGTAGGATTGAAGAAAAGTGGGTTGTAGTATGTACTAATTTGTAGACTAAATAAATGTAGTCTTTGTATTATATAGGACTTGTAATTTCCTAAAGAAGTAGTCTTTGTAATAATTTATATTAGTCTTTTGTAGCATGTCCTAAACTAATCTAGGTTGCTAGAAAACCCATGCTTGAGTAAAAAGTCATGCTTAAATTATTCTAGGTTGCTAGAGAAACCCATGCTTGAGATGAATGTCGTAGTACCATGTCCTAAACTATTCTAGGTTGCTAGAGAACCATGCTTGAGTTGTGTAGTAATCCTAGATTAAAAAGAACCCATTCATGCTCATGAAATCCATGAACCATTCATACTTGTGGAACCCATGAAGAACATTATGCTTGAGTTACTAACTATTGTAGGAAAGAAACCTACCATGCTTGAGTTTTGTGTTCTATGTCAAAAAGAGAACCTATTTCATACTTGTGAAACCCATGAACTCATTCGTACTTGTTCTAGTTTCAAAAAGAATCCATATACCATGCTTGATTTGTTGTAGTAAGAATCCCATCATGCTTAAGTTGTATACCATGCTTGAGTTGTTGTAGGTTGATTATAGTGAGAAACCCATGCTTGAGTTGATTATAATAAGTATACCATGCTTGAGTTGTTGTAGGTTGATTATAGTGAGAAACCCATGCTTGAGTTGATTATAGTAAGTATACCATGCTTGAGTTGTTGTTGGATGATTATAGTAAGAAACCCATGCTTGAGTTGATCATAGTAAGTATACCATGCTTGAGTTGTTGTAGGTTGATGTAGTAGTGGAACCCATGTTTAAGTTGTATACCATTCTTGAGTTGTTGTAGAATTATTGTAGTGAGTATACCATGCTTGAGTTGTTGTAGTAAGAAACCCATGCTTAAGTCATAAGCATGCTTGTGTTATTGTAGTAGTTCTGGTAAAGAACCCATGCTTGAGTTATTGTAGTAGTTCTAAGTAAAGAACGCATGCTTATGTTATTGTAGTAGTTCTAGTAAAGAACCTATGTTTGAGATGTATGGTGATTTTATATTCAAAAGAATCCATGCATGTTTAAGTTATATATTGTAGTGGAACCCATGAATTTAGCTTGCATGCTAATCCAATGGAACTATTGAAATGAACCCATGTTCCACATTTACTCTAATTCGATTTTTAAGAAGAAACCCATGAAACTAGATCCATGATAGTTCTAGCTCGAATTGGCGAGGAACCCATGCAATTAGGTTCTAGGTGATTCTAGCTCAACTTTGAGAAAGAACCCATGAACCTAGTCGCATATTGTCCTAGTTCAAATTTAGGAAAAGAACCCATGAGTTCTAGTTGTATGCATTTCTAATTGAAATTGGACCATACGATGTGCACATGCTTCATCTTCAATATATGGTAAATAATTGTTGGATAAGTCACTAGTATTGTTAGCTAGATAAAAGCTAGCCTAGGGGTCATCGAGCATCAAGAATCGCATCTTACCACCATGAAAACTATGGATAAATCACACATCGAATATCGACGGATCTTAACTGATGTGGGTTGATCGCAGGCCGAGAGTGTTAACGAGATCCAAGTTAGGGGTAGTGATAAGGTCTCATTGTTACCGTAGGGGCCATCGACCATCAAGAATCGCATCTTACCACCTTAGAAATTGTGGATAAATCACACCTCGAGCACCGACGGATCTTAACTGATGTGGGTTGATTGTGGGCCGAGAATGTTGACGAGATCCAAGTTAGGGGTAATGACGAGTGAGAGAGATTTCCGTCACCGGTGTCTTGGATCGATAGGCCATGAGTTGGATCGGGATAATCATAAGAAAGTTATTGAAAACCCTGTGAGACTGTTTGGATTTAGTGACATCGTTAAGGTAGTAACTTATGGCTATTCTTCTTAAACTCTACTTATTATCATTTTTGCCGAAGGAAAAGAGTTGATGTTAAGGGTGATTCCTTATGATCCGACCTGTCCTATAGGCCGACACTAGGCGGTGTTATTGGGTTGTACCTTCCCGTCAAAGGGATACGTAGGGTGTCTTCTCAAGAGTTGCGAGCACGGGTTGCGTATCTCGTCTGTTAATTCCTGAAATACCGTGGCTTGGGGTGCCACAGAATTCTACGTTCAGTCTTGCATTTGCGAAACCCCAGAGGTGCCACAGGGTAGGCTTCGCGCTATCCTGCACATGCAAGACCCTATGTTCTTTTGATTTTCGAATGAGGCCCGGTACGCTGGGCAATAGTGGCAAACATGGACACCACTATATGACTGCAGTAACGGAACTAGACCGTACCTGCAACCTTGTTTTTGAGTGATGTCCGGTACGCCGGGTAGTAGTGGCAAACGGAGACACCATAATCGTACTGCATTGGTAGGACTTGACCCACCTGCAACCGCACAGTCACGTTGTATTGTCAGGAACAGGATTGTGTACAATGTAGAATTCATAACGAGGGTTCAAATCCATATATATAAAGAAATGGCTTGAGATGGGGCGTATGTAGTATGGGCTGCATACTGTTCCAAAGACTTACTTGCATTATAATAAGTGCAGAATTGCGTTAGTCAAACTTGCATTAAAGTCTAAGGCATAGCATACACTGATACATCAATTATATATACATGTTTCTCTTTTCATCAATCTGTTTGCTTAAGTGGAGAATTGCTGCTAGTTATCAGCCTTAAAAACATTAGTATATGTACTGACGTCCCTATTTCAATAGGTACCGGATTGCAGAAGTACATGTACAGGATTCAGGAGGACTCAAGGCGAGAGGAGCAAGAGTCGTTTTATTTCCGCTGCATTATATGTTGTTTACTATTGTTCCATTGTAACAATTTTGTAATCTACTTATTTGTTGGAAAGCATCTAAGTGAAATACCAAGTGTTGTTCTTTATTCATTATACTCTGATGTAATATGTTGAAAGTTGTAACACTTGGGATTGTAAATGTATTATTGTGACACTGTTGTAATGTATTGCAATTTTGTAACATTCGGATTTGTAATACATTGGTGTTGAATAAAAAGTTTTAAATTTTCCTGTTTTTCTGTGTATTATGGCTAATTGAAGAAAAGATTCTGGCTTATGTCACGGTTTTCCAGTTATCGGAAATCGGGGCGTTACAGTTGTCAACTATAAAATTGTAGTAGAGGTTTCTAACTTTCGATAGAGTCTAATTTTATAAGATTCCGGTAAGCGTAGCAATTATAATGAATTTTACAAGATTTCAGCAGCCACTCGACTGGTCGGGCTGATTCGCTGTTGAGTTGTTTTTGTAGTTTTTCCATATTCGAGCACTCATTTAGGATCTAGATGTATTCCTATGTGCTCATGATTCATGTTTCATGTTGGAGAATGGTTCATGCTAATTATTAGCAGTTTGTTGTCGCATACGTAGCTAATTGGCTCGTATGTAATTTGTTTGGCTCATATGTAACTAGTTGGCTCGTATGTATGTTGTTTTGCTCATACATAGCTTGTCCGGCTCGTATGTAGTTTGTTGGTCATACATAGTTCATTTGGTTCGTATGTGATTTGTTGGGCTCGTGTGTAGCTTGTTAGCTCATACGTAGCTTGTTGAGCTCATCTAGGGTGATATCGTTACCCTAGGGGCCATTGATCATCAAGACAGGTATTTATATTATTCCTCAAGGACTGTTGACTAGTCACTCCTCATGTGCCATCAGATCTTAACCGGTGTAGGTTGATCGCAGGCTGGGAACGTAGAAAAAATCCAAGTTCAGGGTAGTAGAAAGTGAGTAAGTTCGCATTGCCGGGTTCTTAGATCGATAGGCTGTGAGTGGGCTACATGGTGTTCTCGGAAAGTCTAGGTTGAACACCTAGCAAAGTTATCGTGCGAAGTCTAGATTGAGACCTAGCATGTTTTGTTAACATTGTTTTCATCCCTCTGATTGTTTAGGGTTAGTGATATCGTTAAGGTAGTAACTTGTAACTATTGTTACTTAACCATTTTATCTATTATTTCACCGAAGGGAAGAGTTGGTATTAGGGGTGATACCTTATGATCCGACTTGTCCTATATGCTGGCACTAGGTGGTGTTATTGGGTTGTGCCTTCCTGTCAAAGGAATACGGGCTGTGCCTTCTCACGAGTTGGGAGCACGGGATCCATATCTCGGCAGTTAATTTCTGAAGTGTCATGATAAGAACGGAAAGTTTTTCTGTCGGAACTAGGGGATGGACCCCGGAATTCCTTCATGTTCTATGTCAGGGAGAAACAAACAAGCCATAGACTACTGTTCTATGAGTCAAGGGCATCACAGGGGATGCTTCGAGCTATCCTCTGCAGCGGTAACTCTGGGTTTGTCTGGCTTTTGAGTGAGGTCACTGAATGATAGTGGCAAATATGGAAACCACTATGGTAATGCATTGGCGGGATTAGACCGTCCAAGGCAACCTCATCCGTCACATTGTATCTGTCAGGAACATGTTGAGTACAAAAGTAGAATTCCTGGTGTGGGTTCAAATCCGTAAATAAGAAGAAATGGCTTGATATAGGCGTATGCAGTAATGGGATGCATACTGTCCAGAGTCTAACTTGCATTAGAATAAGCGCATTTTTGCATTAGTTAACCCTGCATTAGATTCTACGTCATAGCATATACCGACACATCAAATTATATATATACACATTTCGCTTTTCATCAATCTGATGTTTTTAGCTGAGATTCTGCTGCTTGTAATCAACATTTCGCGTTCGTATATGTACTGACATCACCACTCAAATAGGTACTAGATTGCAGACCTGCAGGTACAGAATTCAGGAGGACTCAAGGCAAGAGAAGCATAGTATTGATTTTTATTTCAATTGTAATATCTGTTGTAATTTATTTAATGTTGAGAGTCATCCAAGTGAAGTACCAAGTGTTATTAGTTATTCGTTATACTCTAATGTAAATTTATTGAATGTTCGTAACACTTGGGCTTGTAAGACATTATTGTAACACTGATGTAATGTACTGCAGTTTTATAACATTCAAACTTGTAATACATTTGTGTTGAATATTTTTTTAAAAACTTTTCTATTTTTTTGTGTATTGTGGCTAATTGTACGAAAAGATTGTCTTATGTCACGGTTTCCCAGTGTAATAAAATTGGGGCATTGCATCGGGTTTGGGTTTTTGTTGGGTTTCATTCGGGTACAATGAGCATGAAAGAGAGATAGGAGAGTGAAGGGCGAAGGGGTATTTTTGGGGTGAAATCGCCTAAATACCCCCGGAGCTTTAAGTGAGTGTGACGGGGGTTTAGGCGGGGTCAATCTTGGCCGTTGATCAAGATAAACTTGACCCAATGGCCGGTCCACGAGCCTATTTGCAACGGGTCTATGCAAACAAACTCGTTGCAATTGAAGACCACTATATATATATCATATATATAAAAAGCCAACATTCGGAGGACTTTTTACAACCCTCGGGATTTCGACCTGCTCATCCCGAACCCGGGTTCCATCCCACCGATAACATCTCAGAGTTTTTCCCTTCATGTCCCATCTAGGCGCGTTCGTCACGGGGCTCCGCCTCGTTTTTCTATGCACCCATTTTTCTATGCACCCGTTTATTAAGGATGTCCTGAATTAGGCTAGGGTTAGCTCTATGCACTATGAGTCTAACTCCTAGAAGCAGCTGACGAGCTTCATCATGCGCTGCCGGAAGAGGGGAATGCCCTTGATACTGCAATTTTTCCTCACTCCTCACCAGAAGTATCGTGTGGTTCATAACCAACACAATTTGATTAAGGATTGAAAGTCGAAGTACTTCATCATCTATAGCCCTCAACCTTGGGATATCCCCACCCGAGGGGTGTACGACATACCGAAGTTCACGGTCTCGAAGGAAAAGGACTTCTCCTCAGAAGAGATGGAAGAGTTCATGAAGTTTCAAGGGAGGCGACATAGATTGGACGAGGGTGACTGAGATCAAGCTTGCGTAGAGTGGCTTGATTCCATATGTGCCTTGTAGGTTCTCAGTTTCCTTTTATAGCAAACCTTTTTGCCTAGTGTTAATGTTATTGCATTTTCTTTTACAGCCATGATGGTTGACAATGCTATCGCAGCTCGGTAGGCCGAGCTGGCAGAGAAGAAGGCCATTGAGGAATCTAAGGGGAAAAGAGGGTATCTACCTCGACCCCTAACATATCTCCAAGGAGACGGTATGATAGGGCAAAAAGATCGAAGGTCCTAGTCATCACCACTAGGATGAGTCCCCGAGGGCCCTGCCCAGCGAGGAAGCACTGAGGGTTACCGAATTGGCCACGTCTCCACTCCCACCATTTAATCCAGTGTTGAGATCATTCTTGGCGAGAAGGCAGAGGAAACCATCAGGCCTGATTGGGCCGTGATCGCCAACTCCCTATTGGAGGGTCAGGTGTCCCTCGAAGTGGTGAACCATATTGCACCGCCAATGGACAAGGAGACCCTCGCTCACGAGACCTGCGAGTCAAGCAACCTCAAATTCTCCCAAGCCTCTTTTCCGGAATGAGCTAAACTCAACGGTTCGTGACCTCCTGTTTTTTAGTTTTGATTTTTTCTATGTCTTTCACCCTCCTTTTGCAGGTCATTCTCCAGGGGAGAGACGAAGAGAAAATATGAGCATGATCTCAAGTGTGCCAACCGGTTGGCACAACGAGTGGAGAGGGAGTATAAGGAGTTGAAGGTCCATGTTAAGGACCTCGAGAAGAGGGAGAAGGCTCTGAATGAGGAAATCACACTCATGCACTTAGACCAGGAGCATCTACTGAAGGAGAAGGATGCTTTGGAGGCAGAGAAGATGGAGTTGAAGGTGGACCTCATGAGCATTATGGACAAGTTTATCTTGGGGTAGGACCAGGGCTTTGATGGAGACCTTGAACAAGTTAGGTTGAGGTACCCTGACCTCAACCTCGACGGCCTCTCCTTCATGCTGGGGATTGGCAGTACTCCTCCAACCTCCACAAAAATGTCTTAAGGTGACAAGGAGATTCCTTCATAGCCAACCAAGCTTCAGGAGTTCGGGACCAAGGTTCTTCAAACCTCTCCTAGGGAGATGCTCATCTCCCCTAAGTAGAAGGCCACCGTAATTTGTCCTGTTTATATATTGATGCCGAACGCGGACTGGCCACCACCTCCATGTATGTTTTTCATTTAATGGGAACGCTTCATCCTTTAAAAAAAATTATTTGTCTGCGTTTTTGCGTCTTTGTCCGACTCTTAAGACTTAAATTATTTTATTGAACAGATAGTGAGATACGAGCCTCGGGGGAGTCGGTATCAGGAACAGTTCTGATCTCTCCGAGGCCAGTTGTGTTAGGTGGAGGATACCATCATCCCACTTTGGAAGGAAGCTAGCGACCAGGATAAGGCATTCGGCTACCATATTTGGTCGTCGAAAGATGCGGCACAGATGCTTTCTTGCCTGAAGGAGTCGTTTCCCGATATCACCTTATCTCTTATCTGAACCGAGGGGGATACACTCTCTAGTTCGGGTGAGGACGGTCCTCTGAGGTTGTCCTTAAGCGAATGCTCATAGAGAGCGACTTGGAAATATATCATTTGAGGGTAAGGCTCAGGGAGGCGGACCCGACGTTCTCAAGGTGAGATCTGTACCGAGGGACCTTTTCCAGATTGAGGTCACCTGATGATGCCCAAAGTGAAGTGGCGAGGTCGTCTAGCGTCGCTAGTGTCCGAGAGGGTCGTGGTTCATTAGGATTAGGCACGGTTCTCTCGGGGGCTGACACCACGAACTTGCGGTAGGGTGTTGCCGAGGGGGACCCCGAGGGTCAGGCCTTTTCGCCTTGAACTTGTAATATCCCATGTAATCCTGCAATTGTAACTTTGAGATGTAATTTTCATGTTGCATATTTTGGTCATTTAGCGAGTGCGTGCGTAGCTCGGAATACTAAACTGAGGGGCGAGGCACGAGGTGTAAGCAAATTTGTAAAAAAATTGCCAGTTACCAGGAGTACCATGCCAAGAGTCGAGGCACGAGGCGTGAGCCAATTTACGATTAAATTCGCTAATGGCTTGAAGTACCATGCTGAGGGTAGAGGCACGAAGTGGGAGACAAATTCTTAGGGATCCTACAGGTGCGCCTCACGTTTGTGTTCACGTGTAATGTCACGTGTTAGGTGCAATAATCGACATGTATTCTTTTTCTTATAAATATTTTCCATCCGTACTCTCATTTCCCTTACTTTGCCTTACTTTCACTTCTGTTTCCCCTCCTTAATCTTATCTTCCTTGCTTTGCCCTCTTTCCATCTTGAAGTATGGTGATCGACGAGATGCTAAAAGAGAGGTGGTTAGCCTTGATGGCAAAGGCGTAGAAGCGTCCGGCTCCCTCGGAGCCTGACGAGCCATCGAAGAGGAAGAAACCTTTCGGTGCTGCCAAGGTGCCCAAGCCATAAGTGAAATAGGAGCCTCCAAAGCCTCCCGCCCCATCACCGAAGGCCGTCGTGGTCCCTTCAAAATTTCTTCCGGCGGCGAAGGTGTGGGTGCCTTCTTGGTCTATAATTGAGGCAGACTTTTGGGTGGAGCATCCCAATGCTCAAAAGGTGGTCGATCACCACGCCACTCCCCGCGATCGTGCGGCTCTGAAGAAAGAGTTAGAGGAGGATGTTTACGTCCGTTGGGTGTACCTGCCATTCTGGTAAAGGCATTCATTTATTGCCGACACCTTGTGATCTCCCCCCCCCCCCTTTCTTTTATTCCATTTCATTAAAGTTACTTCATGTTTCTTGTTGGCGGCCATCCACGGGGCCGAGCTAAGGCAGAGAAGCGATGTGCTCCTTCAGTGGGCTTTATTGGCCGAGGCGAGTCGAAAGGAGATCATGCGTCAGAATGATGATCTTCGGCAGAAGATGAAGGAGCCAAAGGAAGATCTGGCGAAGGAGAGGCAGGCTCGGGAAGAGCTATCAGAGGAGAACAAGGATCTGACTGAGGAAAAGTTGATGTGGAAGGTGAAAGAGAGACAGATGATGAATGAACATGACGAAGCCCTCGATCGTATCATTCAGGGTCATGATGAAGGTTACAATTGTGCCCTCGAACTTATCAGGGCCAAGTATCCGAATCTCAACCTCTGGGGCTTTTTCTACAAGATGAAGCTGGACGAGCTAGCTCGGCCAGCTGGAGAGGAGCCTTTGAGGGGAGGGTTTTTGGCGGCCCATGAGCCCGTCAGCTTCGCTGCCCAAGCCGAATCTGCTCACCTCAACCCCGCCGTCGGACAAGGGCCTTCTTCTTCCAAGCAGTTGGTTTTAGGCTTTTTTGTCTACACCCTATTCCCCTTGTAATTGTTTCTTAAAAATGAATAAATTCTTTGTTTCGAATTTCTTTGACAGACTTCTGTAACTTGCGAATGACTTAGAGTATCGTGTTGGGGGGGGAGTACGAGTCAAAAAGGTTTTGTTGTGGAAAACTATGTGCGACCCGAATTACCAGGCCGATGGGTGAGCAGCGAGCTTAGCCGTTGTAGTGCCCCGAATTTCAAATAAATAAAATTAGAATAAGTGGCACAATTCCCAGCATCAAATTCAATTGCAATTTTAAACACAGTACAAAACACGGAAAAAATTAAAACTTTTTATTACATCAACTCTTTACAACACAACGGAATTCAAAACACTTTAAATTACAATTCTTTACAGCATGATGAATTACAATTTTCAGTTAACTCCAAGCTCTTGCTTAATTCAACTTTACCCATAACTGTAAACCTGCAAAAATCTGAATGAAAGTGGACACGTCAGTTAAATGCAATTGACGTCAACTATAGTAATAGTGATATTTTCCAACCTCGCAATCACAAACAATGATAATTAATACATGAAAATAATAATAGAACATGAACAATATGGCAATAATAGATGGAACATAAAACAACAATAAATGAAGCATAAAACATCAAGTGAACCTAGGCTAAGTGTCAAGTGTAAGAAATAGAAAACAAGCATGCATAAAACAAATCAAGGAAACCGTAAATGCATATGATGATTGCTAATACATACTTGTTAGATTCTATGCATCCCATTCTACGTAGGTCCGGTGCAAGCCCTTATCGTTCTCCACTTTATAGGGTTTAATCCATCGTTATGTAACTAATCCTACTACGGTGATTACTTTAAGATTTAGAGTATTCTGTGAGTATCCAGTGCGACGCCCCGGTAATCCCTGAGAATCAACTTTCCCATTGTCCGTGATATTGGGTACACAACCTCACATCCTGATAATTCCAGAAATTGAAACCCACACCGTCCGCCAATGGTACCTCATCACACAAATATCCTATGAGTTTCTTCTCTACCCCCGGTAATCCCGAAGATTCATCCCACACCGTCCGTGATCACACCCCGGTAATTCCTGAGACTGTCTTCCACCATTCGGTCATATAAGGCCCCTTACCCATGTTTGCTCTTATTTCATCACAACTCCAACTAGTGCCTGTCCTTAGGTTTATTATTATTAGTGAAATCACAATACCCCCTAGAGTTGTTGTACCCTTTCGGACTTAATTCAACTAACTCAAGCCAAAATATCCACAAAGTCTCAAATGCCGGCATGTTAGGGTCCCACTCAACCTCTACAGTCTCAAAACTCAAAAACATAATCTCAACATTTCTTAGTATCTGATAAATCCAAATAAGTCAACTCACAGTAAGGTTTCCCTCAAATCCAATAGTCAATAAAAACCAAATACCTCCAAAGTACAACTGCTTAATTTGTCAAAACTGAAACGAAGTGCGAACAAAAAACTGAGATCTTATACTCTCAAAACAGTGTAGAATAAATCCAATATAATACCTTTGGAAATTACGAAACATTCACTTTCTAAACCCACAAAAACAGAACTTAAACTCCATCAAAACTTAAGAACTCACCCTCTCTGAAAACGGGGTAATCTGAACTAAATCACTTTGAAAAATGGAGAATTTATCGTTTGCAAATGCAAAGAAACAATCGTTCCAGAAATAGAAAAGTTTACAGCAGAAACAGGGCATGACGGTCGACTGTCACATACAATAGTAAAGATTTCGGTCCCGACAGTACTCAAATAAAACTCAATTCACATTATGGCGGTCGACTGATAGTTATTACAGGAAATACTGCATTCGACTGTGCAGTAGTAAATGGCGACAGCCCAGGCATGACAGTCAACTGCAACCGCATGTTCAATTGAACTGCAGTCGACTGCGCGGTCGACTGGCATGCCTATTCTGCGACAGCCAAGAACTTCGCAATTTTCTTAAAACTGATACATGTTAAAATTTCAAATACAAGATTTCAAATGATGAAAACCTGTGATAAATCAAGTGCATCTTGTGCAAAAACGACATAGTTCATGCATAAAATCAAATCCTCATGAATTTCACAAAAATCCCAAATTACAACTTGAATAAGAAGATGTTTAGAAAAAAATTTCATATAAATACTTGAAAACCACAAAACGCAGTCATGATCTCTTCTCATACAGAATATAACACTTAAACATGTTCAAAATAATATTACTCTTGAATTATACATTCGTTGGTCAAAATATCTCAATCCATCCATCTCAACATCAAGTTCCTTCATCTCTCATTCAATTTAAATCCAAAACAATAATAAATTCTTCATTTTCAATCCCAAAACAGTAAATACATAGGGAAAACAACAGCTGATGGTTCTTTGTTCATCCATGTGCATGTATGACACTACTATTCAATTTGCATCTTATATGTACATGATATGAATCCACAAATCAAGAAAATCTCACACAAGCAATGTTTAGATCTATATTAATTAGATGTTAATTCTACAAATCTCATACACATTCAAACATGATTATCCAAGCATGGAATAAGAAAGTGAAGATTTTTGTGTATTTTATTCATCAACTACTTAAGCATGGAAAATTACTCATAAATTCATATTTCTTCATGAAAAATGTTGATATACTAGGTTTGCCCGTTGATACGTGCCTACGGCACGTCTTCGAAACGGTGCACCTTGTTTGATTATATAAAATAGTTTTGGAGGTCCAGCAAATTAATTGAAGTAGTAAACATAGAGCAAAAAACATATTATATGATTTTTTTGATTTTTTTAAAATTATTTTTAAAGTTTTTAAAATTTTAAATTTTTTGAGTTTTTTAATTTTTTTAATTTTTTAAAAATTTTTATTTTTTTAATTTTTTGAATAGAAGAGGGAGGGAGAGAGAGAGAGAAAAAAAAATATAGGAGTTGGTTTGGGTGGGAGATTTGAATTTGAGTTTTGGGGGGAAAATATGTTTTGTAAGATTAGATCTAGGCCTTTGATTTTTGGGGGGATTGAAGG
The DNA here is from genome assembly GCA_017893485.1 of Hemerocallis citrina. Taxonomy (NCBI): domain Eukaryota; kingdom Viridiplantae; phylum Streptophyta; class Magnoliopsida; order Asparagales; family Asphodelaceae; genus Hemerocallis; species Hemerocallis citrina. The sequence continues at coordinate 179,862,693 of CM030360.1, forward strand.
AGAGCCACTTGATAGCTTTCTTTGTGTTTTATTATATAGATTCATTCATTAAAATCTATATTCACCCATCATATTTCATAGTCATGCAACTTCTAATCATACATTATACTTGAATAGTTTACAATCATATATCAAACGAGAGGTAAGAACGCATCATCCACCTCAAGAAGACTTAATTAAAGCACAATAGTAATGGTAAAGAAAAGCTCCTTCCTTCTCCTTGCAAAAGTCCAAGATCCAAGCTTTAAACTCCAAGAAAATAATGAGAAAATAGATTTTGGGTTTCACAACAAAGAATAGTGGCTGCTGCCCCTAAGATAGGCCGAGATTTGGTCCTCTAGGGTTTCACAAAGTTTAGAAAATACTCTTCAAGAAAATTATTTATTTACATATATGGATTCTTCCAGATATTAGTTAATCAAATAAATTTAAAATAAAATAAAATTAAATCCCCTTACTCTCCTAATTTTTCCTACCAATATGCACAGCCCAGAAAACCGAAATCAGGAGTTTTTACTCCAAGTGGCAATTTTGCATAAAAGTCCTTCATTTTTGAGTATTTGCAAATATGTCGTAAATTATTCATAAAAATCCAGAAAATTTATAATTAATACCCAATAATAAATATTAGATTTTCCAAATATATTTTATGACTTTGTATTTCCCAAGAAAAATATTTGCACATGTTTTGTCCGTGCAAAATGATAAATTTCATAAAAAATGTTTAGAAAGTCATTTTAATTCATGTATAACTTCCAAAAATATTATTTAAAATTCTAGGGTGTTACAGCCGTCTTGCGTCCAAGATGCCCAGGTCTCTCACAAAGTTGATCTCTCGGTGGTAGCGGCGGGGGGAGGGGGGTTTTGTTCCTTTTGGTTTTAGGGAATTTTTTATTTTGAGTTATCGCGTGAGCTATCAAGTGGGTTGGTTTACGTCATACTTTGCGGGGACCAAGGCATCTTTTATCTTGGAAGTTGAAATGTTCTCTTGTCTTGGGATTCAAAATGCCTCTCCCTCCTGACCACTGAGTGGAGATGGAAGGCTGAGATCTCTCCATTTGGACTTCGCAGTAAACGGGGAGTATCTTCCAGAAGGCCTATAAATTCCCCCATTCCTCCAAGTCTTTTTTCTCACAAGTTTCATGTTTTCCCTTTCTGAATGAACATTCTCCTGACGAGTTTTTTAGTGAATGTCTCAAATGGCAATACAAGGTTCGAGATAGATGAGGATGGGTGCTTCAGGGTGGAGTCGGTGAGATTCATCCCGCGTCCCGAGGGTCTAATCTAGAAGGGATCGGCATCCTAGTGTGGAACTTGGGGAGATTTAGCTCGCATTTTTTGAGCTGAGACGGGAAGGAATGGGGACCACAGCATGGAACTTAAGGATATCTACCCCTAGTTCCGAGGGCTTAGACTTGAAGAGACTGGTGCTCTTGGACAGAACTTAGACCTGTTTAGCTCGGCTCAGGATTCTCATTTTCGCGAAGTTCTTCTAGATTTCTTCTAGAATCATCCAGCCTTCATATCACCGCCGACGTTCATGCAAAGCACTCATACCACACGCTAAAACTTAACGGTAACTAGCGCGTTGCGATACAAAAGCCTGATTGTAATTACATAGGCATAGTTTTTTCTGGTTCGTTTTGTGTTTGATTTGCCAACCATGGACTGGCCACCGCCCATCTTGTCATTACTTTTCATCCAATAAAAGATTTTTTTCACTTTCTGTCCAAACATGTTTGTCGAACAAATTTGGCCATGTACCATGTGGCAGGTTGAACCATCTTGTTGGAGTAACATGCGTGTGACCTAGATTTCCGTACCGAGGGGCAAGGCACGGGCTGAGTGACTTAACGAGATAGACTGATGAGTGACCCAGAGTACCACGCCGAGGGGGCGAGGTCCAGGTTATTGACTTAGCGAGAAATACTCGCAAGTGACCTGGAGTACCATGCCGAGGGGCGAGGACCAGGATAAATGACCTAGAGTACCATGCCAATGGGCGAGGTCCGGAATAAATGGCCTATCTAGAAGAACTAGCAAGTGAGCTGGAGTACCATGCCGAGAGGCGAGGTCTAGGATAAATGACTTAGCAAGAAAAACTTGCGAGCGACCCTGAGTACCACACCGAAGGGCGAGGTTTGGGATAAATGACTTAGAGAGTGACCCATAATAATACGCTGATGGGTGAGCTCCGGGATTAATGAATTAGCGAGAAAAAATTTGCGAGTGACCCAAAGTACCATGCTGAGAGCGAGCTCTAGGATAAATGACTTAGCGAGAAAGGTTCTCCGGTGACTCAAAGTACCGCACTGAGGGGCGAGGTCCGGACAAGATGACTTAGCAAAAAAAGCATGGGACAATTGTGAAGCTTTATTGATTATTGAATAAAAAAGATTGGATACCCTTCGGAGACCGCTTATTACAGGTACAGACCTCGACGGCTTGATTATAATTTTTTGAAGGTGTTTGGGGGCTGGGAGTTCTCATGAAATTTTATCAAATTCTCTGCATTCCAAGTTCTATATATCACCCTGCCCTTTCAGTCTTCAAGTTCGTAAGTTTCGGGATGAACCACTTTGGAGACCTTGTATGGGCCCTCCCATTAGGGCGAGCTTTCCCTTCTTATTAGATTCGAAAATCTAAAGTTTTCTGAGGATCAGTTCTCCTTCCTTGATGTTTGTCGATCGGACCTTTTTTATTGTGGAACCGTTGTATCCCCTGCTGGTAGATGATCCTTCTAACAATTGACTTTTTGCGTACCTCCTCGAGTAGGTCTAAGTTGGCTCGAAGGCTGTTAGAGTTCAAGTCCTCATTGAAGCTCATTATTCGGGGAGAAGGGAGTCCAATTTACAAGGGAATCACAGCCTCGGTTCTGAATAAGAGGTTGAACAATGATTACCCCATCGGAATTTTCCTGGTGGTCCTGTACGACCAGATTACACTGGGAAGTTCTTCAACCAATAATCCCTTGGGGGACTCATCCAGTCGTTTCTTGAGACCGTCCATGTAACCCCTGTTTCCCGTATATATGTATTTTCCGTGTATTTTCGGTATTTAAAATTTTTTTAAATTAGTTTTTCGCTTTCAAATTATTTTTGTTAAATTGTACTATTGGATCTCCTATTAAAATCTGTTTTCGCTCAATAATGTTATTTGTAACAATTTTCTATGATTTTCATTTTTGTTATTATTACTACTATTACTGTTATAATTATTACTATTATTATTGTTATCATTTTCTTATTATTATTGTTATTAGTATTATTGTTATTATTGTTATTTTTGACTGGTTATTAAAAACCCACTTTTATTTACTAACTGTATTTGTATTATTTTAGATAAATCCTATTTTGTAATGCAAATTACCTTTTCATTATAAGCAAATTTTGTATTGGTTATTTTTCTATCTATGTTTTAATTCCCTATTGGATCTTGTACCCTATAGCCAATTGCCCAAAATCCTACTTAAACCACTGATTACCCTAAACCCCAAACCCCCTACCCTGTTAATTAACTACTCGAAACCCATATGCCCCAAACCCGTTCACCCCTATTCACCCTTCGCCAAAACCCTAAAACTCATCTACCTATATATATACCCAAACCCCCCTCTTGCCGACTGTTCATCTTCCTCGCACACAAACCCATTCGCCCCCTTAGTTTCCCTTCGTCCTCCCGCTCCCATCCCACTGCACCTTCCCTCCCGCTCCTCGCCATCCCGAACTCTCCCCTGTGCTTCCCTCTACCTCTGATAACCACCTCCTGCACCCTTTCCTATCTCTTCCACCCTACCGAAGACCCCTCAACCTTGCCTATACCCATCCTCCCTGTCGCGTCGACCCACTGCCTCGACTGCACAGCGAGCTGACCCCCTGGCCTTGCCTCCCCGTTCGACTGCAGCAGACAGCACGCTGCGTGCTGCCTCTCCCCACTACAGCGATGCCAGGCCATCGCGATGCAGCCAGAACCCTCTATACTCCCCGCAGTCGCAACAGCAAGCCACGACACCATCTCTTGTGCCGTCGTTCCCTTGCTGTTCTTACCTGCTGTTGTGTGTTGGGTGGTGTGTTCGGACATCTCACGCACTTGGTCGTTGGTGTGTTTTGGTTCGTGGTTGTGTTCGTTGGGTTTTCGTTGTTCCGTGTGTTCGTGTGGAGTTCGATTCGTGATTCGTTCGCTCGTGTTCGTGCCGGGATCCATTCCCGTTATTCTTGTTCTTGCATCGTTTTTGTCGTCGGTTAAGGAAAGTAACTTGTATTCTTTCTTTGTGTAATACAAGTACTAAATACCGCCTGTAGTGTAGTTGGGTTCTAAAGACAATTTGTGTGTGATTCTCCTTGTTGATATTTCTCTATAGTGATGATTGAGCATAGTTGCCTCATGACATACATGACATGATATAACCTAGGGTTGACCACTACTTGTTGTATATATGCGTGTTGTTTATATGATATCATGTGCTCGTTCGTGTTATTCGTGGTATACTTGTTGTGGGCTTGTGAAATACCCTATACCATGTTGTTTGGACATCTAGTACACTATATTTCATGTTTGGGTTGATTTGGATGAATTTTGTATGATCTATGTTGATTTGTGTATGAAAAACAAATCTGTATTTTCTGTTTTCCTGATGTTGATCAGTATTTCAGACCCTATTAAGGTCTGTATTTGAAAATATTTTGTGAATATGATTTGTAGATAATTCTGTCTATTTTCCAGCCCTTTTGACGGATCTCAGTTTCAATTTTCGGTTTGCCGCTTATGTCTATTTTACTACAGTGGTGTCGAAAGATTCCCAGATTATGCTTTCTATGAATACTGAAGAGTAATCTATTTTTATTCTAGTAATAAAATTATTATTTTGATCTGAAATTTTGCTCAGTACTTCTAGACTTGATTGGGGTTTACCCAGAATTTTTTTGAATTTATTTGATGAGTTTTACAAATCGTTTTATGTTTCCAAACAAATACTATACTAGCAGATTTTTCTTGTTGTTCAGTAAAGAACCTGATTTTCGACCTGATTCTACTTGCTGTTTCTAAAATATTTGTGAATATGAAAGTTATCCTACTTTTTCTATTTTATTACCCTTTTGAAGGATTTGAATTTGGATTTATGGTTTGTGAGATATTTCTATTTTTGTACTGCAGTATCTACAATTCCAGATTTACAAAACTACTACATCTTGATGTTTTCTGATTTTTATTGACTAAACTATTTATATTGAAAAATTATGATATTTTATATTCTGACACTACACAAATAGGGGAATAACCCAGATTTTTCGTGGATTTAATTCAAATTTTTTCATGCTGTTTTCCTAACTTTGAATACAACCTTCTGATTTCTGGCTGAACGTGTTTTCTGGTTTCAAATCAGTTTTAAGTTAAAAATTTTGTGAAATACTATATGACTTATATGCTTGCTGGATTCGGCCGGGAGTCTATTTTATAGATCATCTGACGGATCCAGATTTTCTTTTCTGTGGTAGCGGGAATCTCAGTTTTGGTACAACAACATCTTGCTGTCCCGAATTGATATTTTGCCAGGTTTGAATACTTGCATGTTGTTTCTTGCATTTTGTGATTTAGAACATGTTCCTTGCATCATATCAGATCTTGATACATCCTTGTCCTGTCTCGATTTTGTTCTCGTTATCTTGTGATCATGTATATTTTGTAATAAAAAGTAATAAGCCGGGGTTAAGGGAAAGATCTAGTAGTGGACAATATAGAAAAGTGTACTCGGAAAGGGACCCATGTTTTCCATATTTGGAATTTGGTATATGATTTGGATTATTCGGAATTTGGTATATGATTTGGATTACTTGTCCCTGAGTACACGGCCTTATAGAATCCCTTACGAAACTTAAACGTAACTGTTTGAATGTAGCAACCATGTGGTAAAAAGCTGGGGTGCATGAAGTACTATCTAAATAGTAATAATACAAGACTTGACATACATGATACCTATTAAATTATACCTGTACATGATACTTGACATCTGTTACATGTTATCTGTACTTGATACTTGTTCACTTGACACTTAATACTTGTTACTTGTACATGATACTTGTTTTACTTGACACTTGATGCATGCCACTTACACTTGTTCATCTTTCCATACTAGTTGTTATATTTTGTTATCATGCCTATTTCATGTTATTATTTTACCCTTTTCCACGTACTTGTATCCTGCACTACAAGTGATCCGTAACTTGCATTGACGGCAATTTGATTTCTTTTTCTTTTTCTGCAATTTATTAAATTGCAGATTTTAAAGACCAGGTGCCAGATGGTGTTGGTGATATGAGATATTAGTGCTAGATTTTGCTATTATTATTTCTTGTTGTTTGCTTTGAACAATTGTATGTTGTACTTGGATTTATTTTGTATTTGGGCAATGTGACCCAGGATATTGACTTATTCAGATCTGATTTATTTGTAATTATATTATATTTTGGTTTCAAGTAAATTTCGGTTGGTATATTTGATTCGATTATGCATATGTGGTTGACTTTTCGGGCTTCCGACTCTGGTTATTTCTGTGAGATGTTGTAAAGATTCTGAACAACTTATGGATGATGAAAATCATTCGCTAGGCTTAGTCACGTATCTGTATTCCGTATTCTCTTTTTTGGGAAGCGAGGCATGATAGTCCAGGATCTGGCGATTAGAATTTTTGTCCTGGCCATGGATTGGGGGTGCAAGATAGACAAGAACCTCTATTGGATTCCCAGGTCCATGCAGAACTTCTGGAAGCCCTTGTCGAAGAACTATGTACCATTGTCAGTGATTAAGATTTCGGGAATCCAAAATTAGCAAATGATATGTTTCCAAAAAAATTGTTAGGCTTGATACTCGGTTATTATGGCTAGTGGTTTGGCTTCGACCCACTTCGTGAAATAGTCTATGGCAACAATGAGGAACTTTTGTTGACCCGTTGCTTTAGGGAAGGGTCCAACCAAGTCCAACCCCAACATGACAAGGGGCATCGGGCTTGAAAGCAACTTAAGCTCGGTTTGGGAGGCATGCTTGATGGAAAAGAACCTCTGGCATGGACCACATTTTTGGAAGAGCCCTTGAGCGTCCTGTAAAAGGGTTAGCCAGTAGTACTGATGGTTGAGAATCTTCCTTGCTTTAGCCCTGCTTCTCATGTGACAACTACTGACTCCCCCATGCATCTCTTCTAAGGCATACTGGGCTTCCATTGGAGACAGGCATCGGAGGTATGGTCGTCCATTCACCATGATGTATGACAATTTGAAAAATACCCCCTTGAAAAGCACAAATCTTTTCGCACTTACCCAGATCTTTCATGCTTCTGATGGGTCCTGACGTAAGTCTACCTTTTCAGAAAACTTAAGATCCGGTCCATCCAGTTCTCAGATTGTGGCTCAGGTTCGACGCAAAGGGTCTTGACATCTTTTTGCTCTACACTTGGTCGGACAAAGACCTCTACGAGCACTGTTCGGTCAAGACCTTCAAAAGAAGTTGATGCCAGTTTAGACAATGCATCGGCCTGGTTGTTCTCTTCTCGAGGGATTCAGACGATCGATGCCTCTTTGAAGTTCACCAAGATCCCTCTAACGTGGGCCAAGTATTGAAACATGTGATTCGTATTCTCTAGAGACCTGGTTGACCACCTGTTGAGAATCGTTGAATGCCCGGACCCGCTTCGCCCCTGCTTTGTGGGATAAGAGGGGCCGGAGATCAGAGCTTCATGCTCGGCCTCATTTTTGGATGCCCAAAAATTTAGGGATAAGGATTACTGGATGGCGAATCTGTCTGGATCCTGCAGTATTACTCCCGCTCCACTTCCTTCTTCTCAAAAGGAGCCAACTACATAAAGCATCCATACTGGCGGTTCCTCTTAGCCCTCAGATGCCTCCGAGATGGTGCACTGAATTAGGAAATCGTTCAATGTCTATCTCTTAATGGCGATCCTCACCATATAGTTGATGCCGTGTTGGCTCAGCTTGATGGACGACTTGATCAGTTGCCTAGAGTTCTCAGGATTGTTCAGGATTTTCTTCAACGGTTGGTCAGTGAGCACTTGAATGGAGTGGGCCTAGAAATATAGGTGAAGCTTTCCCACAGCCATAACCAGGGCGTTAGCTATCTTCTCTATCTTTAAGTACCGAAGCTTGGCAATGTGAAGCACCTTGCTTACATAGTAAATGGAATTTTGAGCCCCTTCTTCCTCTTGTATTAAAACTGCACTGAGGGTATGCTCAGATGATGCCAAGTACAGGTAGAGGACTTCCCGGCTCGGGCTTGCTTAGGAGAGGGGGATTAGCGAGGTATTCCTTCAACTGAGTGAAGGCCTGTTGCTGGGGTTCTCCCCATTCAATGTTCGTCGCCCCCTTGAGGGCTTTGATGAAGGGAAGGGACTTTTCCACGGATTTTGAAAGAAAACACTCGACTGCAATCAGCCAGCCCGCAAGCCTCTGGATTTCTTTGACATTCATGGGTGGCATCATGTTGAGGATAGCTTGGATCTTCTCTGGATTCACCACAATCTCTCATTGGCTGACCATGAAACCAAGGAACTTTCCCGAGGTCACGCCCAAGGCGCACTTCGACGGGTTTAGCCTTATGTTTTTCTTTCTCAGGACAGTGAAGGCCTCTTGAAGGTCCCTCGTGTGTTCTTTAGAATTGACGCTCTTAACGAGCATGTCTTTCATGTACACTTCCATATTTCAACTGATTTGTTCTTTGAAGACCATGTTCACCAACCTCTGGTATGTGGCTCCCGAATGCTTCAGACCGAAGGGCATGACCCGATAGCAGTAGAGGCCCTGGTCCATGATGAAAGATGCCTTTGGGATGGGGGGGGGGGGACATCCGAATGTGGTTGTATCCAGAGAATGTGTACATGAAGTTCAGGAGTTTGTGTCCAAATATCGCATCAATCAGAGCATCAATACTAAAGGGTCCTTTGGACATGCTTTGTTGATGTCCGTGAAATATCAATACAAATCCTCCATTTTTCGGTTGCCTTCTTCACCATCATGAAGTTTGCCAACCATTCTATGTAGTTGACCTTTTGGATGAACCGAGCGGCAAGGAGTTTATCGACCTCCTCTTTCACTACCTGTTGTCTCTATAGTGTAAACTTTTAGTGTTTCTGCTACACTAGTTTCGAGTCTGGATTGATGCTCAACATTTGCATGATCAGTTCCTCAGAAATACCCAACATGTTCAAGGGAGTCCATGAAAACATGTACCGATTCTGTCGAATGAAGCTGAAAATCCCTTTTTTTAGGTTGGGAGGCAGGACCTTGCTTATCTAGAATCTTTTTGCCCCGTCTGCCTCAGAAAAAGGGATTTCTTCTAATTCGTCGACTGGCTCGGAGCCAATCAAGCTTCTATCACTGGGGAGCTTGACCGCATTGAAGGGGAGGACGGACCATCCCAGCATGGCAGTATAGTAGACACTAGGGTCACGAAATGAGTGAGGAAACTATCATCAAGTTGTTCGAAGGAGTAAATGGAGCCGGGGAGAACCGAGAGTTCCACTCCCTTGCCGAACCTCGTAGTGTGGCGGGGAAGGTTCAACACAGGAGAGCGTCAGAGGCGCTGTGAATCATCATGAGAGTTAAAACTCTCAATGTTATCAGCCGGGTCTGACTCACCATTGTATGTTTCGAAGACGGGGGGCCTGAAGCTTCTTGGGGCAGGGCCCTCAAGGATGAAAGCAGAAAAGGGAGGTCGGGCATGTCATGTCAATAGCACCTGTTAGACTGCCACCCATCTTCCCATATCTGAGCGAGCCGATCCTCCATTTCCCGAACTCGGTTCATCACTAAGTCTTCACATCCCTCTGATCAGGTGGACCCATAGAACTCCTCATGGTCAGATAGACTGAGATGCAGTTTATCCAATTAACGATCATTTCTAGCGCCTCCTCAAAGGGCATGGAGAACCTCATTCCGAAATTTCTAGAATCCAGCTCTGATTATGAGTCCCTCATCCTTTTGGTGGCCTTTAGGGACTGACTGATTCTTGGGGGAGTGGCTTCGCTCATTCTCTCGCCAGTGCTGGGAGGGGTTACTTCAGCTCGGCTACCGACTGGCCCTCCCCGCTCTTGGAGTGGCTGAACTTGATGCAGTGGCTGAGGTCCTCCTCGTCCTGTCGGTTATTGATTATATTTTGAAGGTCCTGTCCTACTGGGCGCTCAACTCTCCATGCGTCCGAGCGAGAGGCACTAGGGGCCAAGCTCTGTCGGTATTCGGCATGTGGCAGTCGCGACCCTTGAGAGGCCGCTTAGATGTGGGACGGGTGAAACGAAGGAGGAGGCGGAGGGGGTCCACCTAATGCCCTGCTGTATTTGTCTTCCTAGTGCTGGGGCCATAGTAGGAGGAGGCTGGATCTGAAAGTTTTCCATAGACGGCACCAATCTGATGCTGCTTTTTTGGTGATGGGAGCAACAGATGATGAGTTCTTGGATTAAAGTTGAAAGATAATATCTCAACCATTGATTCGGCTCAAATGAGAGGCTAGTATTGTGGATGTTGTGGTGGTTGTGCAAGCTTATGTCCTGCTGAAAACCTGCAAGGGCAGTCTGAAACACTGGGGATGATCCCGGCAACAGACCCTCTGACGATCAAGTCATTAACCAGAAATATTAAACTGGGCTTAGTAGGTAAAAGATTGATTACCTAGTAAGAGAGAATGATGAGTCTTATTTATAGGCTTGAGTGGGAGCAGTTAGAGGAGGATCCCCCCAATTGAATTGGAAGATCTCCCGAATTTAAGGGATTTAATCTGTTAATCAAATCCTTAATTTCATGGGTTTAATTACTATCCTTAATTGGTTAACCGATTACTCCTGATTGGGCTGGTGGTTGTCCTCATTCGTGGGTTGAGCTGGTGTAATGGGCCCATGATCGGCCCATGTTTAGATTGTGGGCCCGTAGATGCCGTGAAACGACCATCTTGCTAATAAGGACTACAAGAATCGTGCGGGAATCGCGCGATCTTCATTAGGCGAGGTTTTTACCCCCGTCACTTGTCTACAAAGAAACATACCGTCTCTTATCCATTTTTCCTCCCTCACTTCTTTTTTTGCCTATCCTAAAAAATATAAAAATTGATGGGGGGCTTATTTGCAAAATTACTCCTCTTCTACCTCTAGCTTCCCTCACTCTTCTGCTCTCTTGATTCTCAGCTTCTCTAACCAAACTCGCTTATCATCAAATTGTTAAGCTTATTTGATAAACTGAGAACAAGGGCATTTTAGATATGAAAAACTCTTCTCCTCACTTATTCTTTATGTGTCACCCAAAACTGATGGTGGTAGGCTTTTGCAACGAAAAATTAAACCTAAGAATAAAAAATGCTCAAGTTCAAAACTAAGGGGAGTTACCAACCAAAGTGTCAAAACCTCAGGGGTTTAGTAGAATTCAACAAAATGAAAAATGTCAAGAGAAAAAGAAAAGTTAAACATTAAGATTTATTCTCTGTTCCAACCCCAAAAGTGATTATACACTCTTCCCTCCATTTTAGAAACAGTGAACTCCGTCCAATATGGTAAAAGAAAAAAACCCAAGTCAACTTTACACCAAGTCAACCTTAATTGCCTTCTCTTCACTCGCCCATCACCTCCACTACCAATCTACCCTACACCCATTCCTGCCCCATCGTCTGTTTGTTGGACCCCCACCCCTCCCTCAGCCCTCTCTGGATCCCTCCTCCTTACCTTTCCGACCCTTTTGCTTGCGACTTACACCTCCCCCATGCTGTCACATTTAGAGCTTAGTGGGTGTGGGCCCAATGAGAGGGTCCGCCACCCACCGTCTTCAGCGGCAACTTCTGCACCCTCGGCAGAAACATCACCATCTTTGGCAATGCCACACCCTATGTCTGTAACTCCCTTACCTTCCTTGATTGGTGTAACCGTGCAGACCCCCACCTCCTACCTCGCTGCAGTGAAGACCCCTTCGGCTACAACTCTAGCCCCCTCTCCTGTGATCCCTCACCCCGATGAGGGAAGGAGTCGAATGCTCAGACGAGTGTGCTCCCCGACGCGTGTACACCAACGTTCACATCAGCATCGCGAGGGGAGGAACTTCGTTCATCATCGCAGTGGAGAGGATGCTTTCAGGGGCCATGAGCATCAACAATGACAGGAGGAGTTCTACTAGGGGACGGCCCAACGATGGGGTCCTCCTACTGGCCAATATAGGCGTAAGAAGACCCCACCACCGGAGCGCAGCTACCACCAACATAGGGGTCAGTATCGGGGTACATACGAAGTGGCTACACCCAAGCAACACCAACTTCCTCCCAGCACCAACACCAAACTAAGCTACACCAACATTCTCCAAACACATAAGCAACACCTACATTCATCTAGCACCAAGTCCAAATCAAGCTATCAGCACGATAGGGACTCTCATAGAGCAGCCTACCCCAAATCAACCTTCCGGCCAACTCTTCACCCCCAACACCCTACCCCTCAATACCCGCACTCTGTAATCATCCCAGAGGGTTCTGACCCCCCACTTCACCATCACAAACACAGGGAAGCCCATGAAAGCTCAAATACAACCCCGACCACCAACTCCAGCCCCACCACCGACCATCTCCCAATCCCTACACCACCAGAGCACCTCACACCCAAATCTTAAGCCAAGCGTGCCTCTGAAGGGACCATGCTAGACTGGATCATGGGGGAAGCGCATGCCGGCGATAGGAAGGGGAAGGGCAGTGGGTTCAGGTGGGAGGAAAGAAAAACAAGAGGCAAGGGAGTATAACTAACCTTCAATCCGACCACTCTCCTCACAAAAAGAAACAGAGGAAGGGCAAGCGGAAGCCAGCACCATGCTTCAATTACGGGGATCTTGGCCACTATAAAAGCGAATGCACCAAAGAAGCTCGATGCCTCAAATGCATGAAATGGGGGCACCTCTCCTATGTGTGCACCAATATGATGGAAACTCACAGTGACAAAGAGCGTTCAGTGAGGCAAGGGAGATTCCCAGACAATCCCACATTGATTCGGTTGTCAAAGAGCCTAGACATCATCAAGAGTGAAGAACGATGGTTGCGGCAATGGTGCGCAATTGCCATAGTTAGAAAAGGGAGGCCCTCGGAGGTTCATGTCATGCAAGCGCTCACTGGGAGGTGGCCCATGAATGCTCACGGTGATTGGGTTGCCAAGAAGCTTTGCCACTTGCAGTTCTTGATCTCTTTTCCATCGCCGGAGAAAGTCTCAGAAGTGGTCGGATTGGGGAATGTCGACTTTGGACATTTCCAACTTGAATTCACCGCGTGGACTCCGATGTTTGGAGCGGAGCTCCCACAGAGAGAGAACTTTTGGATTTGGATCCACAACGTTTCCTTGCACTTTTGGAAGAGAGAGGCCCTTCAAGAGATTGTCGCAGACTTCGGGACGGTGGTGGAGATAGACGAGAAAACAGTGAGACGATCAGAGATTGTATCGGCGAGGTTGCTAATCAGAAGCACTGATATCTCGATGATGCCGCGATTTGCAAAGGTGTATTCCTTCGATGATTCTTATCTCATCAGATTTGTACTAGACAAAAGAGAAGAAGCAAAAACAGAACTGGCGACCACCACCTCCCCCCACCCTTCTACAGCCATCAGAGACAACAGGTCTTACCGACAAGTGGTCTCGCCGATAAAGGAAATGACGAACGATGGGTCCCATGAAGTGGAGAGGGCTCATAGGGAAATTATCAAGGCGGCAATGGGCCAGGAGCACCGCCAAGGTTCACCAGCGGTAGGACCTCTTGCTTCTCCGAACAAATCTGGTCGAGGGAAGGAACGCTCTGCTGGATCCAACGGTCAAAAGCTAGCTAGAGCCTCCAACTCATTAGACCGAACGGAGGTCCACCTCAGCAACCCAAATTTGGAACAATCCGCGACCAACCACAACAGAGGAGTCAAAAGAGCTGCTCAAAAAGATGGTCAAGCCCTACACGAGCCAGAAGAGGTTCAGAGGGGAGGGACAGTGCATGCACCCTCTAAAAATGGCAAAGGCTCAATCTACAACAGCACGCAGGCGTCGAGAACGGGGTTGGTAAAAGACACTTCTTCTTTGAGGAAGGAGACAAGCGAGAGAACCCTCTCGACCAAAGAATGGGTTACCAAGAAATGGTTTTCTTCAAATAAAGAAAAAGGCACTTCTGAAGAGCAGGGGGGACAGAGGACAGTAGCTATTTTGGGGATTGAGGCAGAGGCAGCTTTGGGGAAAGTGACGAGAGAGGATCTGCTCAACCATAGCGAAAAGCACTCCAAGGAGAGCAAGATCGTCGCTGAGGGAGTGGGTAAAGCTATACTTTTGAGGAAAGGCAACAGAGAAGGTGAAGGGTCTGCTTTCTTTGGGAAGGAGCAGCTCCACCACAGCGAAAAGCACACCATGGCGAGCGCTTCTTACATTGAGGGGGTGGGTAGCAAAGCCATTTTGAGTAATGAAAACAACGGAGTAGGTGAAAGGGCCAGAGCGCAGGAGGAAGAAGGACATAAAGAAGGAAATAATCCTTCTTCGGCCTTATCGCCCCCAATATCGAGCCTCACGCCATCTAAACACACCGCTGGTCCCGCCTATCCTGCGATGACAGTTGGCACGTGCGGTAAAGATAACGCTTCTCTTTTCGATGCAGTAGGGGGGTTTTCGAGGATAGAGGTCAGATAGACCGCGGAGGAGAGGACTGTTATCGCGATCTAGGCTCTATTTGTAATGGGCTGTTGTGTACAATATATTTAGATGTTAATGGGCCCAAAGAGGGGTCCAATAGACATTTTATGAAATCTTAGACTGCCATTCTAAAGTATCGAACAATCAGACACATTGTCAGACTATTAGCGGGCCCACTGAGGGGACCGCAACGGAGACCAACACTATGTCTAATGAATCTCCAGTCTGTGGGCTCAATGAGGAGTCCGTGATGAGAGTGCATACTCTACAACAGGAAATTCAACACTCAGATAGTGAGGAGGACCTGGAGAGGCGGCTTAATCTAGACTAAGAATTCACATTTACAGATGAGGAGTCAGAGGATCTAGAGTTCATCGCCAACACTCAGAGGGAAATCTCGCCAGAGATGGTTCTATCCACTCTACCAGAATCAGCACCCGGAGATACCTCTGGGACATCAGATAGGGCGGCTGGGTTCAGAGTTCACCGATCGCCCAGAAGGGCTCATGTGGAGTCCTTGGATGACTATCTTGAGGTTGCGGGGGCAGCCAAGGCTGCTAAGTTCGCCAATGGAGGTACGACAAGTTTTTTAGCTTCTATATTAAATTGCATGTCAGATTCTGAAGTTTTTTTCCTCGCTGAAACATGTGGGTTAGAGGTATGGGACACTGAACGCAATGCCTTATTACTCAATAAAATTAGTGGTTGGGAAACTGAACGGGTTAAGACCTATTATGAGAATGTTCA
Source organism: Hemerocallis citrina (assembly GCA_017893485.1). Lineage (NCBI taxonomy): Eukaryota > Viridiplantae > Streptophyta > Magnoliopsida > Asparagales > Asphodelaceae > Hemerocallis > Hemerocallis citrina. The sequence continues at coordinate 179,878,111 of CM030360.1, forward strand.
AGGAGATAGCATTGGGGTGGCTGGCACCCCCGAGGATGTAGCCAGCCCCACACACTCCAACGATCTCTCCTGACATAGTCCCCCAATGAATACACTATTCTAGAATGTTAGGGGGCTGGGGGATAGAGGGAAGAGAAATATGGTCAGGGACGTTATTAACAATTCCAAGGCAGAAGTGGTAGGGCTGCAGGAGACAAAACTTCAGTACGGACTCAAGCTAAATAGAATCGGGGGTAACAGAATCAAGGAATGGGTGTTTCGCCCATCAGCAGGAGCCTCTGGAGGAATTGCTATTGGGTTCAATTCGGATATCCTCACCTGCATCGAGGTATTCAGTGGAATGTTCTCCTTGACCACCCGATTGAAATGAAGGTCTGATGACTGGGTATAGACGGTGACTGTCGTTTACGGACCAAATGTGGCCTCAGAACGAGAGGCCTTTTGGCAAGAGCTCGTCAATATCCGACAGCGTTGGTCTGGAACTTGGATTGTTGGGGGGACTTTAACATCACCAGATTTTCATTCGAGCACAAGGGAAGAGGCTCCGGCGACAGACACAGAGAAAAGTTCAATAGGGTGATAACAGAACTAGAGCTGATAGATATCCCAATTAATGACAGACTATTCACATGGTCTAATATGCAAGCGACTCCGGTTATGGCCAAGCTGGACAGGATACTTGTATCGATGGACTGGGAAGCTAAATTCCCTCTAGCTACTGCGCAATCGATCCCTAGACCAACATCAGATCATATCCCGATCCTACTCGATGTGGGGGTTCATGGAGCACAGAGAGTACGGAAGTTCAGATTCGAGAAGGCCTGGCTGGAAATCCAGGGATTTCATCACATAGTGATGGAAAATTGGGCACTACCGACTGCAGGCAGTGACGCGGCATCCCATTGGTGTGAAAAACTCCGCAGATTGAGAAAGCGACTGCGAAGATGGAACCGGTCAAGGTTCTCGACCATCTGGAGGACAAAAGACTCCCTATTGGAAGGAATTGATGAGCTAGAAAGGGTGGAAGAGACGAGAGTCTTGTCACAAGAAGAAAGAAACAGGCTTTTAGAGCTCCGAGAAAATGTCGCCAATCTTTATAAGTTGGAAGAGATCAAATGGCAGCAAAGGTCTAGAATCTCATGGCTCAAAGAGGGAGACGTGAATACGGCCTACTTTCACCGGGTGGCAAACGCTAGACGTAGATCTAACCTTATCCTTTCAATTCAGACGGAGTCGGGAACATTGCATGATGGAAAGATGATTGCCACTACCTTCTAGAATTACTACAAGGGCCTCTTTGGAAGGAAGAATGATTTCAGGATCCCTTTGAGGGAGGATTACTGGCAGGCTTACCATAATGACTCAGCGCAAACTCTTGCCAATTTAGAGGAACCGTTCTCGGAAATGGAAGTGAAAAAGGCCATCAACAAATGGGCACAAACAAGTCTCCTGGCCCTAACGGCTTCCCAATGATATTCTTCCAAGTGTTCTGGGAAGAAATTAAAGGGGACATTATGGCACTGCTGGAGGAATTCTACCATAACAAGCTCAGATTAGGCATGTTCAACTATGCGGAAGTTGTCATGCTACCCAAACTGGAGGAAGCTAAGCACGTGGGGGATTTCCGACCAATTAGCCTAATTAACTGCTCGGTGAATATCATCACAAAGGTTCTGGCCATCCGCCTGGGAAGTATAATGGATACCATAATCAGAAAAACCCAGACAGGCTTCATTAAGGGCAGATGTATCCTAGATTGTGTGACCACTGCTGAACAAGTTATCCACCACTGCCATACGAGCAATTCAAAGAATTTCCTTCTAAAATTGGATTTTGAGAAAGCCTACGACTCCATCGACTGGGAGTGTTTGCTGGAAGCTCTTAGGGAGAGAGGATTTGGGGACAAATGGATTAGATGGATCATACAATGTTTACAGTCTAGTAAGACGGCAATATCGGTAAATGGGCGGCCAGGCCCATCGTTTTCCTGCAAGAAGGGACTCCTACAAGGGGACCCGCTATCCCCACTGTTATTCACTATTGTAGCAGATGTGCTAAGGGGTATGCTAGAAAATTGTCGAAGCCAAGGTTGGATTAAGCCTGTGGCGAACAGCACTTCCAGCCAAGGGTGCACGATCCTCCAGTATGCTGATGACACCCTACTATTCGGGAATGGGACCAGATCAGAAACAGTCTGCTTTAAATGGGCCCTTCACTGTTTTGAAGCCTGGTCAGGGCTCAGGATTAATTTCCACAAGAGTGCACTGACTCCCATATCTCTTTCTGAGGAAGAAGCTCGGGAACACGCCACCATACTAAACTGTATGACGAATGAGTTCCCTATCAAATATCTAGGGCTCCAGCTCAGACCAGGGAAACTCACTAAGTTAGATTGGTTGCCGATTATAGATAGGGTAGAGGACAGACTGTCTGGTTGGAAAGGAAAATCGCTGTCACTAAAGGGGCAGAGTGATACTCATTAATTCAGTCCTGTCTTATCTGCCCATTTACTACATGTCTTTCTTTGAGCTTCCAAAGTGGGTTATCCAAAGGATTGACCGAATCCGGAAAAGATTCCTTTGGAAAGGAGCAGACGCGAATAGGGGAGGTTACCACCTCATCAAATGGAATATTGCTTGAATGAAGAAGAAACATGGAGGACTTGGCATCATCTACATTAGGGATATGAACCTTGCCCTCTTGGGTAAACGGTGGTGGAAGGTATTCCACCACAGTGGAGAAGGCTGGCAGGATTTTATTCAGCCATACCTGCGGGGAAAAGGCACGAGAAGCCTGGGCTTTCGAGTAGGGGCAAAAGTCTCCCAGTTTTGGAAAGGAGTTGTCAAGGCGAGTGGACCGTTCAGGTCAGCAGTTACGTCGACAATCGAAAATGGACGATCCACCAGATTTTGGTGGGATAAGTGGTGTGGTGCGCATACACTGAAAGAAACTTTCCCAGAGCTGTTTGACAAAACAAATCGACCTAATATCTCTGTGGTAGAGACCTGGAAGAGGGGAAAGTGGAGGCCGACATTCCGAGGAACTCTGACCCCAGAGTTACAGCAGCAACTGCTAGAACTACAAACGCACATCTCACGGTCCGGGACGATGTGCGCCCAAGGACCAGATCAGATGCGATGGGGGTTAGAGACCAAGGGAGCTTTCACGGTCAGATCCCTGTACCACCGCATTCACTTCCGGGGATGCCGGCCCAGTTGGGCATAAGTGCTGTGGAAGGCAAAAGCACCACTGAAGGTTAGAGTCTTCCTCTGGCTGGTACTCAATAATGCAATTCTCACGAGGGAGAATCTAGCCAAAAGACAACCCCAGATTGCGATAGACTGTGGGTTCTGTAACACACATACGGAGATGCTAAACCACCTTTTTATTCACTACACAAGGAGTAAGGCGACTATGGTGGAGGTGTTAAGAGCCCTAGGTACAAGTGTATACCCCAACGATTATGAGGATTTGTGGATCGGCCCCAAATTTGCATCGACTCGCCATGAAATGAAGGATACGTGGTACATTGTCATTGCGGCAACTACATGGGTGTTATGGCTAGACAGAAATAACTTTTATTTTCGTGCTTCATGTAGTAGTATTTCTGCTAACCTTACTCATATCATGCATCTTATTTCTTTTTGGGCCACAGCTGCCGCCACAGGAGCGAGAGGGAGGATTGCCAGAGTCTTCCAGGTGGAGGATTTTGATGATGAGGAGGTAGAGTTTGGGCCGACGCTGGACTGAGGGGCGGAGCAATCTCAGTAGCTAGTCTCTATGCTAGTTTGGTCTTGACTTACTGTACCTGTGGTTTTTATTTGGAGGATTCGACCCATCCCCCAGGGTTTTGTTGGGGGCTTATGTTTTATTTCCTGCACTATTTTTCTTTCCTGTTTTGTACTTTTGTATCCTTCTCGGTATACCGGGATTGTTTTATTAACTGCTTATTAATGAAACAGGGTGGCTTTATTCCACTTTTTACCTCAAAAAAAAAAAAATCTTTACACCTGAAATCATAAGTAGGACGCACGAATTTGCACATTACTGGCAGCCGAACGTGGAATGTGGAATGTGGGCCTGATTCGTTCGAACTACTAGGAAAGGAAAGAGAAAAGTTGTACATTAAATTATTGACCCAATCAGGTCCTAAATAAAGCTTTAACATCAGAGTCATCCGAGTTGCAAGAAAGATGTCTCCAATTCGAGTGTAGTTCCCCACCCTTTGTTGAAATTTTTTCGGTACTGACCCACTTTTTAAAAATATGAACCAATCTGACCCATTTTGAAAATATTTATCCAACTGACTCAGTTTTGGGCACGTCAGCATTAACCGCTATTGAAAATAACGGCATAGGTTATTTATATGCCGTTGTTTTCAATAGAGGCATCGCAAAAAAAATAATATTTCACATGCCGTTATGTTGAGCAACGGCATCAGTTAACTTCTTCCCAATCATTTACTCTCTGACTTGGAAAAAACTTACAAGTGTGAAAATCTCATAGCTGATGCCGCCATCCTCAACAACGGCATTCGCATTACCGATGTCATTGTTGGAGATAGCGGCATCAGTTATAATAGTGATTGCATATAAATAGTGGCACCCTCTTCTTCATCTCCTTTCACTTTAGATCTTTTTCCCCCAACTCCTAAACCCAAAATCCCACAATTGTTTCCTTTCAAACTTCATATCTCCTACATCCCTCTCTCTCTCCCACCGAAATTCAACTCCCCCATTCTGAAAATCTCCAACATTGTATTAGGTCATCTAATTCTTCATCAACGACGTATTTTCAAACTATCCAAGTGACACTCTAATTTGAAGGTATTTTTATAAACATATGTTTTATATGTATGCATAGTGTCACGCCCAGCTTCCCAAAAGAATACGAAATACGGTATGAGACTAAGCCCAGTGGATAGTTTTCACCATTCATAAGCTGTACGGACTTGCTTGACTCATCATAACAGTAAATATAATAGTATACTCCAACCAGGTATGCAAAAACAATTATAACGCAACAGTATTTATTGCATCAAATGTAAATGTTCCAACAAATACTAGATCTGAAACAAAACAATAATCCTGGGAAAATCAGCCCAAATACAAGTCTTAATACAGTTCATGAAATAAAATAGTTCATCAAAATATTTTAAGAAAATTATTTCCAATTGCGCAGCTCAAAATTTTTGCTCACCAACTCCAGTAGACAATTGATCAGCAAAACCTGCTCATATGGCAATTATAAGGAAAATAGGGAAATAGGAAAACATAACGCCCGTTAGATATATGTTCGGGCCGCAAGCAATACAAGTAAGAAAATGGGGGGAAAAACTAAACTAAACTAAACAGGTAATACTAACATGGTGAAAGCAGTAAATATAACAGTCTATAGATGACAGTAAACAGTGTAGTGACAACAGGAGAAGCATAACAGTAACAGTAAGGAGCAACAGTAACAGTGTGTCAACGGTAGCAGTAATCAATAGTAACAGTGTGTCAATAGTAACAATAACAGGATATGACAGTGTAAACAGTTATTCTTATGTCTAATGTTCATTACTAACTAGGTAGCACTTCATGCGTCCCAAATTTTACTACATGGATGCTACAGCAAACAGTTTCACTTCAAGATTTTGTAGTGAAACTTCTATAAGGCAATATATTCAAATAAACAGTAATAGTAACAGTAATATCAAACAGTAACGGTGTCATGGATCATGCCCCCATGCATCCAGAGATAAACAGTAGGTACCATAGTAAACAGTGGGGAAACGAGATCCTTCTGAATATGTATTTCTATATTGTCCACTACTCGATCTTTTTCCTTAAAACCCCCGGATTGATTTCTTTTATTATCAATAAACATGTGTGAACAAATACAAACAGGCTAAAGACATGGAAAGAACAGGGAATAAGTCTAAGATGAAATAGTGATGGCAACGGTTGTTAAAAAACAACTCATAATATTCAAAATAATGACATTTTCAGTTCTGGACAGCGAGACACTACTGTACCAAATATGAGATTTCCGTTGCTACAGAATAACAAATCTAGATCCATCAGAAAAATAGAAACTAGAATCACTGCCAATTCCAGCACATATATATAAGTCACATATCAGCCACAGAAATAGGGTCGAAAACAACGTTTAATACAGAAATCGTGTTCAGCCAGAAAATGCAAAATCTTGTTTATAAGCATAAAAATAGTTGAAAATCATCATAATTAAATCTAGAGTTTAAACATACTCAGAAAAATATAGAGTTTAAATTCTACTTTTAATATCACTTTTAAAATAATATTTCATACAGAATACATATAGTTCAGAATCTGGAAAATACGATATGTCTGCAGTAAAATGGCAATATTTCATTCATCAAAACTCAGAATTCAAATCCGTCGAAAGTTATGGAAACTAGAAATAAGAGGCTAAAAATTATGTTCACAAACTTATTTATTTTACTGATGTTAACAGGGTTGAAATTACTGTACAAAATAGGGCAGTAGCAAAACAAAAGTTCTCTTAAGCATTTTATCAAACAACTTAACTACAAACGGTCCACTCTAGATGTCATACAAAGCATGGTATATGTGGGTTACTAAAATCAGCATGGCATGTGAATAAATGGTCTATAATGAGATCATACATCCAACAAACATCTATGCAACAGTCATCTGCAATATACAGTGTGCCACAACATCATACAATCAAGATGTCCACTAATCTAATTATTTTCATGCAATGGGTGTCAATTATTGTAACTAATCTTGATCAAGAGATGATGTCAATGGTTAAACTAATACATATGGTTCATCATGAGAGTACAAATATTTTTATACTAGATTACTTACTGTATTAACTTGTATGACAAAAAGAACACATACAAGCTACTTGCCTAATTATGAAGACGAAGAAAACGAAGAATAGAATAACAGGAACTAGCGTACAACGAACACACGAACGAGAGAGCCGAAAAGTGAGATCCAACACTCGAAGCACGTGCACACAAAAGCACATGCACACACACAAAGAGAAAGTAGCCAACAACAGCAAAGCGGACGGTAGCAACACCTGCAAGGGCGGCAGCCTGGTGAAGATGACAGCAGCGATAGTCGGAGGGGGCGGTGCTGCGGCGCTGTAGCTGGGCATCGCGGTGTGCTACGGCTTGAGCAAGACAACGACAACAAAGAAAGGGGGGGTGTTGGCCTGGGTTCGGTCGCGATCACAGTGAAAGGCAGAAGAGGAGAAGATGGGGTGCGGTGGTCGGGGGGTGGGGGGGTGTGGTCGCCGGCGTCGGAGGTGAAGGACGACGACAGCCAAAGGTGAGAGGTCAGGGTCGCGAGTAGGGGGAGAGAGAGGGATAGATATTTAGGGTTTGATAATTAGGGTTATGGTGCAATTAGGGGGTTTAAATAGAGACAATATGGGCTTGGGTGAACTGGGTAGTATCCAATTGGGTAAAAGAATCCAACAAGAGACAAGTAGGCCATAAAATAGGTGTAATCAATAGAAAAAAATCAAGAACAAATTGTGGGCCAAATAAATGAGAATAAAAAGCTGAATCAATGCAAAATGAATCACAAGAGAGAGATGAACAACGCACCATACAATGAAAAGAAATTAAATACAACCAAAAATAAAATAAATAATCAAGAATTTTATTAAATATAATTAAAAATACAAATATGAGTAATAGGGGTTACACATAGGTTATGCTTGTGAGTAGTTAATGACTTGAATATGTGTCCATTTCAGTTTAGGTATGGATTATGATATATCTATTTGGTTATATTTTAGGGGTGAAATAATTTGAGGTCCAAAAATTGGATATTTTTATAGCGATATTGAACCGGTCATTATTTGGGCTCTCCGTAACTTTATATACTCACAACTAATAGATAAGATATCTGAAGTTACGAATTGGGATAGAGGTGAATGAAGTGTCAAAATCAAAGCTTGTTATGTTGTCGGTAAAGGAGAAGGACAATATTTCATGGTGGTGACTGTAGATAATGATAATGCACTAAGGTCCATGATTGCTGGACAATTGATCCAAATTATAGTTGGACTGCATTGGAGTTATATATTAAGCAAATTATGCTTCCAAACACTATGCCAGATATTATTCCAAGTCCAAGCCCCGTTAAGAGTTTGAAACCATTTGCCGAGTCACATGCAAGAATACCAAATACACAAGAATACATTAGCACAACTCCAACAGAACCTATTACCACATAATATAAGTCGGTACATCCTTTCACCTCCACACAAAGTATGCTCCACACCGACATGGTCATGCAGGACTTTGACAACGTCATTGTTAATAACGATTTGGTAGAAGAGAAAGAATATAAGGATCATGGGCTTGAAGTTGAGGAGGAGGAGGAGGATGTCAGAGAAGGTCCGGTTAATGATATTAACGTTAATGTACATGTTAACAATGTGGTGTCGCCAAAGCAATCCATTAGTGCATCTGTTGTAACAACCCTAATTTTTGACGAATACGTCTTGTAAACGAACTAAGTGCTACTGGATGTGGAAATTATATTTTTGGTTAAAGAAATTATTTTTCTCATTAATAGCCTACATTGTGCATACGAATATATGTATAGATATATATATATATATGTATGTATATACATGTTGAGTTGGACTTGTGAGCCCAAATGAAACAAAACCAACCACCACACTTGAACAAAACCCATATGGGTCAAGCCCATAGGGTATGGCCGGCCTAAGCTTGAAGAAAGAGAGAAAATGAGTTTAGGGTTAGGGTTTGAACCAAAAGAAAACAGCATGATGATTTTTGTAAGAACCCCATCACATCACCACCCAAGAGAGTCAACCTCTTGCTTGATGGGACACCTCTCCTTGTTCCCCATGCCCATGAAATCCGGCCACCCCCTCTCTCCCTCTCTTCTCTTTTTGTTTAAAACCTCATCCCTTCCACAACTCTCTCCTACTACTCTTACTCTCTTCCTATACCTCCAAACTCCATTCCTAATACACTTAGCTACTGATTTGGGATGAGAAGAAGAAGGAAAGCCAAGGAGAAGAAGAACAAAGAGCCAAAGTAAAGGAGAAGAAGCAAGGAGCTAGAAGAGTCAAGAAGGAGGGCCATCAAGCAAGAGCAAGCTACTAAAAAGGTGGGTGTTTCCAATCTCTTGTTTTGTTTTTGGATGGTTGAATAGTGTTTGATGAATGAAAAAGTAACATGCATGCCCTAGGAATGAACTTTAACAACTCGTTTTGTGCTAAGTAGACCAAACCAGAAAATCCTGTTAAAAGACTGAATTTTTTTTGTCAGTCCGTAGCTCATTGACGAACACCACTTGAAATTATGATCTAAAATTTTTAGAGGATGATAATATAGTTGTCGTAAACCTTCAGTAATTTTTATGGATTTTTATGATTTTTCCTGCTATTAAAATAAATTATGAACTTGCATGCTAGTCAGAATAGAAAGAAACAGTTTTTATTGTTACTGATATGGAAAGAATGACTTGTATCTCACTTCATGTTTATGAAATGGTCTCAAATTTTAGTATGTCTTTGTTAAGTGTATCTAATACCTACGTTTTAATTTTATGAGATTTGGACCACTGTAGCTATGTCAATGAAATCATGCAAGTTGAACTCAATATTTTAGTGAACAGATCTGCTATTGTTACTGCCCTGTTTTTGGATGATATTCAAAAGGAAATAAATGGAAATCTACTTGGTAGAATCACTTGATTTTTGGAAGGATTGTAACATCATGTGTTAGGAACTAGATTTTAAAATTTCATGATGATCTGACACCGTTTACTATTATAATCTGATTTTACCCGATGACTGTGTTGACATGATGTTCTGTTCTGAGTTTCTGTATACTTGTTAAAGATGAGACCATGAGACTTTGTAAATGACCTTGTATGAAGGAACTTGAAACTAAGAAGTTTTAGTAGACACATAGAACTTTCTGGAATGGCCAATAAATCCTGATTTGGATAAGTATTCGATTTTATATGATTTCTACAAGTAACGACAGAAACACAGTAAATCTTAGAGCTTACTGTTTTGCACCATGATCTTTAAGATAAGTTTAAACTTGTATCTTGTTGGCTTAGAGTTGCTGTTTGAGGTCAAGACTCATGTTATAGATATGTACTTGGGTTAGGACTTAAGTTATCTAATGTTTCTTGCTAAGAGTAGCCCATAATTGCTTGTAAACTCCATTATAGACCACATTGTTCAATATTTCGAAGTGAAAATTATATTGGATGTTTGTGTATTGTTGTAGACCACTTTGGGATGAAATTCATGCCCATTGTGTGCTTGTACTTGCTTTCTATCTTGAGTAGAAGCATGGGGATCGCCCGATCACGATTCCTCAAGGGAACGGGATCGGGAAAGACTCCGTTTTGGCATAAATGCCCAGTGTGTGTTTGCTGTTTGGAATCCTAAGTTGTCGTTTTTAGGACTCTTAGAATCCCTATTTGGGTATTCGTGGGTTAGGACTTACTCCTAGTGTGGTGTACCTTGTTAGGGTACGTTGGTTGAGTTTTGAGACTCCAGGACTAAGTCTTGTTGACAAACCTAGATGGGTAGATTAAGACCCGTGTCGCATCGAATGCGTTGGAGGAGATAACTCGTGCGCCGTACTCACCATGCATGGATGGATTCCATGGTTTGTGTTTGGAGCTGCCACTTGTCGAGGACCGTGGAGCGTTAAGTTTAGCAGAAAGCAATTTGTTAGTCGGGTCGAGGTTGCAATCAAACTCCAAGCATCGATGTGGTTGCGGCAATCGATAGGTATGATTCACCGGGAGTTCGTGCTAAGTGTGGGCTGAGGCGGGTCAACTCTTGGGCTGGATTAGAGGTCTAGTTGAGTCCTAGTGTGAAATGGATTGAGATCTATTTTGATAAAGGTGACTGACTAGGGAGAATCTGCTAATAGAATTGAACTAGTTGATCATGGCAAGCAAGTTGATTACCAATTTATGGATTGGTTATGGTAGATAGATCGCCTAACTAAGGGAGACGTGTTTCATGGATACTTTAGTAGGGCTAGATCGAGTCTGGGTTGTTTGTAAGGACAGGCACTAGCGAGGGTGTTCGCCTGTCAGGGGGACGTTGTCTCGACTATAAGTTCTGCTCTAGTGTAAGGACGAGTGTAGCGGAGTTGGGAAAACCTTATATCCGTCATGTCCTTTGTTGACCGATGTGGGCAGAAGATTTTTAGAGGAAGTCCCCATAGAGCGAGACTCTACGGGAAAGATCCTAAGTCCTCCGGTGGGGAGCCCTGATGCCCGTATATCAGCTTTTGGTGAGGTCCGGGAAGACAACATATCAGGTAAGCCGATTGGATTACAGTCAACATATCGAGTAAGCCAATTTGATTACAGCTACGTAGGGTAAGTCTGCAACTAACCATGGTTTCAGTCACGCAGGGTAAGCCTGCAACTGACCAGCCACATAGGGTAAGCCTGCGGACTAGAGTCCCGGGCGTAGTGGGTAAAACTATAAGGATTGGACACCACTAGTGACTAGCAGGGTAAGCCTGCAGCCTCACCATCACTAGAATAAGAAACGAGTGAGAGCACAAGAGTAGGATGCATAGCGGGGGATTGAGCCCCATTAAACTGAAGAACGTCGTTTGGTTGGGGGGTGTGTAGAATGGGATGCATATCTTTCAACCAAGTGTGCATTAGCCTTAGGAGCAAGTGTGCATAGTGTGTGCATTAGTTAGGCTATGGCATACACCGACACTTATTGGACATCACATTTTTCTTTGGATCAAATATTATTTGTGGTTGTTAAGGTTGGAATCGCTATATTATGGCATAGAGAGGATAGCCAAATATAGTATTTCGTCAGTTGTAATCAACTGACATGCCCACAGTTATCAGTGCAGGACTGCCGACTTGGGAGCGCGGGAAATTCTAGCAGGGGAAAGCATCCAAGTGGAAGTTACTGTCTAAATATTTATTGTACATTCTTGTTGTAACAATTAATTGTAATTGTTGTAATCATTGGACATTGTAATAACAATTTGATGTAATAAAAGTTTTTAATTTCCTGTGATTTTTGTTGTGTTGTGACTCATTTGAAGAAAGATCCAGGAGAGTGTCACAAGTTCCTAAGTTAGGAATTCGAGGCGCTACAGTTTTGGTATTAGAGCTTATTTCAAATTGTAGTCTAACACCACCGGAGATTAGACTTGGGTGCGTCATTAGGGTTAGCTTGGTATAGATATTTGGTGGTCGTAAATCATATTGTTGCACTTTTGCAAATTATGTTATGAATTTTTCCCATGTCTGACCTAACCCTACTGTGATTATTCTTTTACTAACTTTTATGATTCAACTGAATTTCGAGGAGGCAAATCTGCTATGTATGTCCAGGAGACAAGCATGCAGCCGGGCGTCAATAATGGAGAGCCCATGATGCAAGAGTCGAGGAAGAAAGCGGAGGAGCCAACGGTGGTGACCTCAATGTCGATGTGAGAATTCAACAGGATGTCCAAGCACAAGGTTCACTTCGACTGTAAGGAGAAGAAGGTGATCATAGCCATGCCCGAGAAACCGGAGATTGTGTTTCATGAGAAGAAGAAAAATGGGAGGATGTTGGCGGCTACAGCTGGGAATAGGGTGCCACAGGAAGTCAAGGGGATACCCATTGTACGGGACTTTCCACTCGTATTTTTGGAGGAGTTACCAGAATTACCTCACCAAGGGATGCGGAGTTCAGTATCGTGAACCAGCCAGGTAGCGCACCCGTATCGAAGATGCCATATCGTATGGCACCGGTGGAACAAAATGAAGTCAAGAAGCAAATAGAGGAATTGCTGCAGAAGGGACTCATCAGGCCTAGTACTTCTCCTTGGGGAGCGCCGATACTAATGTTCAAGAAGAAGGATGGGTCGTCAAGGATGTGTATTGACTATCAGGAATTGAGCAAAGTGATAGTCCAAAACAAATATCCAATTTCCAGGATCGATGACTTGTTCGTTCAGTTACAAGGAGTATTCTCAAAGATAGATCTACGGTCAGGATACCATCAGGCCCGTGTCAAGGATGAAGACATACCGAAGACAGCTTTTAGATGTGGCATGGGCACTATGAGTTTCTGGTGATGCCATTTGGAGTTACTAATGCTCCAGCAATCTTCATGGATTTGATGAATCGAGTCCTACGACCATTCATCGACTCATTTGTGGTAGTCTTCATAGATGACATTTTGGTGTACTCAAAGACCGAGGAAGATCATGCCGAGCATTTGTCTGCAGTTCTGAGCAAGCTTCAAGAGCAAGAGTTCTACGCGAAGCTTTCCAAGTGTGAATTCTGGAAGTCGGAAGTAGCTTTCCTCGGCCATGTCCTTTCCAAAAAGGGAGTAGCCACTGACCCACAAAATATAGAGATGGTGAAGGATTGGCCTCAGCCAAGGACAGTGAAGGAAGTTAGGAGCTTTTTGGGTTTGACCGGGTACTACAGGAAGTTCATTCAGGATTATTCCAAGATTGTGGCACCACTCACAACTCTGACCAGGAAAGACAAGAAGTTTGAATGGACCGATAAGTGTGAAGCTAGTTTCTAGGAGCTGAAAAACCGACTGATGTCAGCACCAGTTGTGGTCTTACCTCAACCAGTCAAAGGGATGTGGTCTACAATGATGCATCTCACTTGGGTTTTGGATGCGTTCTGATGCAAGAGGGGAAAATCATTGCCTTTGGATCGAGGCAGCTCAGACCACATGAGAAGAATTATCCAACTCATGACTTAGAGCTAGCTGCTATCATCTTTGCCTTGAAAATATGGATACATTATATCTACGGTGAAATGGTGGAGATGTACACAGACCACAAGAGCTTAAAGTATATCTATCGCAGAAGGACTTAAACCTGAGGCAGAGGCGATAATTAGAAGTGTTGGAAGACATTAGGCTAGAGATTTTGAACCATCCAGGAAAGGCCAACGTTGTGGCAGTCGCACTCAGCAGGAAGCGGAGCCTTTCCATGCTAACATCTAGGAGGAAGGAGTTTGAAGAAGAGATAAGGAGAGCCGGTATTGAGATGATTTCTGAAGAGTTGGGTGCTATGTTAGCTCGACTACAACTCCAACCAAGTCTGAAGAACCAAGTGAAGAGGAGCCAAGATGGCAATGAGGAGACACAGGCACTCAATGAGCAAGTGAACGAAGGGAAACTTCCCGAGTTCAATGTTAAAAAATGAGTGCTATGGTTTGGAGATCGGTTGTGTGCCAAAGGCAAAGAATCTTAGGGAGGAGATCATGAAGGAAGCACACACCACCTTACTGACAGTTCATCCAGTAAGCACGAAGATGTATTGAGACGTGAAGCCATTCTATTGGTGAGCCGGGATGAAGCAAGATATAACGCAGTTTGTAGCCAGATGTCTCACTTGTTAGAGGGTAAAGGTAGAAAATCAGAGGCCCGAAGGGTTACTATAGCCCTTGCCCATTCCAGTGTGGAAGTGGGAGGACATCAGTTTGGATTTCGTTACAGGATTACCAAGGAGTCCCAGGGGGAATGATTCCATTTGGGTGATCGTAGACCAGCTGAAGAAACCAGCACATTTTATACCGGTGAGGACAACCTGGTCTATGGAGAAGTTGGCAGAAATCTACATTCAGGAAATTGTGAAACTACACGGTGTGCCAGTATCTATAGTTTCCGATAGAGACGTGAGGTTTACCTTACGGTTTTGGAAGAGTCTACAGACAGCATTGGGGACAAGGACAAATTTCAGCACTGCTTTTCACCCACAAACTGATGGACAAACAGAAAGGGTGAACAGAATTTTGGAGGATATGCTCCGAGCATGCATCTTGGACTTCAGAGGGAGCTGGTACAAGCATCTAGCACTGGTTGAATTTTCTAACAACAACAGCTATCAGGCCAGTAGATGGCTCCATTCGAAGCACTGTACGGGAGGAAGTGTAGGACACCCGTATGTTGGTATGAGGTAGGCGAAAGGCATGTGTTCGGACCAGAAATTGTACAACAAACTTCGGAGAAGGTTGAATTGATAAGGAAGAGGCTACAGATCGCGCATAGTAGGCAGAAGAGCTATGCCAACACCCGCCGTAGAGAGCTAGAATTTGAGGAAGGAGATTTCGTATTCTTGAAGCTCTCGCTGATAAAAGGCATAGTTAGGTTTGGAAGGGGTGGCAAGCTAGCCCCGAGATACATTGGACCCTACAAAATCTTGAAATGGATTGAGAAGGCCGCCTACAAGTTGGAACTACCCCCTGAGTTAGCCCAGGTGCATAATGTTTTCCACGTCTCCATGCTAAGGAAGTATGTGTCATACCCGAGTCATCAACTCCCGAAATCCCAGAAGACTTGCAAGTGGATCTCTCCTACAAGGAACGACCTGTGCATATAATAGATCGTCGGGAGAAGGTGCTGAGAAACAAGATCATTCCGATGGTCAAGGTTCTCTGGAGGAATCAATTCGTCGAAGAAGCTACTTGGGAGCCAGAAGGCCGAATGCAGGAGACTCACCCGAAGTTGTTTGTGTAAAATTTTTCTTCTTCTTTTCTGTTTTCTTCCACTAAGCGTAGTTCTGAGGACAAAACTATTTTAAGGAGGGAGTGATGTAACAACCTTGATTTTTTACGAATGCGTCTTGTAAACGAACTGAGCGCTACTGGTTGTGGAAATTATATTTTTGGTTAAAGTAATTGTTTTTCTCACTAATAGCCTACATTGTGCATACGAATATATGTATAGATATATATACGTATGTATATATATGTTGAGTTGGACTTGTGAGCCCAAATGAAATAAAACCAACCACCACACTTGAACCAGCCCCATATGGGTCAAGCCCATAGGGTTTGGCCGGCCTATGCTTGAAGAAATAGAGAAAATGAGTTTAGGGTTAGGGTTTGAACCAAAAGAAAACACCATGATGAGTTTTGTAAGAACCCCATCACATCACCACCCAAGAGAGCCAACATCTTGCTTGATGGGACACCTCTCCTTGTTCCCCATGCCCATGAAATTCAGCCACCCCCTCTCTCCCTCTCTTCTCTTTTTGTTTAAAACCCCATCCCTTCTACAACTTTCTCCTACTACTCTTACTCTCTTCCTATACCTCCAAACTTCATTCCTAATACACTTAGCTACTAATTTGGGGTGAGAAGAAGAAGGAAATCCAAGGAGAAGAAGAACAAAGAGCCAAAGCAAAGGAGAAGAAGCAAGGAGCTAGAAGAGTCAAGAAGGAGGGCCTCCAAGCAAGAGCAAGCTACTAACAAGGTGGGTGTTTCCAATCTCTTCTTTTGTTTTTGGATTGTTGAATGGTGTTTGTTGACTGAAAAGTGACATGCATGACTAAGGAATGAACTTTAACAACTCGTTTTGTGCTAAGTAGACCAAACCAGAAAATCCTGTTAAAAGACTGAATTTTTGTTGTCAGTCCGTAGCTCATTTCATGAACACCACTTGGAACTATGATCTGAAATTTTTAGCGAATGATAATATAGGTGTCATACACCTTTAGTATTTTTTATGGATTTGTATGATTTTTTCTGCTATTAAAATAAATTACGAACTTGCATGCTGGTCAGAATAGAAAGAAGTAGTTTTTATTTTTACTGTTGTGGAAAGAATGACTTGTATCTCACTGCATATTTATGGGAATAGTCTTATATTTTAGTATGTCTTTTTTAAGTGTATCTAAGACCTACGTTGTAAATTTCTTGAGGTTTGGACCACTGTAGCTATGTCAATAAAATCATGCAAGTTGAACTAGATATTTTAGTGAACAGATCTGCTGTTGTTACTTCCCTATTTTTGGATGATATTCAATAGAACATAAATGGAAATATACTAGGTAGAATCACTTGACTTTTGGAAGAGTTGTAACATCATGTGTCAGGAACTAGATTCTAAAATTTCATGATGATCTGACACCGTTTACTATTTTAATCTGATTTTACCCCATGACTGTGTTGACATGATATTCTGTTCTGAGTTTCTGTACACTTGTTAAAGATGAGACTATAAGACTTTGTAAACGACCTTGTATGAAGGAACTTGAAACTAAAAAGTTTTAGTAGACACATAGACCTTTCTGGAATGTCTAATAAATCCTGATTTGGAAAAGTATTCGGTTTTATATGATTTTTACAACTAACGACAGAAACACAGTAAATCTTAGAGCTTACTGTTTTGCACCATGATCTTTGAGATGAGTATAAACTTGTATCTTGTTGGCTTAGAGTTGCTGTTTGAGGTCAAGAATGATGTTATAGATGTGTACTTCGGTTAGGACTTAAGTTATCTAATATTTCTTGCTAAGAGTAGCCCATAGTTGCTTATAAACCCCATTATAGACCACATTGTTCAATATTTCGAAGTGAAAATTGTATTGGATGTTGGGGTATTGTTGTAGACCACTTTGGGATGAAATTCGTGCCTATTGTGTGCTTGTACTTGCTTTCTACCTTAAGTAGAAGTATGGGGAGCGCCCGATCGTGATTCCTCAAGGGAACGGGACCGGAAATAAGTCCGTTTTGGCATAAACGCCCAGTGTGTGTTTGCTGTTTGGAATCCTAAATTGTCATTTTTAGGACTCTTAGAACCCGTATTTGGGTATTCGTGGGTTAGGACTTACTCCTAGTGTGGTGTACCTTGTTGGGGTACGTTGGTTGAGTTTTGAGACTCTAGGACTAAGTCTTGTTGACAAACCTAGACAGGTAGATTAAGACCCGTGTCGCATCGAACGCGTTGGAGGAGATGACTCGTGCGCCGACGTACTCACCGTGCATGGATGAATTCCATGGTTTGTGTTTGGAGCTGCCACTTGTCGAGGACCGTGGAGCGTTAAGTTTAGCGGGAAACTATTTGTTGGTCGGGCTGAGGTTGCAATCAAACTCCAAGCGTCGATGTGGTTGCAGCAATCGATGGGGACAATTCGCCAGTGGTTCGTGCCAAGTGTGGGCCGAGGTGGGTCAACTCTTGGTTCGGACTAGAGGGCTAGTTGAGTCCTAGTGTGAAATGGATTGAGATCTATTTTGATAAAGGTGACTGACTAGGGAGAGTCTACTAATGGAATTGAACTAGTTGATCATGGAAAGCAAGTTGATTACCAAGTTATGGATTGGTTATGGTAGATAGATCACCTAACTAAGGAAGAGGTGTAGTATGGATACTTTGGTAGGGATAGATCGAGTCTTGGTTGTTCGTAAGGACAGGCACTAGCGAGGGTGTTCGCCTGTCAGGGAGACGTTGTCTCGACTGCAAGTTCTGCTCTAATGTAAGGACAAGTGTAGCGGAGTTGGGGAAACCTTATATCCGTCATGTCCTTTGTTGACCGATGCCGGTAGGAGGTTTTTAGAGGAAGTCCCCACAGAGCGAGACTCTACGGGAAAGATCCTAAGTCCTCCGGCGGGGAGCCGTGGTCCCCGTATATCAGCTTTTGGTGAGCCTACAACTGACCAGCCACGCAGGGTAAGCCTGTGGACTGGAGTTCCGGGCATAGTGGGTAAAACTATGAGGATTGGACACCACTAGTGACTAGCAGGGTAAGCCTGCAGCCTCACCATCACTGGAATCAGAAACAAGAAAGAGCACAAGAGTAGGATGCATAGTGGGGGATCGAGCCCCATTAAATTGAAGAATGTCGTTTGGTTAGGGGGTGTGTAGAATGGGATGCATATCTTTCAACCAAGCGTGCATTAGCCTTAGGAGCATGTGTGCATAGTGTGTGCATTAGTTTAGGCCATGGCATACACCAACACTTGTTTGACATCACATTTTTCTTTGCATCAAATATTATTTGTGGTTGTTGAGGTTGGAATCGCTATATTATGGCGTAGAGAGGATAGCCGAATATAGTATTTCGTCAGTTGTAATCAACTAACGTACCTGCAGTTATCAGTGCAGGATTGCCGACCTGGGAGCGCGGGAAAGCTCTAGCACGAGAAAGCATCCAAGTGGAAGTTACTGTCCAAATCTTTATTGTACATTCTTGTTGTAACAATTAATTGTAATTGTTGTAATCATTGGACATTGTAATAACAATTTGATGTAATAAAAGTTTTTAATTTCCTGTAATTTTTGTTGTGTTATGACTCATTTGAAGAAAGATCCTGGAGAGTGTCACGAGTTCCTAAGTTAGGAATTCGGGGCGCTACATCTGTACATGAGGTTGAGCTCATCTTTGTAGTGATAGGGGAGGTTGATTTGTAGCTTGTGTTGGTTCTAAAAGAGCAGCCAAGGCCGGGCCATCTCCAACCTCTTAAAGTGACAATTGACACGAATGGAGGATTTCTCTCACTATCTCCTTACAAGCTTTCAAGGTATTGTTTTTCAACATACGAGCACATTTCCGTGCAATATCCCAAGTATTGTCATCTACAACAACAATAAATTATAATAAAGGAAGTAAACCCAATAAACAAGTATAAGAAAACTTTGTACAAATATTTTAAATTAATAATTAATAACAAACGCATAAATTTACCATGAGTCAGTACGAAGAGGTTTTTGGTTGATACATAGGTTGAGAAATAGAATTTGCCTGTTGTGGTTCGACTTGGTACTTTGGGATCGGTATTTGGATACCCTCCAGGATAGCTGATGATGGAGGAATAAACAAACGTGTAACACGACGGTACCACGCCATGTAAGCTTCTTTCAAAGACTCATTGTATGGTACAATCCATTCAAGTTCCAAATCATACTTTCTCTCATTCCACATTGCGATATGAGAGCTATGGTGATCGGCCCAGTCCATAATCAGCAATCGACCTAGACCGGTGATATTGTCTAGCCTTCGGTCATACATCCGATTCTCTGGGATTCTTTGTTGTGCATTGAATAGTCGGAGGACTCGATCGGGGTAATAGAACTCCACGATGTTGAAATTTATATGTGGAGCTCATGTCAACCAAAAAAGATTGTTTATCATGCACAGTGGGGGTAGTCGTTGTAGCCTTTCGGGCTTGTACGGTGTCCAATTGACGTACTCTTTCCAAAGCTGATCGAACTCATCCCTATAATACGTCAACACTCCACTTGGGTTCTCTCTCTACTTGTGGTGGCCAGTCCAATAAACCCCTAAAGGATCCCTTATCACTACGCTTTCCTCGAACACTCTCCATGCATTTGAAAGAATCGTTATTTGGGGACGGCCGAGGTGTATTCATTCCCAACACCAAATCTGTAATATCCCCATCGACCCGGTTATTTGAATCGACCTCATTGCACAGTTCCACAAAGCACGATAAAGAGAAGCCAACGCCGCACTTCCCCAACAATAACGGTCGACCCTATGTATATCGGCAGTCAAGGGAAGGTACATTAGATGGATGACATCACCAGAAGAATTCGGCATGACAACACCACCAATCATATTAATTAAATATGTCAGATTGATTCGCCGATGAAAACACCTTTGTCATCCTCTTTAACCTCTTTCCCACGATAATTTCTAACTAACATAGCTATGTTGAACATGATGTTATCGGTCACGGCCACCCATCGATTGGAAGTCCCAATATAATCTTTATATCTTGTAGCGTCACTGTCATTTCACCAACAGATAGGTATAAGTGTGTGTCTCTAGCTTTCATCGCTCGACAAGAGAGGTAAGTAATGCATGGTCGCATTTCACTTTTGTTAAAATCGACATTCCATGGAAACCGACATTTACCCAATAGTTGTGTATATGTGGGTTAGCCAACAGAGTTGTGTGCATTCAGAAACTCATGTTCTTATTCTCTCCCTTTCACACCGCTTAAGACATATGCTCTTCTTTCAAATAGAGTAGGGTTGGGTCTAGTGGACCTGGACCTCCATGTTTGGTGAAAGACGACACACCTACTGCACGCGAAGAAGATGGTTGGCCGACATCCATTTCTCTGTCAACAAGAATAAACAATGTGTCTTGAACAAAATTTTCAAAATGATGTGTCAAGATAACTAGTTTAATAAAATATGTGTCATGAATTTCAAATTAATAAACCATGTGTCAACATTAATAAAGTTTGAGTCAAGATAACAAAAAGGCTAAATTTTAAATTAAAAACTTGAACTATTCTCTTTATGCAGAAAACATCACTGAACTTTTTTTTGCGCAGAAAACCACACTCAAGTATAGTTGCGAAAAATCTCCATGAAGTATATTTTCAAAAAACCACATTTAACTTTTCAGCTTATATTAGATAACCTTATTCATCTTTGCAAGTTGGTTCAGAAAACATCATGCATCTCTCTCATTATTGTCAAAAAACCTCACTCAACTTTAGCAGAAAGCTCAGACCGTCGGAGTGGATTTTTTGCAACTATACTTGAGTGTGGTTTTCTGTGCAAAAAATAGTTCAGTGAGGTTTTCTGCATAAAGGAGATAGTTCAAAAGGTTTTTTTTTTTTCAAATTTAGCTTAACAAAAATGTCTCAATACTCATATCAAACTATTTGCATATATAAAAATCCCCACCACAACATCTATATACACTACATATTTGTATATAAACACATCTCTTATCAACATCCATTCATACATAAATAGACATCTGATTAACTTTTACAAATATAGCAATTCAAGTTTATACAAATTTCTCCAACAACTAATATACTACATTGTCAATTCTACCATTCCCAAAATCTATTCTCATCCATAGGATACTACAACTCATATCAATCTCCACAACTTCTCATATAGTACTCCCTCAATATAAATCTCAATCAACAAAGTGAATATTTTCAAAGTAATTAAGGGTTTTCGGGTACCTACCATAATTTCAATGCCGAGGTGATCAGTAGAAAAATCTGCGCAAAAATCCAAGTGAATGAGGGAGAGGAGGAGTTGAAAATTAGATTTTAAGGATGAGTAATTTTTGAATTTTTTTAGGATACAAAAGATGAGAGTTTGAAGGTTTCCAATTGCGGCATTTAGGGTTTTAGGGTTTCGGGAGTGAGAGGGTGAGAGAGATCTAAAGTGAAAATGGAAGGCGAAGAGGGAGCCACCTATTTATATGCAATCACTATTATAACTGATGCCACAATCCCCAACAAGGGCATTAGGAATGCGAATGCCGTTGTTGGGGATAGCAGCATCAGTTATAAGATTTTCTCACACTTGCAAAAAAAATTCAAGTCATAGAGTACACAATTGAGAAGAAGTTAACTAATGTCGTTACTCAAAATAGCGGCATGTAATTTTTATTTTTTTTTGAGATGCCACTATTGGAAAAAATAACATATAAATAACCTATGCCGTTATTTCCAATAGCGGTTAATGGTTATGTGTCCAAAATTGGGCCAGTTTGGTAAATATCTTCGAAAGTGGGTCAGATTGATCAATATTTTCAAAAAGTGGGTCAGTACGGAAAAAATCCTTTATGTTAGACTTGCTTGATGGACCAAATAATTTTTTGCTTTTTATTAAAACAATATCGTTTATCTATTAATACTACTCTAAAATGCATGAATTTAGGTGAACCAACTATCAAATTTTAATTTTTCCACCTGTGATTAATCCTAACCATTTATTTTATAATAATTAAAAAATAAAAATACGCAACAAAATAGTTTACTTCCACTTTATTATAATAAACACTAGTGTTACCCTGTGAAAATTGCCCAGCCTAAAATAGTTTGGATGAACTCATAAAATTATATAGAACTTCAAAAAAGTGTGAGAGGATTGGAAAAAACTTATGAATATTATCCCTATCTTCATTATCATTCTCACATAAGCAGATGATTTAGAGAATGTAATCCAATTAAATATTACTAAAGCTAAAAAATTGCATGCAATGAACTTAATAAAGCGAATAATTGTGGTATCTCAACTCTTCATCTTTGCTGTCTTCTTCAACTCCAAGCCCTTCTTCCTTTAAGGTATTCAGTATCCTCCTTCTCATGCATTTTCTTTAAATGAACTTTTTCATAGACTATTGAGTTAAAATCCAAGTTAGAACACAACAAATACTTAAATAAAAAACGCAGTTAAGGGGAAGACTCTAACCCTTTCATGGTCCGATTTTATGTGTTTCTTCAATATGAGTTCCATGATACCTCTGTGCAGATGGCACAAACTTTACCAAAAATTTGGCAGAACTTATCTGATACATAAAGCTTTTTCACTGTAAAAAGTTCATCCAATATTTCAACATTCAACAATTATTTAATAAGGATTTTTCATAAACACACTGTCCAAATTCAAGCATCTGATACAATAATGCACCTCCAGACCCAATCACAATATTCATTCAATTGTCCAAATACTGAAATCACAATTATATCCAATAGATGTCTTAAATAAATTGTGCATGATAATAAAAGACTTCAATCCAAAAAATTGCACCGACTTTACAAAAAGATGTTGCAAATTCAACTAATTTATGTTAACATTGATGCGTTTAATTTTTATATAATTTTTATTAATTTTTTATGCATTAAAATTGCGAGTTTTCGTTGATTTCTTTAAATTTTATCTTATTTCTACTTATTTTTATTTATTTGTTTGATTTTGTAAGAATGAGAGGGATAAGTACAAAATGTGAGCATTTTTGGTGAAATCAAGGAAGAGTACAAGAATAAAGATTTCAAAAAATTCAAATTGATTTTATATAAAGATTTCTAGAAGATTCAAGCACTCAACTGCACATATTTAGTAATTGGCTCATGGAATAACTAATAGAAAATATTATGGTCAACTAGGAGGAGAATGACATTTTGTAATAAAAAATCAAAGTTGAGTGGATTTAAATTAGGTTTAGTTAATTGATTAGTTTAAAATTTTAATATAAGAATTTTAATCTATAGACTTTTAAATTAATTAATTAATTATCTGATAAATAATTGACCTAACCCTAATCCTACCTACCCCTAATCCTATATAAGAAACAAAAGGGGGCTTTGGAGAGTGGCAGCTGGGGGTGAACAAAAATCAAGAAAGAGGCTGACAAGAAGATTTCGAAAGAGAGAGAAAAAAAATGGGGCTTGGTTCAGAACGCAAGAAAGAAAGAAAAGGAAGAAAGAGAAGGGGCTCTGACTTTTTGATCCTGAGGCTCTTCGATTTTGGTTTCATACAACACGAGTTCTTTCTTCTCTCTTCTAATTTTTATTTTTTATTATGTAATCCAAAAATAAATTTGTTAGTTGCAAAATTATTATGATCTAAATTATTTTTTTTAGGCGATATAGCCTAGTTTTGAGAACACAATTTTAATTCAATATTATTTTATTTTTCTATATTCCATAGTTGTGTGTTTAATTTTTGTTCTTAATGCTTACAATTGTTTGGCCAACTATTGTTTAATTTATTGAATGGAGAGACCGAGAGGTAATTTGTGATTTAGAATTATAGAATTAAACATAATTGATTTATTGAGTCATGGGGAAACCGAGAGGTAACTTGTGATTTATTGCGATAAAAGTAACTATAAAGAAATGCATAGAACTTAATGAGTCTTCAAATAATTAATTGTGCATAGAGATATGACAAACTATTAGTTGGGGATATTTTTGGTGTTGTTCGAGAGAAAACATTGAATAATTAAGAGATTTTGGTCTACAACTTGGAAAAGTAGAATTTCTTATTACATGAAATTAGAATTGTGTGGGATAAACTTGGTGAAATAAAAAGCCCTAGAATTAGTTTTTCTATTAACAAACAAAAAAATTTCAAATTTTCATTCTTTTTAATTAGTTTAGTTAGTTCTTTAGATTAATTTAATTTAGTTTCTTTATTTATCAAATTTCGATCTTCCAAATAGTAGTTAATCTAGTAAATTTCGGTACTTAGTAAAATAATTAGTCCTTATGGGTTCTACACTCTTTTTACTTAAACTATACTACTTGTTGTGATTTTGTACACTTGCAAATAATTCCATCAAACATGTATATTATAACCTCATTAACATTCAGTAAACATGTTATACATTATAAATCATGCATTATAGTACAGTTTATGGTAAATATGATAAACTAAGAGAATCATATGAAAACAATTTGATGAACTGTGTTTGCTTAAAAATAAAATTCTAAGTTATCCATACAACGCAACACACCTAGTCAAACTCATTTAGAAAGATCCAAACTTCAGCTAAAATTCGTACGACCCATAAGATTAAACACATAACTTACCAAAACCACACCATAATCGATATATCAAATATAGCATTAATTAATCAAATCAAATGATTATAGATAAGAGAAAGATCCGTATTAGGGTTAGGGTTTGTACCTATAGCGAAATCTCTATAGAAAGTAGAGATCTTGAGGTAGGTGGTGGTTCTTGAAGCCCATAACATCCTCGAAGCCATGATCAAAATGTTTGCCCATTTTTTATTACTTCGTAGTTTTGGCTACTGAGCATTATAGAGATGAGAAAATTATCAAGATAAACATTACCAAACTTAAGAAATAAGACATTAAAAAATATACCAGTAGATTTCGTGGCTTCACATCTCTATGACAAATGCCTAAGACCATATGAATGTAAGTTAACCATCTAAATATCTGCAAGATAAACACCAACAACCGTTACCCACTCAATCCCCTAAAAACTATTTAAGCTCAAATATAAAAAGAGAACATAAATAGACCCGATACATTATAAACGTCTCCTCCATTTTTAGACATTTCACCTAAAAGCAAAAGCAAAGCAATAAAATATTATCGGTGACTTGCAAACCTGCACTATCTAAATTATAGGTAACTTGCAAACCTACACTATGTAAATTCTAGTCCATTTGGATCAAATTGCAAATATTATAAATATCTAACTCTAATCAATCAAATTTATATTTCTAAAGCCAAAAGTGTGAGTTACAGGTATACAAACTATATGCATATTGGTTATACATTATAAACCATGCATTATAGTAAAGGCTATGGTAAATATGATAGACTAAGATAATCATATAAAAATAATTTTATGAACTGTGTTTGCTTAAAAATATAATTCTAAGTTATCCATACAACACATCACACCTAACCAAACCCATTTTAAAAAATCCAAACTTCAGCTAAAATTTCGTACGACCCATAAAACTAAATGCATAATTTATCAAAACCACACCATAATCGATATATCAAATATAACATTAATTAATCAAATAAAATGATGATACATAAGAGAAAGATTAGCTGAAGTTTGTAAAACCACACCATACCATACAAACTATATGCATATTAGGGTTAGAGTTTGTACCAATAGTGAAACCTCTATAGAAACTGGAGATCTTGAGGTAGGTGGTGGCTCTTGAAGCCCACAACATCCTCGAAGCCATGATGAAAATGTTTGCACCTTTTTTTTTTACTTCGTAGTTTTGGCTGCTGAGTATTATAAAGATGATACAATTATCAAGCTAAACATTACCAGACTTAAGAAATAAGACATTAAAAAACATACTAGTAGATTCTTTGGCTTCACATCTCTATGAAAAATGCCCAGGACCGTATGAATGTAAGTTAATCATTTAAATATTTGCAAGATAAACACCAACAACTGTTACCTATGCAATCCCCTAAAAACCATTTAAGCTCAAATATAAAAAGAGAACACAAACATACCCGATACATGTAAAACGTTTCCCCCATTTTCAGATATTTTGCCTAAAGGCAAAAGCAAAGCAATAAAATATTATAGGTGACTTGCAAATCTGCACTATCTAAATTGTAGGTGACTTGCAAACCTACACTAGGTAAATCCTAGTTCGTTTGGATCAAATATATGTTTTTAAAGCCAAAAGTGTGAGTTACAGGTATACAAACTATATACATATTGGGATCCTACGTTTGAATCCAGACAGAGTCCAAGAGAATTCCAAACAAAGTTACAATAATTAAAGTTATTTGTAAGTGAGAGTTAGCCCTAGCAGAAAAATAAATTACCCAAAAAAGAAGTTAGCACGGAGAAAAGCACATGAAACTTGCCTCTTTACTTTGATATACGCCATAGCTTGATTCATATATGCAACCGTAGTGGGAGGCAACCCAATTCTCCTCAAGTAACACTTGAACGCTTCGCTATATTTCTTCTGTTTAAAATACTAATTTCCCTACAAATTCAAGCACGCACAATTTGTGTTTATAAGCAAAATGCACTCTTTTAACACACACAAAAAAGCAAAGAAATTAACAAATTAATCACATCAATTTTGTTTCTAAAGTTGCATCTCTTACTTTCTCGTCCCAATCAATTAAGCCATTTAAGAACCCTTTAACATCCTAAGAAAACAATCAAAACTTTTATTTAAAAAATCATCAAAAATTAGGGAAATTGAGTAGAAGGGTTTGGATGTTATCAAAGAAGGATCTTTGTTTAAGTTTTAGTGCCGTCAAGTTGGGTAGCGAAGTGGGGTGGGGCAGGGGAGGGAAGGGGTGTTTGACGGCGTAAGGGCAGGAGTGGCGTAGGGGTAGGGGCAGCAAGGGGTGCGAGAGAGGGGGGGTGTGGAAGCGGGGCCGCTGAAGGTATCGGTTGGCAGGAGGTGTGGGAATTAGGGATGTGGGTGGGTTTTGGAAGAAGTAACCCCTGTCCCGACTTCGGTTTTCTTGTATTATTTTTTCCTTTATCTTGCTTTTCTGAACCCCTGTAATTTTTCTGTTTGATAATAAAATTTGTTATTTGTCTTCAACTCAATTTTTTTTTCTTTCGATCAATTTTATTTTTTATTGAACCCTGAAAATTTTGTTGTTCAACCTATTTAAATTTTTCATATTAAATACTCCAATTAGATTTATATTAATCCGATTTGTTTTCCTATTGAATTTAAACCCAAACCCTATAACCCGTTAACCTATTACCCAAACCCCCTTCTTAATCTCCTATATAAACCTCCTAATCCCATCATTAAACCCTAATTACCCTGTTAACTACCAGCCAGCCCTTATCCCCCCGATGCTTCATCTTCTTCCTCCCGACCTCGTCTCCTTCACCCCGTCAACCGAGTGCCGATGCTCCCTATCGCCAACCACCTCCTGCACCCATTCCGCAACCGCTCACCTCCTCTGCTGCTCCTCGGTCCACCTCCAAACCCCGTTGAACTCCCTCGACCTGCACCCACCGACCACCGCAACTCCTGTCGTCCTCTAGCACCGTCGACCTACCCCCTATCTTCTTCTTCCTCTGTTTGTGCCGAAACCCACCATCTCGCGGTCCCCCGAACTCCAGTATCAACCCCTACTGACTGCTGTCGTCCTCTCGCCGAGCACCACCACCGAAATCGACCACGACCCTCGACCTGCGTCGCTGTCCCCACTGCTCCCTCTCTCTCCCCGCACACAGCACCCCGTTGCTGTGCTTGATGTTGTGTTGATCTTGCTGTTTTTGTGTCTCTATTTGCTGTTTGTGTAGTTGTGTATTGCACGTGTTGTTGATTATGTGCATTGCACGTGCTGCTCCATCGGGATCCTAATTCCGTTATTCTCTCATTCGGATTATTCATCGGTATAAGGAAAGTCTTCTTGAACCCTTTTATTATTTGAGTTCAAGAAATTTCATTGATCCCCACAAATAGTTCATAATCCAATATTCACATCTGTATTTGTTAATATTTGTTCAAGAAATTATCATAGATTCATCAGCAAAACCAAGTGATAATTCTCTTTTCGTGCCATTATCTTTGACTCGAACCCATGCCCTAATATACATTGCATAAGCACGTACTTCATGAATGCAATTAGAACCATGTTATAGGATTGATTGATGATTGGAACGTTCTCGACTGAATATGATTTTCGTGAGTTGATTGCCATGATTATGAAATGACTTGTTAATATTGAAATTGCATGCTAATAATTAAATAGAGCTTTTGTTATTTAATTTCCATGAAATTGCATGTTTGCATGTTTAAATTATTGATGATTCATATCTATCTATTTGCTGGCATGTTGTCTGCCTCATTTTGCGTTAAACTTTTGAATCAGTTTCTGTAGGAATTTAATGAAACTTTGTAAAGTAAAGAACAATTGTAGCTCTGTGAGTCTACTTTTCATAACATTCGACGGAAATGAATTCCGAGTCATAATCTGCAATATATCAGACTTTTAGTGCTGCTAGGTCTAGATTTCCAGATTTGCCATTCTCATGCGTATCACCATGAATTGTTAATTGAAAGAAAATGTTAACTGTAGAATTAAAATTTAAAATTAATCTGATTGTAACTATACATGATTAGGAGTCACCCTGAATTTTTGTGAAATTAATTGATAAATTTTCAGACCCAATACATATATGTGAACATGACCTTTAACCTACTGCCTGAACATAAAATCAGTAAAGAATAAGATTTTACACCTAGTTTCTTTGATTTCAATATGTCGTGTGTATATGTGTTGGAATCGGCAGAGAGTTTAGTTTTTAGAACTTCTGACGGATCCAGTTTTGCTTTCCTGTAGCAACGGGAAAACCTGTTTTTGTACAGCAACATCTTGATGCCCAGAACTTGTGTTTTTGTATTGATTTAGTAAAAACATTTTTTCCTTGCATGTAATGAGTAGAATTAGTCACACCTTGCATTACACAACATTGACATCTTCTTGCATGCACACATTAGGATGTAATAAAATAATAACAAGCCGGGGTATTAAGGGTCGACTTGGTAGTGAACAACAGGAGACTGTACTCGGTAAGGGTCCATTCCAGTTTGATTGTTTATTGTCATGATTTGTTGGCCATGGATTCCAGTTTATTGATTTTTAATTCTTGTTTATTGTGCTGAGTACATAATCTATAGAGTTCTCTAGCATAGTCTAAACGATCACTGTTTGCATGCACCGAACCTATGGTATGGGACATAGTATTACGTGTATTAGATAGGTCAATAAAATGAATAATAACCCTAGATTGACATTGCATGCTTGACCCCGTATATTGTCACCGACATTGACCATGAATTGTAACTATTGATTCAGTCCTTTATTCTTGACATACCATGCTTTTATTGTTCTTTGTTTCCCACTACTTTCTGTCCATGACTTGATCTAACGGACATTATTTTTCTACTTTAGATCACGAGTTTGCAGGTACTCAAGGAATAATACCCGAAGGACTTGGTGAGAAATAATTCTACTGAATGGAGCTCAACGAATAGACCGCATTGATTATCTATCTATGCTCTTTCCTTTGAACATTTTTATTGTTATTGTACTTTGTTTTGGGCTTTTATGACCCAATTTGTTTATCTCTCAGACATTGGATATTACTTTATGAGTTTATTTCATGAATATTTTGAAGTTTATTCATTGTTCATATGGTTAGTGTTTCTTGCGTCGTTGTGAATACTATTCATATTGTTGAGTTAGACTAGTACAACTTATGAATGGTGTTTACATCATTCGCTGGGCCTTTGTTACGTACTCGTTTTCCCATATTTTGGGAGGTGGGCGTGACAGAAGAGTCATGAGATTTTATGAGATTGGAAAAGTGGGAAAGGAAGAGACTGTCTTTGAGGGATTGAGGGATTGGGGTTTGTATTTTGTTTTGGTTTTAATAAAATCACGCGTAGTTCACGTGTTAATTAAATACGAATCCATACTTTTCCTCTCATTTCTCTATTTCAAAATAGAGAAAGAAGAGAGGGGGTAGACTCTCTCCTATTAGTATAAGATATAGATTTTGGTTTTTTAATAAAATTGTGCGTAGTGCACGTGTTAGTTAAATAGGAATCCCTACTTTTTCTTTCATTTCTCTATTTCAAAATAGAGAAAGGGGAAAGGGGGTAGACTCTCTCTCCTATTAGTATAAGATATAAACTAGTCTTACCCTGTGCAAATTGCATAGACTAAAATAATTTTGAGAAAGTCGTAAAATTATATGGAACTAAAAAAATTAAAGATCCCTTAACTATTTCGATCATAATATAATTAAAAGATAACAAATCTACAAATTAACTGATTCACACTTTCAAACCAACCAACATAATTCTATATTTCTATTCAATTTAAAGGAAAGAAAAAAAATCGAATAATTACCGAAGTTGGGATGCGTCTCTTCTCAGACTTCTTGATGTACTCCGCTCTCTACTTATTGACCGTGCGCTTCTCAACTGTCTTTCCTCTCAAATCAAACATTCTCTCTCAAACTATATAAAATCAACATCAAAAGATAACAAAAGAAATAATAATTAATAATAAGCTATATCAAAAGATAACAAAAGTATAAATTACCAATTCACGTTCCCAAACCAACATCATTCTATATTTTCTATTTAGTTGAAAGGAGCCCCAAAATTCTCGATGTTTGTAACTTTTCCACAATTCCAGTACCAAACATAGGTAAACCCTAGGTCCCCAAATTTAGAGATACCAAAAAATATGTATTTTCAAAAATCACTTGCAATCTTGTGAGTTTCCTCCATTTTAAAGCTTGCTTGCAAAGACTCATATTGTCTGCGAAGTTCCTCAATATTTACCTCCAATTGTGATCTATATTACTCGTTATTTGTGCTCCTACAAAATGATCAAACCATTAAACACACATACAATACTATAATTCATTAAAAAATTTCAAACAAAACAAAAGACGTAGAAAATATGATATTTACCCTCTACCATTCAAAAACTAAAACCATCACTTTTCATTTCCTGCAAAAGGTAAACAAATCCTATTTACCATATAGAGCTACAATTCTTGAAATCTATACTTACATAGAATAAAAAACTCCACAAAATTATTTTATTTTAAACAACAATGTAACTAACATAAAATCAAAAAAGAATTACATAAATACACATGAAAATAGAAACCATTTTCAAATCATATTGCATAAAGTTTCAAAAGACTTAATTTTCCCCCAATTCTATAACAATCACGTGCTTCAAATCAAATCAAACACAGAAAAACAATTAACAAAAAAATACTGCAAAATCTGGAAAAAAAAAAGACTCACTGAATCGTGCGTCAAGTATTTCAATAGTCGCAATAGTACCTGCAAAAATCACAAACACAACAATTTTAAACAAAAAAATGAAAAAAATAGATTTTTAAAATACAAATATTGATATTTGATTTGATTATAAAAAGGGTGGGATCTTTGAATTGTTACCTCAGTATAGTTGCGTGAATTGGACGAAGAAATCAGATTCGAAATCGGAGGATTTTTATGAACATGGAAAGAGAAGTAGATGAAGATGATCAGTTTTTTGAAAGTGGATGAGAAGAGTAGGATGCGAAGATGAGGGTTTTTCATTGCACATTCTTCTTTATTTACTCTAAAATTTTTTAAAAAGTGGATGAGAAGAGTAGGATGAGAAGATGAGGGTTATTTTTTTCACCTTCTTCTTTATTTACTCAAAATTCTCAATACGCGTTGAGCACGTGTTAGGACCTACTTTTTCTTTCCTTTCTCTATTTCAAAATAAAGAAATGAAAGAAGGGGTAGATTGTTAGCTTAAGATATAGTATAATTCCAAGTGATATAAGACACAGATCAGTAGTCTTGCCTTAAAATAGTAAAAAATTTGTGAACAATGCCAATTTATATCAAAATCTGTCATTGAACCCTTAAAAAAAACTGAATATTCTATCAGCTGAATATTTATTTTTTCCCTGTCATTGTCGCAGTTCTCCCCTAATCATTAATCCTACTGCTAAATTTTAAAACCAACATAATTGCAATATTCTTTTTCACTAAAACGTAATTGCAAGACTTTTCATATGTTGTATCGTTCTAAAGACGTGCTGTATGCACGTGGCCACGAGTAAATCTAGTTTAAATATAAATAGTCACATTACTTTTATGGTAAATTCAACATAGTGAAGAAAAATAGAAAGAAACATTCCATACTAAGAAAAATAACTATAGAGATAAACTCGGGAAAATGTATAATATGTGAGAAGAACACACCTGATACAATGAAAAATCTACTGACTTGTCCCAAAATAAATGGAAATCTCCCTTTATCTTTGATTCTTCACACCTGTTACAACAAAATAGTTTAAAATTTGTCAATAACACCAAGCTTTTAATTATTCTATACGGAAATTCATCGACAGGCGATGTGTAAATACCCAAAAGAGGGTTGAAAATTTAACACTTCTAAAACCCTAACCCTCATATAAACAGAGAACATTCATATACATACATAAACCCCAAATCCTATTCGAAATCTCTTATTTCAAAAAAGATGACAGCCTGCATTTTCTCACTGTCCTACTATTTAACCAATCAACCCAAAATCAAATTAACCTAAAAAAATGGGATTTTAAACCCTACCCCTACTCAATATGCTATGTACTTTACCATATAATATAGCAAGCACTCTCTGTATTTTAACTGCCGGTTAATGTATATCAATCACATCAAAAGAACTTCTCCTGCAATTGTTTAATCAAAAAACTTACCCTGTATTTTAACTGCCGGTTCATGTATATCAATCATATCATAAGAACTTCTACTGCAATTGTGTAATCAACAAACTTAACCCTGCAATTGAATGGGTGACCCTAGCTAGGAGCGTACACATGTATAATCATGAAGGCAGAAAACAGTGCAAGTTGTGTAATACAATTAGCAATTTCTTTCAAATAAAAGTCATGGACATAGCCAATTACAGCCTATCACCAATTACTGGTTTCAGGATTCGTGTCAGGTTTAGGACCAATCCAAACCCAAATCAAGATTGAGCTTGAGAAAAGAACGACTACAACCACCAAGATCAAGATCACGATTGAGAAAAGAACGACTACAACATAACGATCAAGATGAAAACAAAGACAATAACATAAAACAAAATAGAACCCAAAAAAAAGACAACAATCTGCATCCCATTCATCACAAACTCGCAACAAAGAGCAACCCCAAGTTGAACTCTCTGTACCACTTCTCACCCCGCCATATCGCTACCATTAAAAATCTTATCTGCTCCAAATCCCCTCCTCAACACCCATTCAGCAAAATCATTCATCCATAAATCACAACCATAACAAAATCTCAAAGAGTGATAACTTCAAATCAGATAATTAAAAGCAAAGTGACATGATCATTAAGAGCAAAGTAACAGATCTCACCATTTTTGGTATGGAGGTGAGAGGGGGGGAGCAGAGGTGGAGGCGGCGAGAATGGGCTGCGAGCACGGACGCCTGACGGCGTTCGCAAGCAGCGTTCCCAAGTGGCGATCGGGAGCGACGACGTTCGCGAGTGGTGATCTGGAGTGGCGAGCACGGGCGACGTTCGCGAACGACGATCGGGAGGGGCGGCGATCGCGATCGGGTGTAGGGTTTTGGGGGGGGGGGGGGGGGGGGGCGAGTGTTAGTTGGATTTTTTTTCCTTTTTGGGGAGGGGGGTTTTTTTTTTGGCTGTTTTTTAATTATGCTAATTAAAAAATGTGGCATGCACATGTTAATTCCTACTTTTGCTCTCCTTGCTTCATTTCAAAATGAAGAAAGAAGAGAAAAGGTAGACCTATTAGCTTAAGATATATATAATATAATATTAAAATTAACTAAAACGATTCTCATCGCATCATGTAATAGTTATTCAAAAAATTAAACAAATAAACAAAAGATTATATTGCCATAAATTGAAAATCCAAAATTTATACATGGAACATAAAATATGTAGTTTGACAACCCCAATTTAAAAAAATAATTAAAATATTATATTGTCATAATTTGACACCTCTAACTTTACAATTGGAAACAAATAATTTATAATTTGGTCACCTGTACAATAATACAAATGGTAACAAATACACAAGAATTGCAACTTCCAAATACTTGATAATAGCATAGACAACCCCATATAATTATAAATAGAAAATAAAAAACGTATAAGTTGGAAATAAGTACACAAACATTTATAAAACTAAATGTCCTTGATATGTGCCTATCGAACTATATTCGCACTCAAGCAAATTATATTTTCCTATAAACTTGTAAGGAATAAAATAAAATCATACGAATCTGTATGAAAAGCGGGAAAAAACTGGACTCTTTTTCTTGAACCACCCTGTATATAATTCACATCTTTTATTCTTATCTCTCGTTCTTACCCTTCAAACATACTTACAATTTCTCATTTTAGTTATTTGATTGCTCCATAAGTGATATGCTATATTTCAATTAATGTTCAAGATATTTAATTTGCTAGGTTGTGTATTCTTGACATATGTATTTTTAGACGTACATTTACATGTGGGTATTTCACTAGTATTTACAAATTTCACTAGTATTTACAAAATGAAAAAGATTGAGAACTTTAAAGGAAAGAAATAAGCCCGAGTACAGTTTAAAGTAACTTTTGAGTTTTGAACACTGTATTTAATTTACTCAACAAAAACAAAAAAAACTTTTTTAATTTACCCATCACATTTTATGCATGCTAAGAACATCCACAGTCGTGCATGCTATAAAATGCACATATGCATAAACGGAAATATCATTTCGTTGTTTTACTGCAGTGACGAAATGGCAAAATATAGCAAAGTTAGAGAAAATTTGAGCGGACGAAAGATGATGTTTCGTCGGAAAAAAAAATAATTTTGTTTTTTTGTGTTTTGTCCGATGCTTTTGCAAATAAGCAAAAGTCTCGGACGAAACATGATGTTTCGTCTGGACTTTTTGCATGCTTTTAGACACTAACTCATTCTTTAATATGTTAATTAGGT
Source organism: Hemerocallis citrina (assembly GCA_017893485.1). Lineage (NCBI taxonomy): Eukaryota > Viridiplantae > Streptophyta > Magnoliopsida > Asparagales > Asphodelaceae > Hemerocallis > Hemerocallis citrina. Next base: position 179,913,690 of record CM030360.1, read on the forward strand.
AACTAAGCTTAATTATCTAACTAACTAATTAATTAATTATCTAACTAAACTAATTAACTAATTCAACATGTAACTAACCATACAATGATGTTTCGTCCGATGAATTCCGTCCGCTATAATATGCATATTGCTATTCTCTCAAATATAGCATTCTACTATAGCGAAAATACAAAATATGCATATATAGCACACGAATACAGCGCTCAAAATACTATAAAATGCATAATATGGATATATAGCATACGACTGTGGATGCTCTAAGCTTATATGACACTCTATAGTCTCTAAAGTCTCCTATAGAAAGAAAAGATATCTTACCTAACTGACAAAAGTAAGTGCTACAAGATCCTTCATAATGCTTAAATTTGGTTAATGGGTACGTCGAAGAAAAGAAGCATATATAACAAGAAAGAGATAATTAGACCTAAACAATTACAGCAGTTTATAGCCAAAACCAATCTTACTTCAGAGTGACTAACTAGACGGAGCTTCATTTAATCCAAACACATTGGCAAACCCTTGGATTGTTGGAGGAGACTTCAATATCACGAGGTTTGTGTTCGAACATCGTGGTAAAGGATATAGTGACCCTGATAGGAAGGAGTTTAACATGGTTATCATGGAAATGGAACTGGTTGACATTCTAATCCCATGTAGGCTTTTTACTTGGTCCAACATGTAAGCGACCCATATAATGGTTAAACTAGATAGACTGCTAGTTTCATTGGAATGGGAGGCTAAATTTCCTATGGCGTGTGCCAAATCCCTTCCGAGACCAACATCAGATCATGTCCCCATAGTGCTTTCCACCAGCGAATTGAATGTTAGGAAACCAGTGAAATTCAGGTTCCAGGAGTTCTGGCTTGAAATTTAAGGCTTCCACCACATGGTGTTGAAAAATTGGGCACTTCCCACATGGGGAACAGAAGTGGCAGCAGTGTGGTGTGAAAAAATCCGCAGATTACGTTCCAAGCTTAGGACGTGCAATCATATCAGATCCACGGCAATCTGAAGGTCCAAAGAAGCTTTTCTGGCGGGCATCAATCAACTGGAAAGGTTGGAGGAAACCAGGGACCTCACGCAACCTGCACGAAATCAATTGCTAAATCTAGGGGATGACGTTACCCAACTGTACAAATTTGATGAAATTAAATGGCAAGAGAGTTACAGAATTTTGTGGCTCAAAAAAGGAGATGTGGATACAAACTTCTTCCATCAAGCAACTAGTGCGCGTGATCCAACCTTATCCTATTAGTTCAAACAGAGGTCGATGTTGTACATGAAGAGGATGAAGTAAAATAGGTCTTTCAGAATCACTACAAAAACCTGCTCCGACGTAAGAGAGGCTTTGGAGCTCCACTTAGAGAGGATTTTTGGCAGGAAAGATCAAAAGACCATGTTCATGCCTTTGCAGCTATCGAAGCACCGTTCATGGAGGAGGAGGTAAAGGAGGTAGTCTTTCAGATGGGCAGAGAGCAAGCGCCATGACCAGATGAGTTTTCGATATTATTCTATCACACCTTCTGGGAGGATATTAAAGACGACCTTGTGGTTGTGCTAGCAGAATTTTACGACCATAGACTAAAACTATGCAGACTTAGTACTACGGATGTAGTTCTTATCCCAAAAATGGAACTCAAGTAGAGTAGGTGATGACCGCCCCATCAGTCAAGATAATCACCTAGAATCTCGCTAATAGACTATGAGGGGTGATGGATAGATTGATTAGTAGAGGAAATGCTGGTTTCATCAAAAGGCAATACATTTAGACTGCGTAGCCACAACTGAAGAAACCATCCATAGATGCCACATCTCGAATGACAAAAATTACTTGCTAAAACTAGACATCAAGAAAGCTTATGACTCGATTGAGAGGGATTGTTTGATGGAAGTGCTTAAAGGTAAGGGTTATGTGGACAGGTAGATCAGATGGATCTGCCACTACCTCACTACTAGTAGGACGTCCATCTTGATAAATGCAACGGCCGGTCAACCATTTTCTTGTAGATAATGGTTGAAACAAAGGGGACCCACTCTCTCCACTCATATTTACAATCGTCGCTGGTATCCTTAAGTCCATGTTGGACAATTGCAAAATGTGGGATGGATCTCCCGAGTAGCCAGGGGGAGAAACCGCTTAAGTGGTATTATTCTACAATATATCGATGATACTTTATTAATTGGAAACAGGGATCCTGGGGAGATAATTACCTTTAAAGAGGCACTATACTGTTTTGAAGCATGGTTTGGGCTACCGGTCAATTTCCATAAGAGTCTGTTATTCCTATTGCTATACTCGAAGGGGAGGCAGAGGATCATGCGGCCATGTTAAACTACAAACTCGATAACTTCCCTATGAAGTACCTTAAGCTTACAGTTTTAGATTGGTTTCCGATTATTGACTAGGTTGAAGCTATATTGACAGGGTGGAAAGGTAGATCCCTATCTAAGGGTGGCAATTGGCCCAAACCAGACCTGGGACTTACTAGGTCTGACCCGGTTATTTGCAGGTTTGGGCTAATCATTTACCAATTTGGTTCCGGCTTAGGCTCAGGCTCGAGCTCATTTATCTAGGCTCGACGGGCTCGGTTCAAAGATATATATACACTAGGTTTGCCCGTTGACACGTGCCTACGGCACGTCTTCGAAACGGTGCACCTGGTTTGATTATATAAAATAGTTTTGGAGGTCCAGGAAATTAATTGAAGTAGCAAACATATCATATGAGGAAGCAGTATATCCACCTTTAAGCTCAACCATCGCCTTCTTGATCATTAGCTTGAACTTACCTGGAATGCATATAGTTTGTTAGAAATACTGCATAAAGTTTTTTTTTCTTTCAGCATCACTTTTAGATGCTTGTAATAGTTATGCAAGGACATTATCATATAGGTTTTATCGAGCTTACTCTAATCCCATAAACACTATGAGCATGTCTAAATACAATAGTAACGCAAGTGCAGGGGTGAAGGTATCTACAACACCAATAATCTAAATATTTGTTTGTCTGAGACTCGGTTTGCAATCGAAATACCTCTTATTATTATTTCAATCAAAATGAAATACATGAAGTTCTCAAAACTCTAAATCAAGCTAATCATTTCTTTTATCTCCACTTTGTCTCCCCATTGCACCTTTATAAAAAAAATTCAAAATGGATAAATAACAAATTTACTTTAGCTGTTTTTCTTGAGTGGAGAGTTTGCACCCTTCACTGGTAAACTCCAATCATCTCAATCCTATATATTCAAACATACACTAAAAGTTTTTATATGTTATTATATCCATGGTTTCTAATAAACAGTGAAGGGAACAGTTCACGATAGTATTTTTTCTTGTAGTAAAGAAATTAATGTTGCATATTTGCCTAGTTATTTTAGGTTGCTGGTCAACTTATATGTCCTACTATGGTTTGGAAGCCCAAATTGAGGCCACCAAATAATCCATCTCTCACTTGAGTACACCTTAAATCAAAACCAATAAAAAACTCATCAAATAAATCACCAAATTAAATTTTTTTAAACCCAAAAATAAAACAATCATACCTCTCTGAATTTAGATCTCATGCACACACAAAATTCAAGTCAGCGAAAAACCAAGTAATCCCCTGCACGCACGAAAAATTAAAAATTAGAATGAGAATTCGGTTAATGAGATGAAATTAGAGTCGTCGCAACGCATATAGAAATTCTCAATTCGGTGGAGGTGAGTCACCGATACGGAGTCGCTTGTTATTCGCGCTCGTTTTGGTAGAGGGGAGTACCCTTACGGAATCAACAATGGATCAGATATCGGCGACGACCACTTTATTGGGGTTCGACATTGGATTTGGATTTGCTTTGAGATTTTCAAATTTTCGAATTTTCAATTTTTCAAATTTACAAAATATTAATTTTTTTCAACATGTTCAAATTTTAAACATTTTCAACATTTTCAAAATTTCAAGGTTGCGTCTGGTTAGTTGTTTTGAAAACAGTTATCTGAAAAGAGTTATCTAAAAACAGTTTTCTGAAAATGAGAGTGTAAAAGCTGTTTGGTTATAAATTTTTTTGAAAACAGTTTTTTTAAAAATGAGAGTATAATGTATGCATAGGTTTGGTTGTATGTATATACTGCATACAGTATATATACTATGATACATACATGTTGTATAAATATACATACATACTGATATATAATAATATAAAATATTTTATTACAATAAACATATTTAATAATATACATATATATAATAATATATAATAATTATAATAATATATATGTAATAATAATATATTCTAATTATATATTAAACAATTTATTATAATAATAATAAATTATATAATAATATGTATAAAAATATATATTATAATAATAATAAATTATATAATAATATATATAATAATATATTTTATAATAATAATAGATTATTATAATAGTATATATAAAATAGTATATATGAAATAATAGTATATATAAAATAGTATATATAAAATAATAATATAATATAATATATAATAATAATATAATATAATAATAGTATATATAATAATAATATAATATAATAATAGTATATATAAAATAGTATAGACAAAATAATAATATATATAATAATAATATAATATAATAACGGTATATATAAAATAGTATGAATAAAATAATAATATGAATAATAATATGTAAATATAATCATATTATAATAATAATAATAATAATAATAATAATAATAATAATAATAATAATAATAATAATAATAATAATAATAATAAT